>OY821517.1:319627157-320227157 GCA_963682025.1 Cordilura impudica | reverse complement strand
GTCGAGCCGTGGGAAACCAGGAGGGCATTCTTTTTTTATCAACATCAGCAGCGTTATCTTCCATGTCTTCGTTCATCATATTGGAAGTCAGTAGCTTGGTAGTAACAGCAGAACGAAACTCTTATTGAGTAAGTGGCTTTGTGTTTTCATGCTTTGCCAACATGCAATGAATCTTCCAAGCATTGACCATTGCATAGCCGAGAGCGTTGGTCCATAGTGGCCACCACCACTTCTTTCCTTGTATGCATATTCGATTGTTGGCCACTGCGTTGTCGTAAAGGTCAATGCCTCCCATACCTTGGTTATATTCACGAATCACTTTAGGTTGGGGAATCGCAACTGTTTTCCTTTGCGTACGACAATATATTCGAGCATTGAACAATGGCTCGACTGTAGAATTATTAGTAATGACATTCACAACTGCATTGTCATTCCAACGGATGACCAATATTTCTTGCTTAGCATCGAATAATTGGTCAAATTCGCCACGTTCAATCATTTTTAAATTTGCTAATGGAATTTTCGCCATTCTGTTTTCACGTATTGTGCCAGTTGCAAAGAAACGGCGTTCATTCAGTAGACACACAAGATAATAGGAGGAAAAAAAATTGTCAAAGAAAATAATATGACAATCGGGATCAGATACATTTTCAAGCAAATTCAAAATCGTTTGAGCGCCAAGACCGATATTTTTTATCATGGGGAGTTGCCGAGCCACCGTGCGGTATGGAAAAGAATAGATACCCTTGCTCTGAACACAAGCACCATGATTTGAATCCGAACCGAATCGGTTTTCGGCGAATAAACATCTTGCACGAATGTCTTCCAAAATAGGGTATCATCTGTTCATCTATAGATAAGATGTGGCTGAAAACTCCGAACTGCATAAATTTTTCATTGAGAGCATCAATAATCGGTCGGACTTTCGCAAAGCGATCTGCTACGTTCAGATTGTTGTTATCCGAGAGGTGGAGAAATCTTTTTATGACTTTGAATCGATTTCGGCTCATCGATTGCTTCACCATAGGTACTCCCATGTCCTGCTGAACTGACCAATAATTATCGATGTGTGGCAGCGTGTGATACCCTGATAGGTACAATATACCAATGAAGCGCCGCATTTCATTTGGTGTCACATCAATGGTTGCAATATTTTGAGTGGCATATAAATTCGTAAAGTGAGTAATATCCTCGATCAATTTTCCATCAAAATACAATGAAAATATGTCATACGGTGACATACCACCTACACAAGGTCAAAAACTAAAAATTAAGACTCTAAAACGACTAAGGCCCGGTTGTTCAATAGTCAAACAACTCATGAATAAGCTATCTATCGAATAAATTTTTTAAATTCTGTCAAATTCAATACAAATTTTACAAATTTATTCGCTAGAAATCTGAGGTTTGTTTGTCTATTAAACAACCGGGCCTAAATGATATTAAAAAAAATTGTTCACTTACCAATTTTTGGGCAAATTTCTTCCTTTTTCAAACTTTCCACGTTGATTGGTGCTCTGGTGTAAGTAAAATCCCCAGGTTTCTGCCAATCAGGAACTTCAAAATCTGCCTTTCCTTTGAATAAGGATGGATTAACAGCTTTTTTAGGTCTTCCACGTTTTTTTGCGGATTTCGATGTTGATGGTTGCGGCTCTTCAGTGTCATTAGGTATTAAGTCATTGTCTCGAACGTACTGTAACTCCACTTCCCCGGTAGTGTCATTCGCAAAATCATCATTGACATCATTTAGAGCAATTTGATTATCGTCGATATCTTCTTCATCAGTCACATAGTCTACTTTAGGTGGAATATACACGATATCAACATCTTTTGAACTCATAATGGCTTGATCTTCCTCGTCATCCGAACACGGCTCATTCAAAGCAGCCATGATTTCTACCATGGTTAACACTTTTCGAAAAGACATTTTCTTTATATAAAACCACACCAAAATGCAATTATCTCACTTTTATTTGCCACACACACGTCTGCTCTGCAGAAAAGGATAACAATTATGACAAAGCAACAGCGAAAATAAAAAAAATTCGCAGAATTTTTCACAGCCTACTAGCAAAATGTCAAATTCAATTAAATATCTACTTGACGACTTCTGACCAGTGGTCGACTTTTCGATCACCAAAAATAACGCTCTTCTGGGAAGTAGAAAACTTTCAATATTGTTGCGGATATCAATTGATTATTGTTATTTGGTCTTTCCGCTTCCTCAGCATGCAAAAATAAAATAAGTAATTTTAGTTTTAAGACTTTTTACTGAATTTTGAAAATTGGTCCAAAAAAAGTCCTTTCTTCTTCCTTTCACGAAAATCTGCAAACTTTTATTTTTTTACGAAAAGCTAAGATCAGTGCGTTAACAAAAGATCAAAATTGTCTTATCCATCAACGGTTTAAACAAAACATATCTAACGTTTGAGTTACATCGCTTCAAAGTTGCTGGTCGAAAAATCGACCAGCGGCCGAAAATGGGTTAATCACAAATTGCATGTAAGAAAACCGTCTGTTCAATTAAGTAATTAGAAATAAATACAAAATCGTTAATTCAAAAAAACATATTCTCAATAAATTGTACTATCATGAATTGTTAACCTTTCAAAAACTTTTCAATTTAGCTCATAGATTAACATTATTTACATCTATATAAATAAATACTACCCTACTATAGAAAACATAAATAAGTAGATGGAGTAAATAAAGCGTGCAGTGTGGTCAATAGTTTTAATACAACAAATAATATCGAAAATCAAAAAATTTTATCTATTCACAAGGAGTGGTTTAAGGTTAAAGTCTTCTTTTTTCAAACATCAAAAAAAGAGAAAAAAAATATTAAGAAATTGGTTTTATTTATTTTATTTTTTTTTATTTTTTTATTATTTCAAACTGTGTGTACTTGCAATTTGACCCAAATTTATATTGAATTTCTATCAGGTTGCAACAATTTTGTGACCACAAACTTCATTAAATTATTATTTTTTTTTTTAACAAAGCAAGTGCATTTTATTATTAATAGTTCATTTTGGCCATTATAGTTTTATTAAAAAATATTTTATAAGTGTGTGCTTAGTTTTCTTTGTAGAGGTCAAAAGGTTTTTCATCTGCGGCCGAAGAGTGAAAGAAAAATTTAATAAAGGAAAAAAATATATAAAAAAAATTAAATTAAAACAAAGTTATTTGGTGTAAGTATTTAGAGCAATGAAAGTGTAGGAGGCAATGGTGAAAAAAAAAATGAACTGATTTATAGATAACGTGACACCTTCGCTAATGAGTCTTAATATCGATTGATGTTGCTTCTAAAATAACCCTTATTAAATATATCGGGCCATGACCGCGAAAATGACTTAAGTGCAAAAATGGAAAGTTTAAAAGAGAAGGTTTTTGCATAATTATTTTTCATTTTATTAGAGTTACTGTGTTGAACTCAATTGGTGCCTTTTGTTATAAAATGAAAAATCACTGTAAATTTTTCTAAATCAATTTATTTGTTTTTAAATCAGTCCCCTATGATTAACTTACTCGTACAACAATGTTTTTCTTTTCATTTTATTGAACATCCAGAAATTACCGAAATACAGTGGTTTTAGAATGGTATGGTATTAGCTTAAAATTACACCAGCCAACACAGTTTTGGACTGGAGCAACCAAATATCTTTCCTAGGTTAATTTGGTGGGCTGAATTCGAATCTGTAATTGGTTTTTCTTTATCTCATCAGGTTTTCGAGACACAAAAAAGAAATGTTTTTATTGGTTTTTGCAAATTTTTTTTGAAAAATATCTTCTTTCAAATCAAATTGTAGGCAAACCTGTTATCCGATTATAATGCTGTTGGTGTCGTTTGAAAGGTATTTTTATTTCCTAAAAAAGAAAAATTATGTTATTTGGTTATTTACTTTTTCTACAGTCTCAGTTTTTCAAATATACTATAAAAATATATTTTCATAGTTTTTTCTAATTTGATGGAATAGAATAAATAGGTAAAATATGGTTAATTAGATATTACCTAAAATGGTTCAATAATATAATACTCTAACTAGTTAAAGTAAACTTGGCTGCATATACTTGCCAGTCTGCACGCAACAACCATAAAGTTGTAAAAACATCTTGACAGACACTGCTAGATGGATAGACTGGATTTGCCATAACTTATTGTAAGAGTTATAAAATCCAAATATTATTAAATTTTTGCAGACTTTTACATTATCTTTCACGATTTTTTTTTTGCGTTTGAAACCAGAAATTTTAATTTTTTTCATATTTAATTTTGATTATGATAGGACGGCATAAAATTTGCAAAATCTCATCGGTTCTTTATTTGAAACGTTAGATTGGTCCATGACATTTACTTTTTGAAGATAATTTCATTTAAATGTTGACCGCGGCTGCGTCTTACGTGGTCCATTCGGAAAGTCCAATTTTGGGCAACTTTTTCGAGCATTTCGGCCGGAATAGCCCGAATTTCTTCGGAAATGTTGTCTTCCAAAGCTGGAATAGTTGCTGGCTTATTTCTGTAGACTTTAGACTTGACGTAGCCCCACAAAAAATAGTCTAAAGGCGTCAAATCGCATGATCTTGGTGGCCAACTTACCGGTCCATTTCTTGAGATGAATTGTTCTCCGAAGTTTTCCCTCAAAATGGCCATAGAATCGCGAGCTGTGTGGCATGTAGCGCCATCTTGTTGAAACCACATGTCAACCAAGTTCAGTTCTTCCATTTTTGGCAACAAAAAGTTTGTTAGCATCGAACGATAGCGATCGCCATTCACCGTAACGTTGCGTCCAACAGCATCTTTGAAAAAATACGGTCCAATGATTCCACCAGCGTACAAACCACACCAAACAGTGCATTTTTCGGGATGCATGGGCAGTTCTTGAACGGCTTCTGGTTGCTCTTCACTCCAAATACGGCAATTTTGCTTATTTACGAAGCCATTCAACCAGAAATGAGCCTCATCGCTGAACAAAATTTGTCGATAAAAAAGCGGATTTTCTGCCAACTTTTCTAGGGCCCATTCACTGAAAATTAGACGTTGTGGCAGATCGTTCGGCTTCAGTTCTTGCACGAGCTGTATTTTATACGGTTTTACACCAAGATCTTTGCGTAAAATCTTCCATGTGGTCGAATAACACAAACCCAATTGCTGCGAACGGCGACGAATCGACATTTCACGGTCTTCAGCAACACTCTCAGAAACAGACGCAATATTCTCTTCTGTACGCACTGTACGCATTCGTGTGGTTGGTTTAATGTCCAATAAAGTAAACTGAGTGCGAAACTTGGTCACAATCGCATTAATTGTTTGCTCACTTGGTCGATTATGTAGACCATAAATCGGACGTAAAGCGCGAAACACATTTCGAACCGAACACTGATTTTGGTAATAAAATTCAATGATTTGCAAGCGTTGCTCGTTAGTAAGTCTATTCATGATGAAATGTCAAAGCATACTGAGCATCTTTCTCTTTGACACCATGTCTGAAATCCCACGTGATCTGTCAAATACTAATGCATGAAAATCCTAACCTCAAAAAAATCACCCGTTAGAAGGTCTAAAAAAAAGTTTATTCGAGTTTATTTTTGATACTTTAATATAATATTGATACAAGTATGTAAATTAAAAAAAATGCAGAGCTTGGCAGAATAGTCAATTTTTTTCACTTTTTCAGTGTCAAGGCAAGTGCAAATTAGGCAAATTTTCCATCTTTGGCACAAACATACAACACACTCCCTAGCCCTTACGGAAATTAAAAATCATTTAGAATATAAATTTAAGACACAATTGCAACAAAAAAGTATTGTAAGACTTAAATCAATTCTAGCTAGAATAAAAAACAGTTGGGAAAAATGCTACAGAAAGAAATCTGTGTTTGAAAACAAAAACTTTTTCTGGCTAAATTAATTTTTTGATGTGGAAGAAGTTGATGAAGAAGTGGAAGAAGTAGAAGAAGAAGAAGAAGTGGAAGAAGAAGAAGATATATACATTATAATATCATTATGTGAATATTTATTTTTTATAATATAATAAATAACATTTTTTTTTTTATTTATTAAGGAACCAAGTACAAGTCGTAAAGGAGGACCAAGAGTAGGCTTTAATGAAAGTTCTGAACGAACCAAAAGAAGAAAGGTAGATGATCTTGTGAGGTCTACATGCCCTGAGCAATTACGAAGAGCTGTTCAAAGAGTATCTAGCCCAACTCCAGAAACTTCTATTTCCGTAGAAAAGACTTCAGCATTATTAATAGATAATGATCTATCGTATAGACAATATGAAAATATGCGAACGGTTGTAAATGATGTGCACAAGAACTGTTTTCCATCATATTATAGTCTACAAAAAGCAAAGAAAAAATATTTTCCGGAAAATATATCAATATCAGAAATGTCAGTAAAAATACCATTACAAAATATTTTAAATATGACAGCCAAAAGTTTATTAGATTTAAATGATTTTGAAACCCAAAATGATGTAGTTTTGGAAATTAAATGGGGATTTGATGGAAGTTCAGGCCATAGCAATTACAAACAAAAGTTTAATGATCCAAATTCGCTGGATGAATATTTATTTGTTGCTTCATTTGTTCCATTAAGATTTTTAGACTGGGCTACAGAAAACAGTTTATGGAATAATTTAAAACATTCCTCAATAAGGTATTGTCGTCCAATATGCTATTATATGGAAAAAGAAAATTCGGATTTGGTTAAAACTACAAGGGCAATTATTGAGAAAGAAATATATAATTTGCAAACATTTGATTATGTTTCTGATAAAAAAAAACCTTACCGTTCATTTTGACATGAGACTAACAATGGTAGATTGAGCTGCTCTTAATGTGTTAGCTGATAACAAAAGCAGTTCTTCTTGTTTTGTTTGCGGACCTTAAAAAAAGAGAAGAATTACATAAACACGGATTATCAACATTACATGCATGGATAAAATTCTTTGAGTGTATATTACACATAGCTTACAGGTTGCCTCTAAAAATTTGGAGAGTTTCAAAAAATGATGATAAGCAAATTTTAAATCAAAGAAAATCTAAAATTCAGGAAGATTTTATAAAGGAGCTTGGATTAAATGTAGATATAGTTAAAACCGGTTTTGGTACAACAAATGATGGGAATACTGCGAGACGGTTTTTCAGCAACATTGATGTCTCATCTAGCATAACGCAGGTTGACCCATCACTAACTAAAAATTTTTCTTTGATTTTAAAAACTATTTCAAGCAGTAAAACAATAAATATTATAAATTTTCAACAGCTGCTTAGAGAAACATGGAATTTATATGTTCAAAAATATTCTTGGTATTGTATGCCTGTTACTGTCCACAAAATACTAGTTCATGGAGCAGAATTTATAAAAAAAACTCCAAGATTCCAGTAGGTATGTTATCTGAGGAAGCTATAGAAGCCACTCATAAAGTTTTTAGAAAAACTCGTTTAAACCATACTCGAAAAAATAGTCGTACAAATACTAATAAAGACCTAATAGAAAGAATGGTTTTGCAGTCTGAACCAAAGTTATCTATACATATAAAAGAAGATAAAATAAGTAAAAGGAGTTGTGAAGAAATAAATGATTTCATTATTGAGGAAAATAATATTTATGCGGATAATCAAGAAAATTTAATAAACCATCTTGAAGAAAGTGATTCGGATGAATAGAGTAAACAAATTCTAACATTTTCTTTTTTATTGTATTTAATAAATAAAAATTGTTCAAAACATTATTTTTTATAATTTATTTAAATAATAAAACAAGTGTAAACATTAAAAAGTAACATTTACTTTACTTTCCATTTGAATTTTTTTCATTGAATTTTTTACGTTTTTAAAAAAATTTAAGACAAAAAATCGCCAAAAATTTTATTAAAAAAAATTAATATAAAAAATTGTTAAAAATTATTAAAATTGGATAAAATTTGACACACACATTATTCTCGTTACAAGTGTTTCGTGTATCAAATTAATTTAAAAATTTGATTTTTTGTTCACTTTTTTTTTAATTTTTTGAAAAAGGACATTTTTGAGAAGGCGTGTCCTTGCTCCGATTTGGATAAAATTTTATCAAATCATTTAGGGTATCAAACTAAATGACTATACAAAATTTCATAAAGTTCGGACTTCTTTTCCATCTTTTATGACGTTTTTTAATTTCAGGATATATGGGAAGGACACGAATCCTTGCTCCAAAGTTTTTGAAATTTTAATACTTTTTTTCTTTTATCAAATAAAATACGTGTGCCAAATTTCAACTCTTTACAACCACTCCTTCTTTTTATGGCCACTCGTTATATGAAATCACGACACTGTGCGCTGTGGTCAATATTTTGAGATAGCGGCCAAAACTCCTTTTGGTTTTTGTTCTCCGATTTTAAAGTTATTAGACTCATATGAAAGTAGACAGTAGTAAACCTCGGGAGCCAAAAAATTAGAACTCTATTTCAACTATTTCACTGTGAACAGGCTGGTCCAAAATGGGCTTTTTCAGAATTTAGTAAATTTATGATATTTTTAGTTAATTTTTAAAGTTTAAATGATCATAACTTTTTTTTTTTCAAGATTTTGAACGAAATAAATTTTATGTTGTAACTTAACTTATTTCCTATGACCGGTAAAAAAAATTGAAGCTCTACTGTTTTCAGAACAATTAAAATTTTTTTTTTAAAAAAGGTCAAATTTCTCGAAAATTTCCTACTTCATAGAGCACAACTCCTGTGAGTCAAGCTGAATCAAAACGCAAATTTACTATTTTGTAGTCCTAACTCTCCCCTACATTCCTATATATATACATGTCCATGCATCGGGACTGCACTTTTTGAGCTACAGGAATTTATCTGACCCAAGGTAAGATATTCGGTACAAATGCAAGTCATATTTTTTGAGAAGTTATTTGTATGTGAAAGTGGCTATTATGCATATATTTTGATTTTGATTTTGTACAAGAGTTCTTATTGACCCAAAAAATAATTCTGTTGAAATTAGGAGAAGTTGGCCCATATTTGGACCTAGTCCACATAGAAGGGTGTATCAAAATTTTGACAAAAATGACAATAGAACTCTCAAATTATGTGGTATCTGGCAATTCATTTGGAAAAGGTAAAAAAGATTTTATTGCCATCTAATATTACACAACTTAAACACGTGAAAATCGCAAATAAATTTAAAACCAATGGAAATAACTGGTAAAACCAAGTACCTTTTATATTATGTTTCAAAGAGGTAAAAAAGATCATGTTGAAACTTCGAGCAATAGTATATTAATCCATGCATTCATTTTTTTTTTCATTATTGTTTAAACAATGGCTAAATTCAGTTATTGTGTTCTATCTGATATATATTTTGAACGGAAAGATGAAAACAACATTATTTTACATATAATGAATAATCCATTCTTCAAAATATGCGACAAACAAGAAATTAAAATTCTTAACTTAAAAATAAAAAACTTTTTAAATACTTTAAGAAAACGGTACAATCAATGTTCCAGAAACAAGAAATTGTTTTACTCACGCAACCAAGAATGGCTAAGAAATAAACTTATTTTTAAAAAGCCATCAGTAACTACCACGGAATCTGGAAAAGGTGGTCGACCAGCAAAGCCAATTGATAATTGTAGCTTAAACATATCAATGAAGAAGTTTCTTGTAGCATCATAAAGGATTCATTTCTGCATCAAATTCAACCATCGAAAACTAAAAAGGGTAAAATTGCTATCATTGAAAAATTAGTGGAAGAAAGCCCCAGATGCACAAAAAGGATTTTAGAAAGTATGCCGACACCAACTGAAGAAAATAAATTTACTCCAGAAGAAGCATTTGCAGTATTTTTGGATTTGAAAATGACTAAAAACCAATATTCAGAATTGTGGAAGCGAAACAATGAAAAATATTGTGGAATTTTTCCATCATATCGAGATATAGTTTCTGCCAAAAAAGATTGCTTACCTTCACCAACTGCTATTAGTGTAACTTCAAGTTCAGCAGAAATAAAATTGCAGAATCTTCTTGAACACACTGCAGAACGATTATTAAAGACATTTGATGCTGACTATTTAAAGAAGTTTAAAAATTGCAGCATGACTTTTATTTCTAAATGGGGATGTGATGGGTCCTCTGGCCAGAAACAATACAAACAATGTAATGCGGAAAATTCATCAGATGCCAATTTATTCATGATTTCTTTCGTTCCATTACGGTTTAACAAAAACTTATATTGGTTCATAGCCGTCAACTAGTAGAGCTGCAGAGATAGATGTATGGAAGAATGAAATTCCCTCGTCAACAAAATTTTGTAGACCAATAAAGTTTGCTTACAAAAAGGAGACTCAAGATGTCATAGATGAAGAAGTTCGAAAAATAAATGATCAAATTAAAGAACTTCAACCAGTAACATTTAAATAAATTGATATTGAAGTAAATTTTAAAATGTGTCTCACAATGATTGATGGAAAAGTTGCACAAGCTTTAACCAAAACAAAGTCATCGTCAAGCTGCACCATATGCCAAAAAACATCAAGTCAATTGAGCCAACCAACAACACAAGACGATAGTTTTAATGAAGCATATGAATTTGGAATGTCACCTCTTCATGCTAGAATTCGTTTTATGGAGCATATTCTTAAATTGGGATACGAATTGGAATTTGGCCCGTTAGGCGAAACAGTGAGAAACAACAAAGAAAATTTGGAAAAAAGAAAGCAAAAAAAAAAAGATATTCAAGAAAAATACCGTGAGATAGGCCTTATAATTGACCAGCCAAAGCAAGGAGAAGGAAATTCTAATGAAGGAAACACAGCAAGGAGATTTTTTTCCGATCCAGAAACTGTAGCTTCTATAACTGGAGTAGATTATGATTTAATACGACGATTCCAAATCATATTACAAGTTATAGCATTTAGCAAAAAGATAGATGCAAAAAAATTTGGTCAGTATGCTAATGAGACAGCAACCCTTTATAACCAAAAATATTCTTTTAGACATATGCCAACCACAGTTCACAAAATTTTGTTCCATGGGGAACAAATAATTCAGCACAATATGCTTCCAATTGGAGATCTCTCAGAAGAAGCCCAAGAAAAAAGGAACAAAGACTACAGATTCTTTCGCGAGCACAACACAAGGAAAATGTCCAGATGTTGTACTAATGAAGACCTTATCACTATTTTGTTGTGCACATCAGACCAATATATGTCCAGTATTCGACAAAAATGGAAATCAACCTCATTAGAGTTAGATGAAGAAGCTAAACAACTACTGCAAAATGAAAATCATAGCTATTTGGAAGAAATTTTTACTAATATTGTTTAATTAATACTAGTTTAAAGATTATAATTTGTTTCTAATTTTAGTATAAATTTTTATTAATACATTTAAATAAAATATATGTGCACTTTAAATCAATAGTAAAAGTTTACTTAAAATTTTATCGATGTTGTGTTCTGTATATAATATATCCAAATGGTATTGATATTGTTGGGAATTTCAGTGTTATTTTTCAGTTTAATCCTCACAAGAATTAGCTTTCTTCCAAAAAAACCAACCTTTGGCCCCTGTGAATATTGAGACTAAATAAATGTCAGGGGCCAAATGTTGGCATTTTCTGACCAAAATTAAGTTTAGGAATAATAAATAAGTATTGGTTGTAAAACACGATTGAAGAAAATAAGAAATTATAAAAAAACAAGTAAGAAAATTATAGTCGGTCAATACCGACTATACGATACCCTATACCATGCGCTTAGAGACCCTATCTCTCAGGCCCAACTACCTGGACATAGAAAATAAGCAAAAACCAAATTTGAGTGGGATTTTTATTAATTTTTTTGGCTGCAGATATGAAAAAGTTCATATCGGATGCTATATCTATATACGGACTTGGTCCAAAAATGGACCGATCCTGATCATGTTTGGTAAAGTCTCTTGTATTTTGCAAAAATATATACAAACAAAATTTGAGAAGAATCAGTGCAATATTTTTGTTTTTTAATAGATTTAAGTGAAGATCGGGAAGCAGCTCTCTATGGGGTCAAAGGAATCATTTTTGGACTACTCATTAATGGATGTAATGAACGCATACAAACCCAATTTGAGTAAGATCTATATGACAATTTGGATCTTATGGCAATTTATGTCGATTTCATATGGGTAATTTGTATGGGGGCTAGGTCTGAACATGGACCGATTCTCACCAATTTCAATAGCGTTCATCCCATGGCCGACAAACGCTTATGTACCAAATTTCATCAAAATATATTCATATTTGCGACCTGCAGTTTGATTACAAGGTTTACATGGACACACAGACGGACGGACGGACGGACGGACATTGTTAAATCAACTCAGAAAGTGATTCTGATTCGATCGGTATAATTAAAGATGGGTCTAGGTCAAATATTTTTGGTTGTTACAAACAGCAGCACAAAGTAATTATACCCAAACCATATAGTGGTATAGGGTATAAATACCTATTTAAAATGTCAAAATATTCAACTTTTACATGGAAACTCAATAAAAAATTAAAATGCATTTTTAACTCCAAATTACTTACGTTCCTATTAGTCGATTTTTACGTTTGAACACGCAAACGTGCGTAAAAAAATACCAATCCGGTCAAAAGTTATAGAGTTTTGACCGCTATCTCGCGAAATTGACCACTGTGCGGCGAAGTGTTTTTAAGGTGATTATTAATGTTTTGTAATTTTAGAGTATTGGCAGTAATAAAAACTTCAAATTCTGGAAGGCACTGATCATCAAAATTTTGTTAATGAATTCAGCACAATAAAAAATCCGCTTACGCTACCTGGATTGTATTTTAAAGGTCGAAAATTTACAATGTATTTATTTTGCAGCAATTAGAAACGTTTGACCTGATGCCAGGTTAAAAAATAAAGTTAACAGCGAAAATTCGCTAGCGCTACCTGCACTATTTTTTAGCGGTTACTGAATTCAGCACATAACACTGTGATACGTAACATTAAAGAAGAAACAACTTTGACATTTTTATTTAATTTTTCAATTTTATATCATTTAAAAAAAATTAATTTTGTGATTTAATTATTTTATTGTGCAAAACTTTTTGTTTTGGAAAAAACTAATGTGAAAATTGATGAAAGAATATTTATTAAATAAAATTCATCCCCGAAGATGCTGGAAAATACCCAGCGAAACGTTGGAGTTTGAAAATGAAATAAATAGTCTTTTATTTACTTTTCAAAAATAGTGACCTTGGAAGCCCATTTAGAAAAATTCTAAACCACATAATAAATAAAAAAAAAGTCAATAGGAACGTTTATGCCTAGTATTATTATGCCGATGACTGATATAGAATGACGTACTTTTCCGTGCTGAGGCCAGTTGGCATTTGACTCAATAGGAGGCCCGCAGAATATTTTGGTAAAAAGTAAAATAAGTGAAGTGCAATAATATCTTTACAGTATTTTAAATAACTTCATTTATTTATAAGCTCGGAATACGGAGCGCATTTAGATTGGGTGTTATAAAAGAAGAAAACGTTTCACCAGAACAGGAGGAAAGAAAACTTCACACCATTTTCATGAATATTAAGGCCAAATGGAAAGCTTCCAATCGTACACAGGAAATGAATTCACGACTTTTAAAATCTTTGAAAAAGCCCATACATTTACTGATCAAACCAGAGGAAGACCGCGAAAATCTTTGGAAGAGTGTTCGTCGTGCACAAATTATAAGTCCTTTGAGTTGATAATTAATAAAATTTCATTGCGAACCTTGGAATTTTGAGAATTTTTGGTATTTTTCTTCATAAAAAAAAAATCAGGAAAATAGATCCAAAAGTGGTCCGATTCCACCAAAATTTTACAACGTTTTTTTGCAACATTTTTGTATATTTTCTAAATATAATAAAGAAATTTTGAAATTTGGCATCTTTTGTGGCATTTTGACCAAATTTTTCATAAAATTTGTATGGGCACTAGGTCCGAACGTGGACCGATTTCAAACATTTTTCATAGATCTCGTCGATGGTAATAGAATAATATTTGCTACATTCAGTGGTATTAAACCAAATTTTAAGGGGCCTAAGTCCAAACATGGGCCGATTTCAACAAATTTAAGTAGGGTTCGTCTTTGGGTTAAAAACACTTTAAGTTCCAAATTTCAGCACATCATCTTCATATTTGCAACATGTAATATTAGCACCAAAATAATATTGAATTTTGATAGGATATATTGAAGCCCCCTGTGGACCTAGCATCTCTGCCGTTACTCATTTTAAGGATAAAGAAGTCCTCTTTCAGAGTCATTTCTACTTTCTAAAATACCTTAATTAGTTCAAAAGTTATGAGTTGCAACGAAAAAAGTCAAAAGGCCCCACTGTGCGTCGTTTGTATTTGGTTGGTTTGGTTTCACGCATTATAGTCCAGCAATGGTCTCCTAGCATGCTTCTGTCCCAAAATCTTTGATAATTTCTTTCAATTTTCAGTTTTGTTCATCGCTCACCGCACCTTGGTTTTGTGGAAAAAATCTAAATGCGAATGAAGAAAATGCATTTTGAGTAACATTCGTGCACCTAATTCGTGATAATTTTTCAATAATTCAGCAACAATTTTTCTGTAGTTTTCACTCTTATTGTTTCCAAGAAAACTGTCCACTTTACTCTTGAAATATGTCCAGGCTGAATATTCTTTCTCCAATAAACATTGTGAAAAATTGTCACCATTCAATAGCTTCCTGATCTGAGGGCCAACTAACTAATATGCCTTTTTTGATTTTACATATGAAATTTTAGGAAAAACCGCTAACAAATATTTAAATGCTGCACCATCTTTGTCCAGAGCCTTGACAGAGTTCCTAAAAAGGCCCAATTTTATGTGCAGCGAATCATTTGGATCCATTAATGGTTTATTTGAATTATTATGTTTTCCTGGTGAATACTTAGTTCTTTCTGGCTATTCTGTTATGACGTAATGATGACATATACCGCGACTATACCATAGACAAAGGAAACAAAAATATTTTGTGGAATATCGTTGCATACCAATCTGAAAGAGATTAATTTACAGCTATTTACGAATTTTAAATCACACACCTTAAGTTCACCACAGATCTTCCATTTATGATTGTTGTATTTTAGCAATGTGAAAATTTCAGTCATTGATTCGTAATTATACCCTATACCACTAAGTGGTTTAAGTATAATGGCTTTGTGCTGCTGTTTGTAACTACCAAAAATATTTGACCTAGACCCATCTTTTATTATACCGATCGAATCAGAATCACTATCTGATTCGATTTAACGATGTCCGTCCGTCCGTCTGTGTGTCCATGTAAAGCTTGTAATCAAACTGCAGGTCGCAAATATGAATACATTTCGATGAAATTTGGTATATATAGGCTTTTATCGGCCACAGGAACGCTATACAAGTTGCTGAGAATCGGCCCATGTTCAGACCTAGCCCCCATACAAATGACCTCTATGAAATCAATATAAATTGCCATAAGATCCAAATTATTATATAAATCTTAGTCAAATTGAGTTTGTATGTATTTATTATATCCATTAATTAGTAGTCCAAAAATGATCCCTATTGGACAACTCTTAGTCATAGGCCCTATATAGAGCTGCTTCCCGATCTTCACTTAAATATATCAAAAAACAAAAATATTGCACTGATTCTTCTCAAATTTTGTTTGTATATATTTTTGCAAAATACAAAAGACTTTACCAAACATGGCCAGGATCGGTCCATTTTGGGGCCTAGTCCCCATATAGATATATCATCCGATATGAACTTTTTCATATCTGCAGCCAAAAAAATTAATAAAAATCCCACTCAAATTTGGTTTATGCCTATTTTCTATATCCAGTTATTTGGGCCTGAGGGATAGGGCCTCTAAACGCATGGTATAGGGTATCGTATAGTCGGTCTAGACCGACTATAATTTTCTTACTTGTTTTCCTTGGTATTAATGGCATGAGCAATTGCTATGGATGGTTTTTCATTGATATTATGCAAAAGAAGCGCCTTTAAACTGTACTTAGATCCATCAGTAAATAATCTCCATTCAGTTTTGTCATATGGCTGGTTCATTTTTTTAAAGAAACCATAAACGTTAGTACAGCATAGAATAGAGTGTTTCTTTTCAAAATATGCAGCCACTTCCAAGCTTCTATCTCTACAGATTGTTACTTTTGTCACAACTGCAAGATGTTTCCACTGCTGCGTGCGTGAAGCTTGTAATTCTGCGTCTTTATTCGTTAAACTTAAATTCCGAATTAGATCATTCAGCCCAGCTTGAGTCACTAAATGGCGTTTATCATCAGACTCATACAAACTACCACTGCTGGTGAAAGATGTTTCAGACTCACTGCTCGTGTCACTGGGAATGACTGGTAGTGCATCATTTGGTGGATATGGAACTGGAGTGGAAGCCGATGGGACATTCGCGTAAGTAATATTTTTTCGATTTTTCATATTGAATTCAGCAACTTTTGTTAAACAGAAATAACAATCGCTGTGGTAATTACTTGACTCTCCCCAAAGTACTGGAATTGAAAAATAGAAATAGATTTTCTTGCCATTTCACCACTTGTATAAGCACTTCTGCAGCTATTGCAAAACATTGTCGGTGTCCACGGTTTGTCCAAGTTTCTGATAACAAAACCAAAATAATGTAAACATGCATATTTTAATGATTCTGATATTACATATCCTTTTTTTTTTAACCAAATATTCACCACATACAAAAAAAAAATTGGCTTGAATCAGTAACACACGATCTACCTGACATGCTTAAATGCTATCATAATGAAGATTTAGACTAAATGTGAGCTTCTGTTAAATTAATAATTGTGAAATTTTGGTATCAGTATTGACTATTTTATAGTATTGCCAGCATGCAATACAAAATTGACAAGACGTGATAACCCAATTTTTAAGCCAGATTCGTATTTAGCGCATCCAGATTAGTTAAAAAACATGTTTTGTTTCTGCAGTCAATTTTTTCTTTCTTTAATGTGTAAACCGGTGTTATTAGTACTGATGTTTTAGACCTAAACTGGCCTGCATAATTATTTAGACATACTGAATTGTGATGTTTTCTTGTCCACTTCGTTTGACTGCATGAACTAACTGTACACGGGTATTTCAAAATAAAACCCAGATTTATACCTATACGCCTGCCCAATATCTAGTCATTTACCCTTTGCATTCCCTTTCTGCTTATAAGAAAACAAGCAGACAACAAATTTTTACGTGGCATAAATATTTTGACAAAATCGTTGTGGCAGTGTTCGGGCATGGTTTTGCAAGTAATAATCAAATATTGCTAGAGCTTCTATATTCTATATTGGCAATTTTAATTCTGGCGTCGCAGTAAAAGACAATTTAATTGAATTTAATTTGTTGCGCCAAACTGCTCACTATCATAAAAACACATTAACGAACATAATGACATCAGAAACTTACCTAGATCAGGTGCTAAACGCAAAACAACGCTAATTGAAGACCGAATCCTTCTGAAGGAATTTCACAAAAATATTCAACTAAATCCTCAATCTGCTGCAAATCAATGTAATCAGTCGACCAGGAATCCAATCAGTGAGCATAGTGTTCGACGACGTTTAAAAGACGGAGATTTTAAGACATACAAAGCAAGAACTTACCTCCATATCAGATGTGAACAAGCTTAGAAGATTGGCAATCGCAAGGGAGCATCTTCAGAAGCCAACAGAGTTTTCGAGAAGCGTTCTATGGACAGATCAGGCTCCTTTGAGTTCAACTAAGAAAAAAAAAATTTTGTAACGCTGCCGGAGGTACGAAAGCCAAAAAGTGAGCCATGGTGGAGGCTCTGTCATATTCTGGGGGTACATTGAAAATAATGGTGTGGGTGACTTGGTTCCCATCGCCGACTGCATGAACCAAGGCCAATATTTGAGCACCCTATATGATAACGCTTACCGTTCCGGTGGCAGGCTGATCGGAGAATCATTTATCCAGCAACAAAAGCAGCATGATATCAAAATATTTGAAGGTGGTTGGTGCTACAACTCTGGACTGGCCAACCCAAAGTCCAGACTTGAATACCATTGAAAACGTGTAGTCTCGCATCAAACGTAAAAGAAATGATCATTTACACAGAACCAAAGAAGAAACAATTTCCGAGGTCACTTCGCTTTGGAACGAGCTATCCTCAGGGGTCTTTCAAAATTTACTAGATTCTGCTCCAAGATGCCTTCAAAAAGTTGTTGAAACCAAAGGCAGCTATACACTTTATTAACTCATAATCAAATTTCTATGCATTTGTTAAATAATAAGCTTCTTTTTTAACAATAACTAGCAGATTCCAGCCTTGAAATTCGAGTGCAAATTCTAGGAAATTTTATTTTTTCATTAAAGAAAGACCATAAAGGTATGCTAATCAATTATAGCCATTTCACAAATCAACACAAAGAAACAAACTCATTTTTATTAGAAACACATTAACAAATTTAATAAACACACACATGGCATTGTATAATTTTACGTATGTGTTAGTAGCAACTTTAAATTCAATTTACTCAAAATAAAGGAAAAAATTAAAAAATCTGTAAATCTGCAAATCGGATTAAAATAAATACATTTCAAATAATATACGTTTGGTAAAAATCGGGATAAAACGATAGAACAAAACATCGGTCACAAGGAATCGCCTAACCAATTAATATTATAGATAACTTGTCAAAATACTTATGCCAACAACTCAAAATTACTTCCATTCATTTCTTTTTAATTTTTGATGTGTAAACATCTATACGCGCAAGGGAGTAAATTTCTGTTTCACAATACAATCGCAAAAACAGCGTAACACATCGGTGTGAGCTGAAGTGTAAATCTGTGTGACTTTATCTGATTGTATTTGTGAAAAAATTATGATACGTTCTTTTCTAAACATTTTCCAATTGTCTTTCAAAAAACATCAATTGTATTTCAGAAAACATCAATTGTATTTCAGAAACCATCATTTGAATTTCAGAAAACATAAATAGAATTTCAGAAAACAGCAATATAATTTCAGAAAACATCATTCGAATTTCAGAAAACATCAATTGAATTTCAAAAAACATCAATAGAATTTCAGAAAACATCAATTGTATTACAGAAAACATCAATTGTATTTCAGAAAACATCATTTGAATTTAAGAAAACGTAAATAGAATTTCAGAAAACATCAATATAATTTCAGAAAACATCATTCGAGTTTCAGAAAACATCATTTGAATTTCAGAAAACATAAATAGAATTTCAGAAAACATCAAAATAATTTCAGAAAACATTATTCGAGTTTCAGAAAACATCAATTGAATTTCAGAAAACATCAATTGTACTTCAGAAAACATTAATTGTATTTCAGAAACCATCAATTGAGTTTCAGAAAACATAAATAGAATTTCAGAAAACATCAATATAATTTCAGAAAACATCATTCGAGTTTCAGAAAACATCATTTGAATTTCAGAAAACATAAATAGAATTTCAGAAAACATCAAAATAATTTCAGAAAACATTATTCGAGTTTCAGAAAACATCAATTGAATTTCAGAAAACATCAATAGAATTTCAGAAAACATCAATTGTATTTCCGAAAACATCATTTGAATTTCAGAAAACATAAATAGAATTTCAGAAAACATCAATTGAATTTCAAAAAGCATTATTTGAATTGCTGAGAACATTAATTGTATTTCAGAAAACATCACTGGAATATCAGAAAACATCAATTGCATTTCAGAAAGCATCAATTGAATTTCAGAAAACAGCATAATCGACTTATTTTTTATGCACTGGAAAATATGATGTTGATGTTTTCTTTAATTATTAGATGTTTACACATCCCCCTTGTGATCGGACTCACATGATTTTTTTTTGTGAAAGAAACTATATTGAGTTATTTTTTAGTTTAAATTAGCAATATCTAAACAAAACAAAACAATATCTAAACAACTAAACACTGAATACAAATATGCATCATTTTGTTTTTGTCAAAATAATTATGCCGATTAGTGCAGATGGTTGACAATATTCCGATCCATACGCCTGGAAACTGAAAACAAAAAAAATCATGTGAGTCCGATCACAAGGGACATGTGTAAACATCTAATAATTAAAGAAAACATCAACATCATATTTTCCAGTGCATAAAAAATAAGTCGATTATGCTGTTTTCTGAAATTGAATTGATGTTTTCTGAAATGCAATTGATGTTTTCTGAAATTCAATTGATGTTTTCTGAAATTCTATTTATGTTTTCTGAAATTCAATTGATGTTTTCTGAAACTCGAATGATGTTTTCTGAAATTATATTGATGTTTTCTGAAATTCTATTTATGTTTTCTGAAATTCAAATGATGTTTTCTGAAATTATATTGATGATTTCTGAAATACAATTGATGTTTTCTGAAATACAATTGATGTTTTTTGAAAGACAATTGGAAAATGTTTAGAAAAGAACATATCATAATTTTTTCACCAATACAATCATAAGTCACACAGCGTTATCTGCTTCAGCTCACACCGATATGAGTTACGCTGTTTTTGTGATTGTATTGTGAAATAGAAATTTACCCCCCTGCGCGTATAGATGTTTACACATCAAAAGACTGTCAACCTAGTGTATACCCTTGAATCCATGCGATTAGAGTGTAATTGGTTTTGCAGATGTTTATAATTTATAAACATACTTTAAATCGACCTAATTCTTAGTATACCGATCTACTCAAAATTATAAATTTGACATACACATACTCGTAGATACAAATTTGCATATATTACTCAAATTGGCTTTGATATATTTTAGCACATAAAAGTGATCACAATAAATATAATCGATATTTTGCTTATTTTTTATATCCATTGAATTTCTCATCTAATGTGACTTGCCCTAGCACACTATTCTGTAGCTCTTGGTATATGACATCTTATAGTTACCGTAACTTTCTTAATGTTTTTTTATACCATATACCACTATGTGGTTTGGGTATAATGACTTTCGGCTGCTGTTTGTAATAACCAAAAATATTCGTCCTAGACCCATCTTTAATTATACCGATCGACTGAGAATCACTTCTTGAGTCGATATAGCAATGTCCGTCCGTCCGTCTGTGTGTCCATGTAAATTTTGTAATCAAACTACAGGTCGCAAATATGAATATGTTTTGATGAAATTTGGCGTATAAGCTTTCATCGGCCATGGGATGAACGGTATTGAAATTGGTGGGAATCGGTCCATGTTCAGACCTAGTCCCCATACAAATGACATAAATTGCCATTATTGCCAAATTATCATATAGATCTCAGTCAAATTGGGTTTGTATGTGTTTGTTACATCCATTAGTCAGTAGTTCAAAAATAATCCCTATAGGAAAATTCTTAGTCATAGGCCCCGTACAGAGCTGTTTCCCGATCTTCACTTAAATCTATCAAAAAACAAAAATATTGCACAGATTTTTCACAAAATGGTTTGTATATATTTTTTCAAAGTATAAGTGACTTTACCAAATTTGGTCAGGATCGGTCCATTTTTCGACCCAGTCCCCATTTAGATATAGTATCCGATATGAACTGTTTCATATCTGCAGCGAAAAAAAAATAATAAAAATGCCACTCAAATTTGGTTTATGCTTATTTGCTATATCCAATTAGTTGGACCGAAGAGATAGGGTCTCTAAACCATTGTATAGGGTATCGTATAGTCGGGCTAGACCGACTATAATTTTCTTACTTTTTTTTATCAATTTTTAAATACCGCATGTCGTCGTTAGCTTTATAATTTAGTTTATGTTTTTCGATATCTTGCTTCTACAATAAAGTTGTTGTTTTTAAATTCTGTGTATAGTTTTCAGTAATAACCTAGTGAGACTTACATATGTATAGTCAAGTTTTTTTGTTTATTTTTTTATGAGATATGTCCTTGTTTGTTATTAAAATGTAGTAACGTTCCTCAAATGCTCTAAATATTATACATATAATTTCAATATGTAGTTGTATTAGGGTTACATTTATTTGCTAAACATTATACTTTTAAAGAGTATCCTAATGATTACAAGTTAACAGAATATAAAATGGTTTCAATATGATTTAAGAATAAGATTTTATTATAAAAAAAAAAATATAATAGAAAAACAAGTAAGAATATTTTAGTCAGTTTAGACCGACTATACGATATCCTATACCATGCGTTTAGAGACCCTATCTCTTAGACCCAACTAACTGGATATAGAAATTAAGCATAAACCAAATTTGAGTGGGATTTTTATTAATTTTTTTGGCTGCAGATATGAAAAAGTTCAAATGGGATGCTACATCTATATGGGGACTAGGCCCAAAAATGGACCGATCCTGGCCATGTTTGGTAAAGTCTCTTGTATTTTGCAAAAATATATACAAACAAAATTTGAGAAGAATCAGTGAAATATTTTTGTTTTTTGATAGATTTAAGTGAAGATCGGGAAGCAGCTCTATATGTGGCCTATGACTAAGAGTTGCCCCATTGGGATCATTTTTGGACTACTCATTAATGCATAAAATAAACTCATACAAACCCAATTTGAGTAAGATCTATATGACAATTTGGATCTTATGGCAATTTATGTCGATTTCATAGGGGTCATTTGTATGGGGGCTAGGTCTGAACATGGACTGATTCTCACCAATTTCAACAGCGTTCATCCCATGGCCGATAAAAGATCAAACACTAAATTTCATCAAAACATATTCATATTTGCGACCTGCAGTTTGATTACAAGCTTTACATGGACACACAGACGGACGGACGGACGGACGGACATCGTTAAATCGAATCAGATAGTGATTCTGATTCTATCGGTATAACTAAAGATGGATGTAGGTCAAATATTTTTGGTTGTTACAAACAGCAGTACAAAGTCATTATATAAAAATCAGCAAAATAATTTGGGGATATTCTTTACACATTGTGAAAATCTAGAGTTTTATATTCTCCAATATTTGTGGTCATTTTCATGCTAGCAAATCGAAAAAATTAAAAAAAAAATTGGATTTCAAAAATAAACCGGAAAATAAACCGAAACTATCTTCGAAATATATTAAAAATTGACTCAGGCGGGTTGAAAAAAATTAAAATCCATTCAAACAAGTTTTAATCTTGGAGTAAGCCACTTATATAGAAATATGGTGGATATGGAAATTTGGCTGCGGATAATTTGATGTGAAAAAGTAGAAAAAGTTCAATTGTATTTGTTTAAGAGGTCTTTTTTAAAGGTATCTTAAAAAAATACTTTTTTAAGAAAAGGTATTTTTTCTTTAAACGTAGTTTTTCTAATAAGTACTTTCTTTAGAAAAATGTATATTTTACAGCAAGAAAACTTTGTGTTCTTTTTAAACAAAAATTTCTTTTCAAACAAAAAGTACTTTTTCTATAAAAATGTTTATTAAATAAATTTCTTTTTCAACGAAAAGTACTTTTTTGACAAAAAGATTTTTTTTTTGCAAAAATTACGTTTTTAAGGAAAGGTATTTGTTTTAAAAAGTGTTCTTTATTAGAAAAGTTACCTCTTAAGAAGTTTTATTTCTTTAAGAAATGTATTTATACCCTATACCACTATGTGGTTTGGGTATAATGACTTTGTGCTGCTGTTTGTAACAACCAAAAATATTTGACCTACACCCATCTTTAATTATACCGATCGAATCAGAATCACTATCTGATTCGGTTTAACGATGTCCGTCCGTCCGTCCGTCCGTCCGTCCGTCCATCTGTGTGTCCATGTAAAGCTTGTAATCAAACTGCAGGTCGCAAATATGAATATATTTTGATGAAATTTAGTATGTCGGCTTCTATCGGCCATGGGATGAACGCTATTGCAATTGGTGAGAATCGGTCCATGGTCAGACCTAGCCCCCATACAAATTACCCATATGAAATCGACATAAATTGCCATAAGATCCAAATTGACATATAGATCTTACTCAAATTGGGTTTGTATGCGTTCATTACATCCATTAATGAGTAGTCCAAAAATGATCCCTTTGACCCCATACAGAGCTGCTTCCCGATCTTCACTTAAATCTATTAAAAAACAAAAATATTGCACTGATTCTTCTCAAATTTTGTTTGTATATATTTTTGCAAAATACAAGAGACTTTACCAAACATGATCAGAATCGGTCCATTTTTGGATCTAGTCCCTATATAGATATAGCATCCGACATGAACTTTTTAATATCTGCAGCCAAAAAAATTAATAAAAATCCCACTCAAATTTGGTTTTTGCTTATTTTCTATGTCCAGTTAGTTGGGCGTAAGAGATAGGGTTTCTAAACGCATGGTATAGGGTATCGTATAGTCGGTCTAGACCGACTATAATTTTCTTACTTGTTCAAATTGGGTTTGTATGTGTTTGTTACATCCATTAATCAGAAGTCCAAAAATGATCCCTATTGGACAACTCTTAGTCATAGGCCCCATATAGAGCTGCTTCCCGATCTTCACTTAAATCTATCCAAAAAAACAAAAATATTGCACTGATTCTTCTCAAATTTTGTTTGTATATATTTTTGCAAAATACAAGAGACCTTACCAGACATGGTCAGGATCGGTCCATTTTTGGGCCTAGTCCTCATATAGATTAACATCCGATATGAAATTTTTGATATCTGCAGCCAAAAAAATTAAGAAAAATTCCACTCAAATTTGGTTTATGCTTATTTTCTATATCCAGTTAGTTGGGTCTGAGAGATAGGGTCTCTAAACGCATGGTATAGGGTATCATATAGTCGGTCTAGACCGACTATAATTTTCTTACTTGTTTTTTTTTAAAGTACCTTTTCACGAAATGTAAAAATTTAAGGAAATTTGTTCAAAATTTTTTTAATAGAAATGTTTCTAATCCGGCTTTCAAGGTCATGGGTTTCAAATGCAAATAAAGGTTTATTCCATTTTGTTTTTGCAATCCGAAGTTTCATTGGGATTAATCCAACATCTTCAGGGATTTTATTTTTGTTTAAATATTTTTAATTTAGTTTTTTAAGTAAAGGTATTCCTTTAAGTAAAAATAGTTTTTTAAGAAAGTAAATTTATTTTTATAAAAGGTACCTTTGTTATGCAAGATACTTTTCTAAAGAAAATTTTCTTCTTTAAGAAGATGTACTTTTTTTTTAAAGTGAAATTCTAAGTAATTGTAGTTTTTTTTAGAAAAGGTACTTTTTGAAAAAACATATTTTCTTAAAAGAAAATTTATTTTTTTTAATAAAAAGGTCTTTTTCAATAAAGATACATCTTCAATAAAAGATGTTTGATAGTTTTTTTTTTTTTGAAAAATTTATTCTTTAAAAAAATGTACTTAAAGGTAGGGTACTTTTTTCAGAATATGTCCTTTTTAATATAAAGTACTTTTTTAATAAAAAGTACTCTGTCAATTAAGGATAGTTTTTCAAAAAAAGAGCTTTTTCCAAAAAAGGTACCTTTTTAGTGAAAGGTATTTTTTTTATAAAAGACCCTTTCTTAATGCAACGTATTAAGAGAAGGTATTTTTCTACAAAACGTACTTTTTCAATAAGATGATATACAAAGAAATTTTCAATAAAAGGATATTTTGCAATAAAATGTACTTTTTGAATAAAACGTACTTTTTTAACAAGAGGCACTTATTCAATAAAAGGTGGTTTTTCAATATAATACACTTTCTTAATGCAAGGTAGTTATAACATTTACATGTTAAATAATGATACTTTTTAATAAGGGACTTTTTCAATAAAAGGTTCTTATTCAATAATACATACTTTCTTAATTAAAGGTACTTGTTTAATATTAAGGAGTTTTTCAATTAAAAGTACTTTTTCAATAAAAAGGTACTCTTTCAGTAAAAGGCTAGTTTTCAATAAAAGTTATTTTCCAATAGGAGGTGCCTTTTCAATAAAGGGTAATTTTTCGTGAAATATATTAATGCAATGAAGTTTTTGAAGCAAGATGATTTCTTTAGGAAAAGGTGCTTTGTTAGGAAAATATACTTTATGTAATGAAAGGTAATTTTTCATTAAAAGGGACATTTTCAATTAAAGGGACTTTTTAAATGAAAGGAAATTTTCAAATAAAAGGTACTTTTTTAATAAAACGTTCTTTTTCAATAGAATGAACTTACTCCATAAAAGAACCTTTTTCAATTGCAGGCACTTTTCCAATTAAAGGAAATTTTTCGAAAAAATATGCTTTCTTAATGCAAGGTAGTTTTTTAAGAAAAATTGTTTCTTTAAAAAAGTGCCTTAAGAAATTATACTTTTTTTATAAAGGTGCTTTTCAATAAAAGATAATTTTTCATTTAAAGGTACTTCTTCAACAAAAGGTACTTTTTCAATAAAAAGTACTTTTTCAATGAGGGCACTTTTTCAACAAAATGTACATTTTCAATAAAATGTACTTTTTCAATAAAATGTATTTTTTAATAGTAGGTGCTTTTTCAATAAGAGGTATTTTTTCAATAAAAGGGACTTTTTCAATAAAAGGCACTTTTTCAATAAAAGGCACTTTTTCAATAAAAGGCACTTTTTCAATAAAAGGCACTTTTTCAATAAAAGGTACTTTTTCAATAAGTGCACATTTTCAATGAAATGTACTTTTTCAATAAGGGATACTTTTTCAATAAAAAAAATATTTTTCAATAAGAGGTAATTTTTCAATATAAAATAATTTTTCAATAAAAGGTTCGTTATTTTAATAAAACGTACTCTTTCAATAAAATGAACTTTTTCAATAAAAGGTAATTTTTTCATAAGCGGTACTTTTTCAGTAAAAGGTAATTTTTCAATAACATATACTTTCTCAATGCAAGGTCGTTTTTTAAGGACAATTTTGTATTTAAGAAAATATACTTTTTTAAGAATATGTACTTATTTTTAATAAAATGTAGATTTTCAATAAAAGGTACTTTTTCAATAAAAGGTAATTTCTGAATAAAATGTGCTATCTTAATGCAAATTAGTTTTTTAAGAAAAATTTGTTCTTTAAGGAAAATTACTTTTTTAAAAAAATGTACTTTTTTAACAAAAGGTACTTTTCAATAATAGGCACTTTTTCGGTCAACGTTACTATTTAAATAAAACGTAGTCTTTCAATAAAATGAACTTTTTCAATGAAAGGTACTTTTTCCATTTTTCAATACCAGGTACTTTTTTAGTGAAAGGTAATTTTTCAATAAAACGTACTTTTTTAATAACTGGTGGCTTTTCAATAATACTAACTTTTCCAACAAGGGGCACTTTTTAATTAAAGGTACTTTATCAATAAAATATACTTTCTTAATGCAAGGTGGTTTTTAAATAAAAATTGTTTCTTTAAGAAATGACACATTTTTAAAAAAGTGTGTTTTTTAAAGAAACGGTACTTTTTTAAAGAAAATTTTCTTTCTTAAGGAGAGATTCCTTAACATAAACGTACTTTTTAAGAAAAGTTTGTTTTAAAAAAAGTACTTTTTAAGAAAATCTCAAATTTTGCGAACAAGTTTTACTTTTTAAGAAAAGTTATTTTTTTTAAGAAAAGGTTTTTTTTCAGAAAGTTTACTTTTTCAAGGAAAGGTAATAAACCCTAAATTTATTATAAAAGGTTCTTTTTTAATAAAAAATACTTTTTTATTAAAAATGTTTTTTTTTTTTAATAAAAAGCGTTTTTTTAATAAATGGTACTTTTTTAATAAAAGGTACTTTTTGAATAAAATGTACTTTTAATGAAAAGTACAATTTTAATAAAAGGAAAATTTTAATTAAAGGTGCTTTTTTAATAAAAGTACTTTTTAATTTAAGTTACTTTATTTAATGAAGAGTACTTTTTTTTAATAAGGGATAATTTTTTGAAACGTTGCTTCTAAAAAAGTTACTTTTTTAAGAAGAATAATTTTTAAAGAAAATATACTTTAAAAAAATAATTATTTTTTAAAAAATTATGCTTTTTTCCAGAAAGTTTGCTTTTTCAAGAAAGGTACTTTTTTATAAAAGGTTCTTTCTTAATAAAAGGTACTTTTACATTAAAAGTTTTTTTTTTTAATAAAAGTACCTTTTACTAAAAGGTACTTTTTAATAAATGATAATTTTTTAATGTAAGGTACTTTTTAATAAAAGGTACTTTTTTAATAAAAGGTTTTTTTTAATAAAAGGTATTTTTTTAATAAAAGATGTTTTTTAATAAATTGTACATATTTTTAATTGAAGGTCCTTTTTTGTAAGAATGGGTACTTTTTTAATAAAAGATACTTCTGTAAAATGTGTAATTTTTAAATAAAAATTGCTTTTTTAATAGAAGGTATCTTTTTAGTACAAGTCCTTTTTACTAAAACGTGCTTTTTTAATAAAAGATACTTTTTTAATATAAGGTACTTTTTTAATATATGGTACTTTTTTAATAGAAAGGATTTTTTTAATAAAATGTCCTTTTGTTAAAAAATGTACTTTTTTATTAATGGGTACTTTTTGTAAAAGTGCTTTTTTAAAAAAAGTATTTCGTTTAAGAAAATATACTTTTTAAAGAAAATTTACTTTTTTAAGAAAATGTGTTTTTTTATGTAGATACTTTTTAGAAAATGTACTTTTTCAGAATAGGTATTTTCTTAACAAATATTGTGTTTTTAATCGACTATGAATTTATAAACTATGAACTTAAGGACAGGACATCGTCAATAAAGATATTTGCGCAGGCAAAACAAGTGTCATCTTATTAAACATGTACCGATTAACAGCTGACCGCTTGGGGTAGAATTTAATGAAATTTATTTGCAGTTGAAAAAAAATTTTCTATTTAGCATGTGGGTGTTTACCTTGTTTGTTGTTCGTTCATTTCTTTTCATGTAAGATTTTCGCCTGGAAGCACTTATTTGGTTGGTGGTAAGATGGTATTATAAATATATGACTATTTGACGGGCTCAAAAACATCTGCCTATTTGCATAAAGTTTAAGCATTTGAAAACGTTCCATATATAAAAACTTATTTTTTTTTATTATACCAACGAAGAGCAAAAAAACATATTCTTAACAGAGAATAGTCGTAAGTGTAACAAATTGCATATTTAAACTATAACAGAAATTTTTGTCTGCAGACATGACATCTTTTTAAAGATGTAGTAAATTATTTTATGCTCTGAAAGAATTAAATTTTAAACAAAGTTTTCAATAAAATAGTAACATTCTAAGTTAGTCATTGGGCTGGCCATATTCTTAACAAATATAAAAAAAAATAAGAAAGAAAAAGACCGCCTATACGATACCCGATTCCATGTTGCTCGGAAAAGGTAGCGGCGAAAAAAATATATTGTAAAAAATTTCCAACAAATATTGCTTTAGTTGCAAACCGACATGGTAAATCGACTTATAATGTGATTCTGAGCCGATCGGTTAAAAAAGGCGTCAAGTACGTTTTTAAATACAAATATCAGCATAAACTCATTATACTATACCCTCAACACATGTTAGATATATAAAAAATCAAAAAATTTCAAATAATTTTCAAGTTGACTTTGTTTATGAGTAAAGTTTTCTTTTTACATTGAAATAAGAAAAAAAATTATTGTTGCGAAATACTTTATTCTGCCATAATTTCATATACATTACATATTGTGTTAATGAATAGAAGTGGAGTTTCTTTTTCACATTAATATTAAAAATTTTACAAACATACATAAAATATTTAACATAATTATTTTATACAATTTCTCACATTTTTAATTCAAGCAATAATAGAAATAAACTAATTTTATGGGAATTTATGAAAATTAAAAACAAAACTTTCAGGTTTTTTATTTCATCCAAAATCAGAGTTTTTTCGTTTGTTATTAATTTCTTATAATTTACTGCACAATTTGCATCATAAATTTACTTATTAATTTGAATTTAATGAAATTTTACAATCAATATAACTTAAGTGCAATTAAGCAAAATCATCCAACAATATTTATGATTTTTTTTTTGTTTATGCATAATTTTTTTCTTATTAACTAATAGAATTATTAGCAAATATTTATTGCAAGTAATTAAAATTTTTTCACAATGAAATGAAATTAAATGCAATCAAAACAAAAACTATGAAAAATTAAAAAAAAATTATAATAATTCGAAATCAAAAATAGAAATAAACCTACAAATACGATCACGCTAACAGAAAAACTAAAACAAAAGCAACAATTAGTTGAGACACAGAATAGCTACGAGTTACTCACTTTGAAATTACAACTAAATTGTATGCAATAGGGTGGCATCTTTTGATTATTGTATAAGCAAGAAACGAGCTTAAGAAAAGCCTAAATTATAGACTCTAATATTGATTGAAATTTATTATATCCTTAAAAATTTATAATATACTAGATATAACCCGATGCGCTTAACTACACCCATCGTAACGAAATAAATAACCGGAAACACATTTTGTAAGAAACCTGTTTTATGTTTTTGGCGATTTTTGATTTTGTCGATGTTTATTTCTGCGATTTTAGATTTTGGCAATTTTTGAATTTGGCGGTTTTTAGCTTTATTTCTTTTTTTTTTTGTTTTTTATTTATTAGCCAACACTCAGAGGATGCCCCTTACAGATGCAGTGCATTGTGCTGATCTCAGGAAAATAGGTTATGGGACCTCTGTGGGGAGTTTATTCCACATACGACCAGTTCGACTGATAAACGAATTCTCTCTGTAATGCGTTGTGCGTTCAACTGGACAATAAACTTCAAACGGATATGGTCTCCTAGAGAAGTGGGTAGAGCGAACCAACTCGGGCACTTGGAATAAGTTCGCTAATCTCAGAAGAACATTTCCCATGGTAGTATCTATGTAACAGTGATACACAACCCACATTCCGACGATGTTCCAATGAGTCAATAGAATTGGATACCATACTGTCATTGATGAGCATCAACGTCCTCATTTGCACACGGTCCAGTAGCTCCAAACTAGACTTTGGAGCTGCTGCCCATATATGGGAGTTGTATTCCATTTTCGGTCGGATGTAAGTGGTATAGAATTTAAGGAGATCAGAAGGAGTGAAGTAATTTATTGTGTTTTTGCGATTTTTGTTTTTCTGCGATATTTGATTTTAGAGTTTTTGCCTTTGACGTTTTTATTTTGACGTGTTTTATTGTTCGCGATTTTCAGTTTTGGCATTTACTGATTTAGGCGATTTTAGATTTTTGGCGATTTTTGTTATTCGCGATTTTCAGTTTTGGCGATTTTTGTTTTTTGCTATGTTTGATTTATGGCGATTTTAAATTTTTCCGATTTTTGAATTTGACGGTTTTTGATTTGTTAATGTTTAACTTTGGCGATTATTGTGTTTTGCGTTTTTTATTCGGCAATTTTTGATTTTGGCGATTTTTGTTATTCGCGATTTTTGGTTCTGATAATTTCTGTTTTATTGTGATTTTTGATTTTGGCGACTGTTGCTTTTTGCGATTTTTGATATTGACGATTCTTGTTATTCGCGATTTTCGGTTTTGGCTTCTTTTTATTCTGCCGATTCCGGCCATATTTTCCATGACTACTCACATTGGTAATTAATGTACTTGTTAAAATATTCAAGACTGTAATTTTCATGGTACTTAATATTCTTTTATATAGAAGGTGGCACGCCAATTAGTCCGATCTCGCCCATTTTTGAGCTACTACTAATATTAATAACTTGTGAAGTCAGACAAACTCTCACGGTTTATTTATTATAGTACTCCAGTGTTGTGATATTAAATATTTATTTTATATGGGGTTGATACGCCTTTCGTCCGATCCTGTCCATTTTTTCCAAATGTCCACATTAATAACTTATGAACTCACACAATGTCCTAAAGCTTTTGAAATTACAGTTCTCCACATATATGATCTGATCGCGCCCAGTTTGTGTCACACAAAATACCAAGGCTTTCTCTATTATAGTACTGTAGATATATATATTTATTCTTTTTACTCCTATAAGGATCATAGGACCAGTACTGTAGATATATGAGATTAAATATTTACTTTGTACGGTGGCTGCCACACCCATTAGTCTGATCCCACCCGTTTCTCTGCGACTCTTCAAATTATTTTAGTATGTACATGTACATAGTTTCAGAAATCTTGCTATCGTAGTAATTCAGATTTTATTAATTGGCTAGGCGATATCTTGTGACCGATTTTACCGTTTTATCTCGATTTTGACCATACGTATATTATTTGAAAGGTATTTCTTTTTAGCCGTTTTGCATTTAAAATTGCTACTAACACATACATAAAACAAGTAAGAAAATTATAGTCGGTCTAGACCGACTATACGGTACCCTATACCATTCGTTTAGAGACCCTATCTCTTAGACCCAACTAACTGGATATAGAAAATAAGCATAAACCAAATTTGAGTGGGATTTTAATTAATTTTTTCAGCTGCAGATATAAAAATTTCATATCGGACGCTATATCTATATGGGGACTAGGCCCAAAAATGGACCGATCCTGACCATGTTTGGTAAAGTCTCTTGTATTTTGCAAAAATATATAAAAACAAAATTTGAGAAGAATCTGTGCAATATTTTTGTTTTTTGATAGATTTAAGTGAAGATCGGGAAGCAGCTCTATATGGGGCCTATGACTAAGAGTTGTCCAATAGGGATTATTTTTGGACTACTGATTAAGGGATGTAATATATACATACAGACCCAATTTGACTAAGATTTGTATGATAATTTGGATCTTATGGCAATTTATGTTGATTTCATAGGGGTCATTTGTATGGGGGCTAGGTCTGAACATGGACCGATTCTCACCAATTTCAACAGCGTTCATTCCATGGCCGATAGAAGCTTATGTACCCAATTTCATCAAAATATATTCATATTTGCGACCTGCAGTTTGATTACAAGCTTTACATGGACACGCAGACGGACGGACGGACGGACATCGTTAAATCGAATCAGATAGTGATTCAGATATTGATTCTGATTCGATCGGTATAATTAAAGATGGGTGTAGGTCAAATATTTTTGGTTGTTACAAACAGCAGCACAAAGTCAATATACCCAAACCACATAGTGGTATAGGGTATAATTATACATATGTATGTTATGTTTGTTTCATTAAAATTTGTTAATGTGTTTGTTAATGAGTTTGCTATCTTCACTCGCAATAATAATAAACCATAAAAGTGTTGGTTTGTGAATTGGCTAAGTTGAAAAATAAAGCTGCCTAGAAATTGCAATCGAATTTCGAGAGCTGGAATCTGCTAGTAATATAAAAATTCGTTTGTTGACCCAGCAAATATTGCTACTTTAAATTTTACTGGAATGTGATTAACACCAGGAGTAACCACTTTTGGAATTGATAATGTACTCAGTGGAACCAAGTTCAAATCCAGGCTGAGGTGGAGCATTAGTTTATTAAAACTTATTAAAAATATGGTAATGAGGCAGATTCAGCAGTTCCAGCAGCTTGTCCGTCTCTCAGTCTTTGTGTTCATGCAAACTCTGTAATAAAACTACAGGTCGCAAATATGAATATATTTTTATGAAATTTGGTATTTGAGCCTCTAGCTGTCGTAGGACCAACACTATTGAAATTGTTGAAAAACAGCGCATGTTCATGCCTAGTACCCACAAAAATGACCCCTATGAGATCGATTTAAATTGAAATAAGATCCAAATTATTACACCCATTAATCAGTAGTCTAAAAATAAAACCTATAGGACAAATCTTCACTTAAATCTATCAGAAGACAAAAATATTCCACAGATTTTTTAAAAATATGGTTTGTATAAGTTTTTGCAAAAAAATAATTGAGCTTACAAAATATCGTCACGATTGGCCCATTTTTCGACCTAGTTCCCATATAAATATAGTAACCGATATAAACAGCGCTGATTACTTAATCTCCAATGAACAAATCCCCCAAAAAATTAACAAATTCCCAAAATATTTTTTTATTTTATACATATTCGTAGAATATTTGTGTAAATTTTACGTACTGCTCTCAGTATTTGTCCTGCAATAAACGCATATAAAATCTGTATTCGCTTCCAATAGCATCATTTCGGTGCTTTATCTCACAACCATATAACATATCTTGCAATGTTTCCTTTATGCATTAAAGTGGATAATATCTGAATGATTTGAGAAAAATATATTTTGGCGATTAAAATAAGTTGACGACATCTGCGCGGCAGAACGGGTGTGGCTGCCAAACGCGCGGGCACGGACGCGACGCGCTCGTGGAACACAGCTCAGCGAAAAACCTTATGATAAATTTTGTATCTATGTATGTGCAATAATTACCTGTTGATCCAAATGGGCCACACATATACTTAAACAACCGTGCGGCATAATAAATGCCGCATCCATCAAATACTTTCGCCTTCAGCAGATTCAAAATTTTTTAGTTTTTAAAACTTATATAAATTTGACTACGTTACTGCTCAATGATGATCAAATATTGAATGAAGTAATTCGATTTTTAAAAGTTCTGATTTTCTTAATTGCAAAAGATTCCGATTTGTGCTGTTGCGTCTTGTAAAAAAAAATAATCCAGTCCCCAAATTTTCAAATTAAAAATGAACAAAATATTGCAAATTGGGATAAATAATTAACTCACCCCCCGAAAAACGTTAACATTTAAGACATTTGTTCATCATGAACAAATCCCCCAATTCCATACACATTTTTGGGGCGTACGTGAATTTTTTTGTTGAGGACTTGTTTATTGGGGTCTAAGTACTCAGCGCCGCGATAGACGCTGCAGTTTCTGGAGCGGAATAAAATCTCCTTGCAGTATTTCCATCATATGAGTTTCCTTCTCCTTGTTTTGGTTGGTCGATTATGAGGCCTAGCTGTAGACATTTTTCATGAATTTGTTTTATTTTGCTTTCTTTTTTCTTAATTTTCTTTGTTTTTCTCACTGTTTAGCCTAATGGACCAAATTCCAAATCATACCCCAATTTAAGAATATACTCCATAAAACGTTTTCTTGCATGAAGAGGGGACATTCCAAATTCGTATGCTTCCTTAAAACTATCGTCTTGTGATGGGCGTTAGCTTAATTGACTTGATGTTTTTGGCATATTATGCATGATGACTTTTTTCGGTTAAAGCTTGTGCAACTTTTCCATCAATTATTGTCAGACACATTTTAAAATTTTATTGAAATCTTGTTCATCAAATTTAAATGTTACTGGTTGGAGTTCTTTTCTTTGATCTCTTATTTTTTGAACTTCTTCAGTTATGACATCTTTGGTTTTCTTTTTGAATGCAAATTTTGTTGGTCTGCAATTCTTTGTTGAAGAAGGAATTTTATTTTTCCACACATTAATCTCATATCTTAAAAGTGTGTGTCGCAATAGTTTTTTTACCCTTTACCTGTTATTTAATTTTGTTTTCCATTTTGTCAGGCATTTAGACTATATAACTCAAGTTAATTAGTGTTTTTGAAAAATACCTATCTAAAAGTATGAAGAATTTGCTGTACAACAGCGGAATCAAACAAAATAATAATTGGTGAAACGAATGTTAGAATAGGCGAAATACAGCAAGAAACAGACCATCTATAGTATCAATATGCAAGGCGATTTCTTCTGACCAATATAGAAATTTTATTTACAAACCGATTTTGACCAGAAATACCTAATTTAAAAGGTATTTCGTTTTGGCTGTCCAACATATATACAGATTTGCAGCGCCTCCAACTTTTTTTTAAAGTTGCTACTAATACATATATAAAACACAAACTTTGTTTGTATATATTAGCATACATTATGGCTCTTGTAAAATTGTTTACTAACAACCCCATTTATACATATTCTGTGTGTTCAACAAATATATATAATTAAATTGAGTGAATTTTATTCAAAAAGTGTTGAATTGGCTTAAACTAATTAGCAAACCTTCAAGCTCCTACAAAATCATTTATTTAATGAAAAAATAAAACTTCCTAATTTCTCATTGGGTGAGAAATTATAAATTTATGGTTTTAGGATTTTGTAGAAGCTGAGGGAGTTTAGGGGTGAGGTTAAGAAAAATTATGAAATAAAACAATTAGTTTCAATTCAATTGGAGTTTATTTTATTTGAGATGCTCACCGTTCAGTGGTTTAAATACAGGACCGCTTACATTTTATATGTTTTCTTTCAAGAAGCCTCGGTTAATTATACAAACGAGTCTTTAGATAAATTCAAATTCAACGAGTACTAAAGATATTTAAAGGTTACAGTTCATGAATGTGATCGATAAGTTAAAATTACATTAATCGATATTAAAAGGAAGTAATAAAAATAAAATTTTTATTAAAATACAAATGATTTTTTATTGTTCAAACTTAGTTTGGACACTAATAATGTAGAAAAGATGAATCAATTAACAAAACTGAAATGGATTGTCTCTGAAAAGGAAAAATATCAGAATAGTTAGACTATCAGAATAAACAAAAATCTAAGACTACAAAGAAATGGAGGAAATATAACGAATTTAGGTGAGTTGATTACTGTGATTTATAAGTCAGTCATTAATCCTGTTCAAAGCAAAACATTCATACCTTCAAGAGTCTTTGGTCGTTGCGAGGGAAAAATCATTTAAAATGCCAAATATTTACAGAAAGGACAAAATCATTTAAACAAGCTCTATTTAACTATTTAAAATCGAAAAAGAAATACGAGCTAATATGCAGACAAAGAAAGGATGAATAATACAAACAAACTGTAGCAAAAATTAATAGATTAAATGACTTAAATATTGGGTATAGATATTTCTTCAACTGATTTTAGTGCATAATTTGAAGTGCTATTAAGTCCATCATAACTAAGAAACCATATTCAATTCGCATCAATGTGTACTGTGATTATAAACTAGACAGACCAATAACAATAATAGAAGTACAGCAGATATTAAAGATTACAAAATATAATAAAGCACCGGGATCAGGTAGGGTACCATATGAAGTCCTCAAGAACGCATCAACTGAATTCTTGGCTGACCTAACTACGATTATACCCTATGATTATACTATGTGGTTTGGGTATAATGAGTTTGTGCTGCTGTTTGTAACTACCAAAAATATTTGACCTAGACCCATCTTTTATTATACCAATCGAATCAGAACCACTATCTGAATCACTATCTGATTCGATTTAACGATATCCGTCCGTCCGTCTGTGTGTCCATGTAAACTTTGTAATCAAACTGGAGGTCGCAAATATCAATATATTTTGATCAAATTTGGTATTTAAGCTTTTGTTGGCCATAGAATGAACGCTGTTGAAAATAGTGAGAATCGGTCCATGTTCAGACCTAGCCCCCATACAAATGACCCCTATGAAATGGACATAAATAGCCATAAGATCCAAATTGTCATATAGATCTTACTCAAATACGTTTATTACATCCATTAATGAGTAGTCCAAAAATGATCCCTATGGGACAACTCTTAGTCATAGGCCCCATATAGAGCTGCCTCCCGATATTCACTTAAATCTATCAAAAAACAAAAATATTGCACTGTTTCTTCTTAAATTTTGTTTGTATATATTTTTGCAAAATACAAGAGACTTTACCGAACATGATCAGGATCTGTCTATTTTTGGACCTAGTTCCCATATAGATATAACATCCGATATGAAATTTTTCATATCTGCAGCCAAAAAAATAAATAAAAATCCCACTCAAATTTGGTTTATGCTTATTTTCTTTGTCTAGTTAGTTGGGCCTATGAGATAGGGTCTCTAAACGCATGGTATATGGTATCATATAATCGGTCTAGACTGACTATAACTTTATTACTTGTTTTTAATATAATACTTGAGACTGGATCACTAAATGAAACTTTTCTGCAGACAATAACTTTTCCCATTTATAAGAAGGGAAACGTTAATTCACCGTTAATTATTCAGAAAAGGTGGAAAATTATCTAGACATGAGTGCTGGAAGTATAAAGGGTAGGAGGTGAGAATAGTAAATGAATACTGCTTTATTATTAACGCCAAATATGTCTTTTGGAAAGCATCTATAAAAGCGTAACAATTCAGCAAAGTGCAGCACCAGCGCAACCTCGAAACAGTTTTTAAGTGATATAACGATATCATTATCATCTAAATGGAGACTTTTCAAGCTTTATGTACGTCAATTCAGATATGTGACGCGCTAATGTGGGGTTATGGCTTATTTGAAGTTAATACAAGCTGAAGAGATTTTTTATAAACATACTTTTGAGGTTGCCGGACTTCACCACAATTTACGCTTTAACACTGGAAACAAATGCAGAGGACAATCACTTTTATAGCCTGATCCTCCATATGAAATACATTTACAAAACATTGTATAAACTCAACCAAAATAGACTGCCTCATGAACTCTCGAAACAGGATATGTCTAAAAACATTTTATATGCTAGACAATTTAACCAACGTGGAGCCGAATATAACATAAAATTTGAAAACGTGAGTGAAATAGAATGGCTTAATAGAGGTGCTGGCTTATTGCGAAACCTGATGACAAAAAGTACAGGAAGATCACGGAACAGCGATACACTTTTTATAGGTTACCGAATCATAGTACAGGTATACATAACCTGACCAACCATCCCGATTTTGGCTGGATTATGCTGCTTTTTCAAGGCTGATCCCGCCTTGATTATTTTCCCGCTTTTCAAGCATTATTCTCGCTTTTTGGTGTTTTAGAGTTTTTTTCAGTCAATTATTTTTTTTTTGTTACAAATATGGTAACTCCAAACACATATTATTGTGTAAATACGACTAAATTTAAGGTAATTTCTTTTAAAGTGTAGGCAACTCTATACGTATTTGACATTTCTGTGGTTATAAAAAAACGAAAATTTCAAAATGGGTGAAAAAAAAATTATTTGCAATTTTAACCCAAAAATAAAAGAAAAATATAAATTTTTAAAAGCAAATATCGGAGAAAGTGTTGTATTTTGTGAACAGTGTAGTTCTTCCTTTAGTATTGGGGAGGTGCTTTTGATGTGGAGAAACATTTGAAAATAGAAAAACATAAGAAAGCTTTAGAACAAATTGCAGGCAACAATAAAGTTACAGAATATTTTATACATAACAAAAATGATTTGAAGATTGCTGCAAGAGAAGGGCTGTGGGCTTACCACCTTGTGAAAGAAAACCAAAGCTTCCGTAGCTCAGATTGTGCATCAAAAAAGAAATGGAAAATATTAAAATATCCAAAAACTTGGTTGCATTTTCTGGAGACAATACCAATATAAATTTTGGAGGAAAAAAAAAGAGCAGGAAAAAACAATGTGTTTTTCAAACTTAAGAAATCGTATCCTCACCTAATATGAATTGGTTGCTCAGCACATATTGTTCACAATGCACTTTAATATGCTTCTGATCAATTGCCATTTGATGTCGAGCTTAATGTTGCTAAAATCTATTCTCATTTCTATATATATACAGTTCGATTGACAACATTAATGAATTTTTGCGAATCAGTTGATGAAGAGTATAGAAAGCTTCCTGGCTATTCTAAAACCAGATTTTTGGCATTATTATCATCAGTTGAATCCATACTAAACATTTTTGAAGGTATAAAAAAATATTTTTTAGAGACAGAAAGCAGCCCTAAAATTTTGAAGAATTTTTTTTTTTTCAAACCCATGGTCTAAGCTATTGTTGATTTTTATAAAAGAACAGGTAGATTAAAAAAAAAAATTGCGAACGGATTTTGGAAGAAGAGAAGCACCGTCAGCTCCGTATGTTCGTTATCTTGTGAAAAAAGTGAAAGAAACTGGCATCCTCATCGATAAACCAAAGCGTGAAAAGCCAAAAACAGTGCGTACACCTGAGAATATTGCTGCTGTGGCAGAAAGTGTGCGTGAAGCGCCATCAACATCAATTCACCGTCGTTCTCAAGAATTGAACATTTCGGAGGCATCATTAAGATGAATTTTGCATAAAGACCTTGGTATGACGCCATACAAAGTCCAATTGGTTCAGGAGTTGCAGCCAACTGACCATCCAATGCGTTTGCGCTTCGCTAAGTGGGCCTGCGATCGACTTACAGAAGATGCCGATTTTGCCAAAAAAAAAAATCTTTTCAGATGAAGCTCATGTTGATCTTGGCAGGTATGTAAACAAGCAAAATTGACGCATTTGGGGCACAGAAAACCCCCACGCATACATTGAGCCGATACACCCAAAACGAGTCACTGTTTGGTACGGATGTTGGTCCAGAGGCATAATTGGGCCATTTTCTTCGAAAATGAGCAAGGAGTGGCCGTTGCAGTCAATGGCGATCGTTATCGGGCCATGTTGAACGAATTTTTGTTCACAAAAGTTGAAGAGGAGGATATTGGCAACATCTGCTTTCAACAGGACGGCGCTACGTGCCACACAGCTACAATCGATGTTTTGCGCCCTGTTTTTGAAGATCGCATTATAAGCCGCAGAGCTGATGTCGTTTGGCCACCTCTGAGCTGCGATTTGACACCGTTGGACTATTATTTGTGGGGTGCCCTCAAAGATAAGTGTTACGCCAACAAGCCAGAGACAATTGACGCTTTAAAGGACAATATTCGTGAAACCATTGGTGAAATACAGCTGCACACAATCGATAATGTGCTTAAAAATTGGACCGATCATGTAGGCTACTGCGTGGGCAGCCGAGGCAGCCATTTGAATGAAATTATTTTCCGTTATTAACCGGAAGGATTGTACTTTCAAATAAAAAAATAAATTTGAGATAATATTCAGTAGTTTTTTTTTTATAGCATATAAAAAAAAAACAAGTAAGAAAATTATAGTCGGTCTAGACCGACTATACGATACCCTATACCACGCGTTTAGAGACCCTATCTCTCAGGCCCAACTAACTGGATATAGAAATTAAGCATAAACCAAATTTGAGTGGGATTTTAATTAATTTTTTCGGGTGCAGATATGAAAACGTTCATATCGGATGCTATATCTATATGGGGACTAGGCCCAAAAATAGACCGATCCTGACCATGTTTGGTAAAGTCTCTTGTATTTTGCAAAAATATATACAAACAAAATTTGAGAAGAATCAGTGCAATATTTTTGTTTTTTGATAGATTTAAGTGAAGATCGGGAAGCACTCTATATGGGGCCTATGACTAAGAGTTGTCCAATAGGGATAATTTTTGGACTACTGATTAATGGATGTAATATATACATACAAATCCAATTTGACTAAGATTTGTATGATAATTTGGATTTTGTGGCAATATATGCTGATTTCATGGACCAATTCTCACCAATTTCAATAGCGTTCATCCCATTGGCGATAAAAGATAAAATACCAAATTTCATCAAAATATATTGATATTTGCGACCTGCACTTTGATTAAAACTTTACATGGACACACAGATGGACGGACGGACGGACGGACATCGTTAAATCGAATCAGATAGTAATTCTGATTCGATCGGTATAATTAAAGATGGGAGTAGGTCAAATATTTTTGGTTGTAACAAACAGCAGCACAAAGTCATTATACCCAAACCACGTAGTGGTATAGGGTATAAAAAGTTATTTGGCGAACCCTTTAGTTGAATTTGTACTCGGTTTGCCTAGTACTTCAGCTCCCGTAGAACGTATATTTGCGTTGGTTAATAAAATATTGAGTATATGTACTCTAAACGATATTATTAAAGTTAGATACAACTTTAAACAAACATGCCAAGAGTTTTTTTTATTTTTTTTAAATTTTTTGGCGAAAATACTCAAACCCGAAAAATATGATTTTAAACAGAAATCTGATTGAAAATCTTTTTTGCAATTTAAAATCAAATTTTTTATTAATTTTAAAATCTTATTTTTGATTTTTTTTCTCAAATTAATCTATAATATTAATAGGCTAGGCAATTTCTTGTGACCGATGTTTTATTCTACCGTTATATCCCGATTTTGACCAAGCATATATTATTTGAAAGGTATTTCTTTTTAGCCGTTTTGCAGATTTACAGATTTTTAAATTTTTTTCTTTATTTTGAGTAAATTGCATCTAAAGTTGCTACTAACACATACATAAAATTAAACAATGCTATGTGTGTGATTATTAAATTTGTTAATCTGTTTGTAATAAAAATGAGTTTGTTTTTTGTGTTAATTTGGCGCCCGTTTATTTTGACTTTAACAAACAAATTTATTTTTCCATTTCAAAATTTTCCTATATTTTATATATGGGGGATTTCATGTCAAGTGCACCAACTTTTGAAACCGATGTCTTCTGATTTGCACCAAGGTTAGTCCTATTGCATAGTAGTTTAGACACAATTTTTCAACAAGATTGGTCCAGATCTCTCTGAGTTAGAGGGGATCAAAATTTGACATTTTGGCCAAACAGGTGTTTTTTCCCATCCTTGTAACTTATTACCTATTGTTCTTAGAAAATTTTCTCCCAAATAGTTTAGATAGCTATTTCTTCAGTATTTCGGAAAAAAAATACTTTAAAAAAAATTAAAATTTTGTAGACTTTTTTTTTGCTAAATTAAAGCATTTTTTGCCTTTTTGCATTTTTTTTTTAAATTTTTTCTTGAGAAAGCTTAGGATTTTTCCTTTAAGAGCTTTTTGGTCGCTTAGTGGGATGGGAGTGGGATATCTATCAAAATAAATATTTTGTAACTCAAGACAACGGTTTTTAAATTTTTCACAAATGCACTATTTTGAATTTTTTCCTGTTTGTGTCTAAAACCTTACAAATAAAACTTATACTGAGAAATTAGACAAACTAAACTTTCCGAAGGTATATAACATACCTAACTAAAATTTTATACCCTCGATACTGTAATACTCAGAATATGTTAACCTCAGGAAAAAATCGCTTTTTTTCTATAGAAATGTTGAAAAATTATTATTTTTTATTTATTTTTAATAATAATTAAATTAATGTATAATAATAATAATATTAAAAATAAAAAGATAAATAATTTATTAAAATTTAATGTTAATTGCATTAGATCCATTTATATCATAAATATTTTTATGCTTAATTTATTGTAGCTGATGAAGTATTTAAGTCTTGTAAATTTTTAAATACCCAGTCTTTCATCCAGCTTTTTTGTCGCCTTTATTTACTGCGTTTTTTTGTCAATCCTTTCTTGGCGTTACTAGGTTCAGCTGTTGATTTCGCTGCTGGTTTATTTGTTGTCTTTGGAAAGAAATCGCATTGAATAGAGGCAGAAAACTTTTTCAACTTGAGTCTTCCATCTACAAGCGGTATAAATGCATGGTATTGAGCGGTGCCATCGATTGTTACCGCAGCATCGAATCTGCTCTTCAGTGTTTTCAATGTTTCCTGATGATCCTCTGCGCTACTAAAAACTATTTTAGTTTCTTTACAATAACTCTTTGCCCAATGGAATAGAGCAGTCGCATCTAAGATGCGATCTTGATGAGAGCACTGGAGGCTATACTTCGCTGCATTTCTTTTAAGGTTTGCTCCAATACCATCACATGCTCCTTTACCATGAGCAGTAGGATGAAAATGCCACTCAGCTGGCACTCCAAAATCTTTTTCGTGGGTCATAAGATTTGCCAAGTTACTTTTGTTTTTAACATGTTGACGAGCTCCGTCCGAAACGTAGTATACCTTCTTTACTGTAAATTTAGATTTTATAAATTTTAGCATTCTCTTCTGGTACTCATAAACTGCAACGGTATCATGTTTTAAATCGTCGGATATGATTGCCATACTTTTGTGTTCCAGTTTTTCATCTTTCATGTAGTAAATAACTACTGTGAATATAGTTGCTTGGTCGTTATTGAAGTGGAATGCTTGTATGGCATCCTGAAGAACATATTTATAGTTTTCTGCGAAATCATATGAAATAACGAATCCACCAGACTTCAAATGTATCTTCAAATCCTTGAAGAATGACCATTGCTCTTTAACTAGAAAGTCATGGGTTCTCAAGTTTAGCAATCCTGTACACATTTCTTCCACAAAATCATCCACGTTTAAAATGATTGTTTTCAATGTGCATATGTCAGTCTTTAATCCAAGAATCAAATTTGACCTCCTCTATATATTCTCGATCTAAAGAGTTGATTAAATTTTCTTTGATGAATGTGGTTTTCGGGCAATTGGTACATTCACCTAAGTGGCAAGAAGTTGTTGCATTAGGACACATAGTCAATTTAAGGCAATCGCGGTAATCGTGTAAATCTTCTGCCGAATCATCTGTTAAATACTTTAAGTTGATTTCCTTCAACATCAGTTTAACATTTTCATAGTAAATGCAAACGAATACTGTGTGAGTTCCGTTGCTTTCTGCCAAAACGCAATGTTTTGGCCTCTTTTGGTTTAATTTCGTGAAGCCAATTCTAACATTCTCGTGTTCAGATTGAAATGTTGCAAATTACTCTTTCAGGATACAGAAAACCATTCTATTCTGTTATGCTATGAAGGTATGTTACATACCTTCGGAAAGTTTAGTTTGTCTAGTTTCTCAGTATGTTTTATTTGTAAGGTTTTAGACACAAATAGGAAAAAATTCAAAATAGTGCATTTGTGAAAAATTGAAAAACCGTTGTCTTGAGTTACAAAATATTTATTTTGATAGATATCCCACTCCCATCCCACTAAGCGACCAAAAAGCTCTTAAAGGAAAATCCTAAGCTTTCTTATGAAAAAATAAAAAAAAAAAATGCCCTTTTGGAAAAAAAGGCAAAAATGCTTTAATTTAGCAAAAAAAGTCTACTAAAAAAAATTTTTTTTTTAAGTATTTTTTTCCGAAATACTGAAGAAATAGCTATCTAAACTATTTGGGAGAAAATTTTCTAAGAACAATAGGTAATAAGTTACAAGGATGGGAAAAAACACCTGTTTGGACAAAATGTCAAATTTTGATCCCCTCTAACTCAGAGAGATCTGGACCGATCTTGTTGAAAAATTGTGTCTAAGCTACTATCCGATAGGACTAATCTTGGTGCAAATTTCATCCCGATCGGAAGACATCGGCTTCAAAAGTTGGTGCACTTGACATGAAATCCCCCATATTTAAAAAAAATTAATTTTAATGTTTTTAAAATTTCTTAAAAAAAATCGAAAAACGGTTGTACAAAATACAAACCAAAAACTTCGATTTTCAAATGAAGTTTTGTAAAAGGTCCTTTTATGTATATTTTCGCATAAGTTTCTATCAAAATAAAATATTTTTTAAAATCATATGATATTAAAAACTCCTTATGTATAGAAGCAGAAAGTATAAAGTATAAAGGTACTGGCATTTATACTTTATACTTTCTGCTTCTATACATAAGGAGTTTTTAATATCATATGATTTTAAAAAATATTTTATTTTGATAGAAACTTGGTAATTTTAGTCTTATTAAGATTTTTTGATTTTGATTGATTTATAAATTCATCTTTATTTACGTCTTATACTTAGCATATAAATTTACAATTTTCATTAAGTCAGCTTTTTATTTGAAAAGTCATTAAGTAGACATACTAAAAATAAAACAAAATTTTCGCTCTTCAATTGTGAATTCGAAAACTCTGAAAATTTTCTCCTTGTGTTCATATATATGGTAAGAATTTGTTTAGATTTTTAAAACTAACCAAAAAATGGTTCCTTATTTCGCCTTGAGCAACAAAAGCATAAAAAAAAAATGAAAATCGTTAAAAAGCGAAATTTTAGTATTTTACTAAAAAAAAATAATAACGTCTTAAAGTGTCCATGTCTTTTTATGATTGGGGGCTTGGTTTCTTTGGAAAAGGGTCAGCTATTTGCAAAAAATATCAAATTGGGGTGGGCATTTTTTTTTCTATTTTTCCTACGACAATATATAAATTTTTCACGACAATTTTTACAGAAAAAACGACGTTTTTTAAAATATATATATCGCTGGCATCAAAACTGTTTAGTAAATTTGAAAACTTTTAGGGAGAGGTTTGTAGAGGGCTTAATTGTCTTTAATTTGTGTGAATACCTGTGAAGATCGGTCTAGGGACACCCAATATATACCCAATTTTGTAGGTGCACCTCCAAAAATGTGAAAATAAAATTTCAAAAATTTTTATCTCAAAAACTGGTCCATAGAAAAATTTTTAAAATTCATATTCGTATTAAGGAGCTCAAAATCGATGGGAAAAGTGATTCCAGATCTCAAAGGCAAAATATTATTGAAAATATGTTGGCTGGTGTAATTAAGAAGAGAGAAAATTGTGTGTGGGTTTGTATAAAATGAGAAAGATAAAATATTGTTTGTGTATTTCGCATAGCTTTGTAGGGAGTGCTATGTGTGTGTATTATTTCAGCGTTACAGAATCAGTCAGTCAGTCAGTGAGTCAGGGATCAGCGTAAATATATTTAAGAAAATATGTACTTATTATTATTATAACTAAAAGCAACACAAAGCATGAAATTAAACATGACATTTGCTTCTGAAATAATTATTAATTTCCCTCTACAAATAAAAACCACCTCACAAATTATCACAGAACTAAACACTAGTATGGATTGTTTTTTTTTTTCTTTTGGATTACCATTAACTATAACTAATCTTTTTTTTTTATAATAATGTTTAAAATAACAAACTGTATCTGCAACATCAGCAAACAGCGCATGTACTAAAAAAAATTAAAATATATAATTTCCCAACAATAATTAAAATTAATCAATTGGAAATGTAAGTACTCGTAAGTCTTTGTTATGTATGTGTTGGTAAAAAGATGAACAATAAAAGAAATACAACATGTAAGTTAGTTGGTTGTAGTACGAGCACATAAGCAGCTTTAGTTTTTTTTTTATTTTTTGTGAGTTGTAGGAAGCAAAAATAAATTGCATGAATATGCATTATTCAAAATAACAAATTGCACGGAATGCGAATAAAAAAAAGTAATAACGAAATTTATGGAAAAAAAACAGTAGCAGTACTAATTCCATGTAAAACAATATATTATAAAAAAAAATAAACTAAAAATAGCTTAAAAAACGAACTTGATGTGCAATAATAAAAAAAAAAAAAACAATTTGTTAACAGTTGAATAAGATTTTTAATGTTATTGCATATTTAAAATTTTATCTAATTTTTTTAAAAAAGACGTAAGAAATGAACATCTTTTTATGTGCAAATTATTCTACCATATTGATGAATAACAGAAAATAACTAAATCTTATTTTTGAAAGAATGTAAGAAATAGATTTTTGAAGGAGGGATTTATAGAAACAAGTTAATGATTAATAAATTAAAGATTTTCTAGTAGACTCTAAAGAAAGGAGATTTTATTTTGCTAGACTGATAGTAAAACCTATTCAAATGTGCTTGATTTATCTTTTTTGTTGTCTGATCTCACCGTGTAAAAATATAAAAATTAGTTCTTACTTGCTCTACTTAATCGTCAAAAACCCAACTTCTTGGTACTAACCAACTGTACTGCAAAGGCGGACATCTATAATATTAACAGGCTAGGCGATTTCTTGTGACCGATGTTTTGTTTTACCGTTTTATGCCGATTTTGAGCAATCGTATATTATTTGAAAAATATTTCTTTTTAGCTGTTCACCAGATTTACAGATTGTTAATTTTTTTTCTTCATTTTGAGTAAATTGCATTTAAAGTTGCTTTAACACATACATAAAATTATACAATGCTATGTGTGTGCTTATTAAAATTGTTAATGCGTTTGTAATAAAAATGAGTTTGTTATTTGTGTTGATTTCTGAATTGGCTATAATTGATTAGCATAACTTTACTGACTTTATTTAATGAAAAAATAAAATTTCATAGAATTTGCACTCGAATTTCGAGGGCTGGAATCTGCTAGTAATATCAAATGGGCCTCACTTTGATCTGGAAGTATGGTAGAATTATTTTGAACAAAGCAATAAGTGACTTGTATAAATAAAATCGCGATATCGACCTTCCCAAGATTCAAAAGCCATTGATGTCTTGAGCTGTCGCTCACAAAAATGGCCGAAATCATTATATTGCTAAGAGTCGCCTAAAATTGTCTGTTATAATTAATTGTTTGTAGAATAGCTTAAATGTTGTTGTAGTTTTCCCCTTATTGATCTAACAAACAACAGCTACAGACAGCTGCTAATCACTAGTGGCCGTAATAATTTGATCCTTCACTGAGCCATCTATAAAAAGCCATCAAACGCATTCATCTTAAAACAACGTGGTCGAGCGCTCTTAACCAGATATTGTATGAAAATCATTAATATTTGTTATTGCCAGTGTTTCATATATTCAGTTTGTGCAGCAAATAGTTTCTGTCGTGAATCAGAATTAGCGATGTCCGTCTGTTCGTCCGTCCGTCTGTGTGTCTATATGAACACTGTAATCAAAGTACAGGTCGCAAATGTGAATTTATTTTAATGAGATTTTGTATATAAGCTCCTGTCGGCCATAGGAAAAATGCTGTTGAAACTGGTGGAAATCAGTTCATGCGCAGACATAGATGTAGAAATGCCCCAATTAGATCGACTTAAAGTGCCATAAGATCCAAATTATCATATACATAGATCTTTGCTTGTTTATGTTTATTACATCCATTAATAAGTAGTCCAAAAATAAACCCTATAGGACAATTTTTTATCGCAACCCCTATTTTAAACTGATTCCCGATCTTCACTTAAGCCCAAAAATAATGTAATCCATAAAAACAAAATGTTTATTAACATGTTCGCCACTCACCAATTTCTTGCGCTTTCAATAAAAACTCATCAACAAAAAAAATTTGTCACATATATGTGACACGAGTTTTCTAAACAATTTTATTAAGAGAAACTGCGTGTCACGTATATGTGATATACATAAAAGTCACATATAAGTTACATGAGTTTTGTGAAGACTTGGTGTCACATATGTGAGTCACAAAATGGTTTGATTTATATCAATTAAACAGAAATTTAAAAAATTTTATTATTATATATTCAAAAATTCTATTATTTATTACATAGGTATACATTTTATTGGTTGTGCTAAATTTTGAAACATGGATATGGGCATAATCCGATTACATCACCCTCTTTGTATCTACAGGCTCCACATATATACTCGGTTGCAGTCCTCTTTGTATTTTTAGTGCACCCACGTCATCGTTTTCTTGAAGTCTTACATCTGGAAAATGACCACCAGTAGATGTACTGGCTGTTACTTCATGGGATGATCTTTGTGTTGGAATCTCGGCCAAATATGTTTTTATGATCCTTTCCCCAAATGGCAATAGTGTTATGGAATTATCAAATTTTATTTTGTTATAAATCCAGCAGGCATTCCAAAGTGATATGTCTATCAGGTGCAAAAACATCTTCATATACCAGCGAATTGATAGCCTGGGCCAGGCATAATATGACACGATATGATCAGATCGATCGATACCTGACATGTATTATAGTCACCAACCATTTTCGGTTTGAGTGTACTTAGTCCTCTCTTTGATGTTGTGTTAACCATGTCAGAATTATGCTTTGTAGAAATCATAATTACGTCCCGTTTGTCTGTCCATTTTAAAACAATAACGCCTTTTGCGTTACGCCTCCATGCTGTTGTTCCTTCGGTGAGCTCACTTTTTATAACACATGTAGGATTACGTTTTCTATTTGCTCCTAAGGTTCCAAATATTCTGCCAGATTTACGCTATTGTAATAGTTTTCAATATAAAGTGTGTGTGTCCCTTTTCAGCATTAATTTAGCTACAACTCCAAATGAATGTCCTTTTTCATTGTAAACGGTAGCTTTTCCAGTGTAAACAGCCATATTAATTAAAAATCCATCTGGATTACATAGTTCGTAAAACTGAAATGCGTATTTATGTCTCTTGTTCGGAATAAACAGCCGAAATAAAAGTACGAAATAAAAGTCCTCCACAAAAGAAGAGCTTCATTCAAAGACAAGATTTGCGGGGGCCTATAAATTTTGTTTATATTTTGAAGAATATGTTTTACGACATTTTTAATTTTGTGTAGACGGTCAGATTTATCACATTGTTCAGGGAAATAGACCCATACAACGAAGTGTATTTTCCAACTTTATGCGACTCATAGTTGTACCAAAAATACTTTGAAAATAAAGCGGATCTTTGCTCCAAAACAGTATGATTTCCGGCTTTTTATTAAGGGGCATTGTAATACGCAAGCAATTACCTTTTTTATTTCCACAACTTTCACATCTTTTCATCTAAGAAGATTAGACTTTGCGCTTAGTTTCTTATTTTCAGACATATAATTAGCGCGTGCATTTGTTCACAAAACAATTTTCTTCACTAACTCGTCAATAAAAATTTGCATAAAATAATCTATTGGTTTTGCATCTGGGGCAAAGCTGCTTCCAGAGTCTTCAAAATCCATATAACTTTCACAGGAATTCAGAATAGTCTCAAGAATTTCCTCTTCAGAAACAAGTTTTTTCTAGGATACCTTTACAAAATAGTATCTTCTCCTATTGCTATTGTGACACGAATGAACTATTAAAAGCGCATTTAAAGTTAGTTTTCATATAAAATAGCAAATAACAAAATTTTGAGGAATATCCGAAAAAACTAAATTTTAATATAACTGCTTAGCGTATCCACAAACCGCAGCACTCATATATAACTGACACCTTGCCAGAGACCAAACCACACAAGAAATATGCTTCCTAAAAACTTTCGTGAAAGAAAAGCTTAATACAATGTTATAATTATGCGACACATATATGTGACATGAGTTTTTATGAAAACGTCGCCACTCAGCGTCACATATATGTGACGTTTTCATAAAAACTCATGTCACATATATGTGACGCTGAGTGGCGAACGTGTTAAAACTCTTTCTTTCCTTATGCATATGAGTTTTGAATCTCCCCATGACTGTGCGTGACCATTTTGAAATTAATCTTTGGTTACAACAAGTCTATGGGCTAATGTTCAGATTGATTGGATGAGGGGTAATGGGGTTTGAATCTCTCCGTGATTGTGCGTGATTATCTTTAATATGATATTTGGTGACAACATGTCTGTGGCCCAAGTTTCAGATTGATTGGTTGAGGGCCAATGGGGGTTAAATCACTCCGTGACTCTTCGTGACTATACGTGACTATGTCAAAGTTGATCTTTCTTTACAGCAAGTATATCGACCAAGTTTCAGATCGATCGGATGAGGGTAAATGATATTTAGATTTTTCCGTGACTGAGCGTGGCCACGCGTGGCTGTGCGCGACTACTCCAAAATTAATCTGTAGTCACAGCAAGAATATGGGCCAAGTTTCAGATCAATTGGATAAGGGGGGAATGGGGTTGCCCCACGACAGACAGAGAGATTGAGTTAAAAAAAAAGAGTTTAAAAACAAAAATTATCCACATATTTTTCTAAAATTAGGTGTGTGTTTTTTCAAAATATATGCGACTTTACCAGATATGATCAGGATCAGTCAATTTTTCAGCCTAATCGCTAAATAAATATAGCATCCGATATGAACTTTTTTACAAATTTGGTTTATTCTTATCTTCTGTATCTAATTAGTTGGACCTAGGGTCTCTAAATGCATGGGGTCGAAGTTTTCCATAAGCAATACGAAGAAACTAAATCCAATGGTGTTAAGTCGCATAATACAAGGGGCTTATTCTGATCACGACCGTATCGTATCGTATGCACTAATTGAACCATTTCTCAGGTTGTATGGCAAGTAGAATCGTCTAACTGAAACCACTTGCCTTTCACATCAGTATTATCCAATTTATGTGGAAAGAATTATGTTATCATGATGCGATAGCAAGCGCCAGTAATATTCGCTGCTCCATCAGCCGCATTTGTGAAAAAAATATGGGCCGGTGCTACCTCCAGCTATAAATCCGCACCAAACACGTTGTGAATGAAGTTGGTTTTTGACGAACATCTGTGCGTTCCTTAGGATGAAATTGTTTGAAAAATTAGCATCCAGTTGTTGATATTCAATAAAACGTTTATTGGTAATCGGGAATCAGCTCTTTTATCAATTAAACTTTGTATCCATATATTTACTAACTTTAAACACTAATTCTAAATCAATGGGGAAAAGTGTTCAAGTATAGCAAATTATTCTCACCGTTGTCAAATTTGGCTCCCTGTAGCTCCACCCGCCTTTTTACAGTGTCTGTAATTTTTAAATTCAATATCTTTGACTACAATTGCCCTATACACAGTGTATATTTATTATTTTAAATTTTTTGTTTTTGTTTGGAACCACCTTACACCTACATCTACTTTAACAAGCAAAAACTTTTTTGGTTTTAACGCATTTAAGAGTTATTGGATTCATACGATTATCAACATAAATTGGTTGAATTATTTCTTAATCACTATTCACCACATTTAAATTGTTAGATTAAAAATATAATTTTATTTGATCAATTAACCGAATAACACTTAACCTGTTAAAAACTTAGAACCAACTACTTCCACATATTTAATACAAATGTATGCACTATATAGTAAGCCTCTAATATAGTAAAAAAAAAAAGTTGCTTGCATTTTTAAAATAGAATATCAGGCCTAAGAAATTAGCAGTTCAGATACAGATTGAGCCTGTCTAACAGCTTTACAATATAGAAATTAAAATTGAATTAACTAAAGAAATTAAAATGAAGTATTAAAAATCAATTGAGAAAAAGTTTAAATAGTTCTTTCTTAAATGATGTTGTATTTGATATTTTGTGAAGTTGATTATTTAAAGTATGTAACGAGTTCCAAAGACGATTGCCATTTACAAAAAAGTGTCTTTCGGATATTAGTCTATTGTGCAATATTGGTACAAGACAGTTATTACGGTTAGATCTTGTAAATAGTAATCGCTCGAAAAGGTAAACGGGTTCTCTAGTGAAAATAATTTTATGAACCATAAGTAAAGTTATAAATTTAAGATAGTCTTCAAATGAAATGCCATAAATTTTATTTAGAAAAGCGGAGATACTATCATATTTGCATAAGCCGTAAACATATCTAACTACACTTTTAAAGACGCGTGTAAGTTTACCCATGTCTGCACTATCACAACCTGACAACAATTCACAACCATATAAAAGCGTAGGTAAGATAAATGATTTTGCAAGAACAAATCTAATTTTCTGCGGTGTGAAGTACTGAGAAGACCAAAGACTACGGAGAATACTATAAACTTGATCATTCCACGTTAGGGTATTATTAAAAATCATTCCAAGGTTTTTAGCATTCGCAACGTAGGCGATATCCACTCCATTAATACTAACTTTCGGAAGACAAGTGGTATCATATATCTTTTTAAAAATAACAAGGCACTGAGATTTTTTCGGATTTAAGGTAAGACAATTCAACCTAGCCCATTCAAATACGTGGTTCAGTTCAGTATTCAGGTTCTGTACACAATTTTCCACATCTCGTACGTTACATGATGTGTATAACTGAACGTCATCAGCGTACATGTGCATTTGGCATGAATTAATTACGCGTGGTAGATCATTTATGTAAATAGAAAACAAAAGAGGGCCAAGTATAGACCCTTGCGGAACACCCCTACTTAAAGACGCAGAGGTAGATGACTTGTCTTTAGAGACAACTACTTGCTCTCTATTCCGAAGGTAAGAGCTAATCAATTTAGAGGAGGTTTCAGAATAACCAAAAATATGTTTAATCTTTTTGACAAGAATATCATGATCCACTGAGTCAAAAGCTTTAGAGTTGTCCAATAAAGTTAAAAAAGCAATATTACCACTGTCAACGATATAACGAAGCTCTTCCGATACATCAATTAAAGTAGTGATACACCCTCTCTTCCTGCGAAAACCAGATTGCTTAGATGATAAAAGATTATTATTGGATATATATTCATTCATTTGTTTGCTCATAATTTTTTCGAAAACTTTCGAAAGAAAAGGAAGTACGGAAATTGGCCTGTATTCTTTATTAGAATTCGGCAAGAGAATTACTTTTGCCCATTTCCACAAATCAGGGAAAATAGGTTTTGTAAAAATAGTGTTAAAAATATCAGTGATATAGGGTAAAACCTGTGGTAAAATAGCTTTAATAAATATTGGATTGATACCGTCTAGACCAATAGATTTTGACTTTATGGAAAGAAAAGCTTCCAGAACATCCTCCTGGTTAACGCAGGAAAAACTAAATAAAGAATCCAGATTGCAATCTGGTAGATTTGCATAAGAGTCAGAACGAAGAGGAGTTGAGTCATTTGAAGTAAATTGTATATTCAATTCATTTAGTTCAAAAGTGGAAAGATTTACCGATTCACTTTCATCTTTATAACCAATTTTCTTTATCTCTTTCTACATATTTTTAGTATCCATAGCCTCTGAAAATACACGACTATAATAGCGTTGCTTAGCTAACTTTACTTCCCTAGTAACAGATCTACGTAGTGATTTAAAAATTTCATTTGACTGTGTAGATTTATATCTTTTCCACTTATCGTAAGCAGAATTTCTTTTAACTATTAAATCACAAATATTTTGATTAAACCAAGGCTTAGTAGAAGATTTAACAGTTTTCTTTCTAACCGGTACGTATTTGTCGTATAGGTATGTGGTAGCTTCATAAAAAAAAGGATATCTGTTGGTTTAAATCAGGATTACTGTAGATACTGGTCCAATTGATTATATTAATTTTATTTAAAATGCATCATAGTTAATATTCTTGTAATCACGGAAAGTAATATGCTGTGGTTTTTCATGTTTAAAATAAGGAAGGTTAAAGGTCATATAAATGACGTCATGTTTTGAGAAATTAGGAGAAGAAAACTGGTCATGCAAAAGAACTTTTTTAATATCTAAAACAAAGAACACGTCAATAAGGGTACTACTCATTGAAGTGAAGTGGGTGGGGATAGTAGTGTTTACAGCTATAAGCCCAATCAGTTGGAAAAGTGAAATTAGATCAGAATAAATGAGCAAATTTCCATTTAGGTCTCCAGAAAGAATAATATCACTATAAGATAAACAATTTTCATCTAGCATATTAACAACCGTAGAAATATCTAGTAAATCATTAGGCCTATATAAAACACCTATGAGACATTTGCTTACTTCACAAGGAAGTTCAATAAATACAAAATCATATTCTTCATCGATAGATTTGCAAAAAATGGAGAACGTAATTGTTTCTTGACATACATTGCAACACCTGCAGCACGTTTACCAGTATTCCTATCAGCTCGAAATTAATCATAGCCGTCTATTTTGACCTGAAAGTTTTTTATCTTATTCGGATTGAACCATGTTTCAGATATACAAATTACATCAATTCCTGAGTTTTCAAAAATGTATCGAAATTCATCAAATTTACAAAAAAGACTGAGCATTTAAGTGACAAATTTTTAAAGCTTCCTTTTGTTTACCAATTATACGAATCATAGAACGAGTGTTGTATTTGGAACTCGACCGAATATTAGAAGAAGTCATAATAAAGTATTAAGCAAATATCAACATCAAATAAGAAATACTCAAAAAATTTAAAATAAAAAGGCATAATAAAAAGGAAAGATATACAAAAAATACAAAAATAAAAATAGGTTATGGAAATAATTACGACAGTTTTAAATTTTAAAATATTACTGGCGAAACCCTTCTACTACAGAAACTGGAAAGTTGTCACGTGTGTTTTTCTATGTTTCGATATTTACCAGAAAATGCACATTCTCCACATAAAACGCGCGATCATAAATGTGTGATTTGAATTTCATGTATACATATATAGTATAGACCATCCTAAATAACTGTAAATTAATTTCTTTCAAATTCATTGGCTTGTTGATTGGTATGCAAGGAGGTTCAACAAAATATTTTTGTTTCCAGTTTCTGTGGGATAGTTGCGCTACATGTCATCACTACGTCAGAACAGAGTGGCCGAAAAGAACTGAGTATTTACCAGGAAAGCAAAACATTTAAAATAGACCATAATTTGATCCAAATTATGTTCTTCTCCCGCCACTGCACATAAAATTGGGCCTTTTTGAGAATTTTGTCAAGGCTCTGGACAAAGATGGTGCAGCATTTGAATATTTGGTAACGTTTTTTCCTAAAATTTCATATGATAAAATCACGGAAGGCATATATGTTGGCCCTCTGATCAGGAAGTTATTAAATGATGACAATTTTTCACAATGTTTATTGGAGAAAGAATATGCAGCCTGGACATCTTTCAAGAGCAACGTGGATAGTTTTCTTGGAAACATTAGAGTGAAACCTTCTGACAAATTATTGTTGAATTATTGAAAAATTATCATGAATAAGTTGCACGGATGTCACTCAAAGTGCATTTTCTTCATTCGCATTTAGACTTTTTTCCACAAAACCTAGGTGTGTGTGGTGGGCGACGAACAGGGGGAGAGTGTTCACCAAGATTTAGTGAAAAATGAAAGAAATAATCAAGGAGTTTGGGACAAAAGGATGCTGGGAGACTATTGCTGGACTCTAATACGTAAAACCGAACCAACAAAATACAAACGACGTTCAAATCACGCCATTCAATTTTGAAAATTCATTGATTTTTAAATAAACGAATGACTTTTTATGCAAAAAACAAATAAAAACATTTTCTTTAGTATCTCGAAAAGCTGATGTAATAGCCAAAAACCAATTACAGATTACCCTGAGTAAGATATTTGGTTGCTCCTGTCCAAAACCTTGTTGGCTAGTGAAATTATTGATTCGGCTCGATCAGAAGTTTAAATTATCTTAAGATATAATTATTGCAGGGAACTTCTGGCAGATTAAAAAAGCCATAAAATTTTAAAATGTAGCCAAAAAATATTTTTCTCGTCATAAGAGTAGAGCTAGAGATTTTCGAAAGAACTCAAAACAATTTTGCTTGCCCTTTTTACAAAGTTCCATCATAAAAATAAAGCCGAATTGAATTATATAAACATGTGCAGGCCATTTGGTTTTTTATTTAAAATATAACAAAAATTTACGAAGCTCTTAAATCCCTTACAAATCTCTGAAAAAAGCCAAAAATTTGTATGATATCTAATGTTGGGAACAACACCAATAATGAAGCTAAAATAAGAAAAATATTTAACTTAAGAATGTTGTTAAAGTGCTGAAAATTATTTTTTTTTTACTTAAATTTTATTTGCGTTTGTTAAGTTTATCTACTTACGATAACAGTTATTAAGGAAACAAGTGCTTAAATTAAAAAAAAAACAACTACTATAAGCCACTCTATATTCATAACGGTTCAGTTAAAATTTGCAAAAGGCTATGTAGGAAAGATCCAACTTTAAAAGAAAATATTTCAATATGAACCCAGTACCCTCCATTAGATAAAAACAACACCAATAAAAAACCACGATGATGAAGTTAAACAAATAATGTAATTTGTGTAAATTTTCTAGAAAACAAAACAAAACTTCGATAGTAAAAACTACGTTACAGAATCGCTGTTACTCTTGGTGTTTAAATAATGTTGCTGCTGGTTTAATGTTGCCCATATTTTCTGTGGTGCTTCTAACCAAACATACAAAGAGATGTTTTACTAAACGTGGGAGTTTTTTTTTTTTTGTTTACAATAAACATAATAAAGAATCTTATGCATTGTGCTGTAGTTTTTGTTGATGTTACTGTTTGTGTTTATTTAACAAATACTGAAAATTATTTAACAGTTTAAGTTGAACATTAAATTAAATACGAAACTAATGAGGAGTTTAAAAGTTAACTTTAAGACTAATGTTGTTAGCAATAAAATAAAATAAAATAAATATTTAAAGATGATCTTTGATGATGTTCGTTGTTGCAAAGATTAATTATGAGTAGTTAGTAATTACAGATAAAATGTTGTTTTAACATAATTTTGGTAATTTTATTGTTGTAGCTCGAAAAACATTGCTGGTTTTACATGTATGTATCTTAAGTCTTTTGTTTGCTATCCTTAAAGTGATGTAATTATTTTGAAATTTAGTTAAATATTTATTTAAAGCTGTTGTGTAATGTTGAAAAGGGAAGTTTTTTCTATTCATTAAGAAACATAATAATTTGTTAGAAAGCTGATGAAGGCAAATATAATCTTATATATAAAAATTGAGTTTTGTATGTTTGTACGTTTGTTTGTGGTTTATAGGAGACTACACCACTGGACCGATCTCTCGAAATTTTAATAGTAGGTAACTGCCTACCCGGAAGCAAAAATAGACTAAATATTTTTGGGATTTTTTAAGTGGGCGTGGGACCTCGCCAAAATCAAATATCACAATAAAACAAAAATCGTCGAAAGACAAAAATAGTCAAAACCCAAAATCGCGAAAAATAAAAATCACCAAAAAAAAAATCACCCAATAAACAAAAATTGCCAGAACCAAAAATAGCGAATAACAAAAAACGCCAAAAACAAAAATCACCAAACCGAATATCGCGAATTTAAAAAATCGCCCAAATCAAAACTCGCCAAAAAAAAAACGCAAAAAACAATAATCGCATAAATCAAAAATCGCTAAAATCACAAATCGCCAATATCAACAATCGCCAGAAATCGAAAATGGATAAAAAAAAAGCCAAAGTCAAAAATCGCCAAAATCGAAAATCACGGATAGCACAGAAATGCTTGATAAAAACGACTGTTGTTCAAAGCTTAGAAGCTTAGAACTCTATGGCCCTCTCAATCTTTCACTCTCTTAAACATAAGAAAACTTTTAGCCAAAACGTATTTAATTGCCGGTATTTTATACGGGTGTGGACTTTTTGCAAGTTGTAATTCTCTTAGTAAAGGCAATCTTGATGTTTTGTATAACAACATAATTAGATATGTTTTTGGACTAAGAAGGTCTGCTGGAATTATTCCTTATTCCTTTACGAACAAGCTTTTCGGCGTATCATTTGAAATGATATGAAAATTAGAGTTCTTTTTATGTGGAGCAAAAGTAATTCTACCTCGTATCATTATTTGGTATCTGTATGACATTTCTACGATAAATCTCAGCAAGCCAGCTGGATTTCGTACCCCGTACTCTCCAGGCGATACAACAACACCAACACATCGAAGGAATGTGCGTACTGAAGAGAATATTGCCGATGTAAACGAAACTGTGAAAGAAGATCCAAATTTATCGATTCTTCGTTGGTCACAGGAATTGGGGCCTGTCCCTCCACTAAGTGGAAAATTTTGTGTAAGATCCAGCTTATACAGGAATTAAAGCCACGAGACCATAATACTCATTGTTCTTTCGAAGATTCGGCTCTAGAGCAGTCGGAAACTGACCCGCTGTTTTATCGAAAAATTGTTTTCACCAATGTGGCTCATTTTTGGCTTAACTGGTTTTTTTAATAAACAAAACTGCCAAATATGGATTAGTTCCCTACAGACTCCATCAAAACCTGAAAAATGTACCGTTTACTGCAGGTTACACGCTGGTGGCTGCACCGGTCCATATTTCTTCAAAAGCTAAGCCGTAGCTCGTATTATGGTCAATAGAGATTGTTACCACATAATGATCAATGAGTTTTTGTTTGAAATTATGGATGGTAATGATCCGGCCGAGATGTGGTTTCAACAGGATGACGCTACGTGCCATACAGTATCCCCAAACATCGACTTATTGTAATCAAAATTTGACGATAAGTTGATCTCGATAAACGAACCTGTCAATTGGCCTCCGTAGTCATGTGATTTCAGACCTCTCGATCATTTCTTGTGGGGCTACTTGAAGTCACTGGTTTATGCTGATAAACCAGCAAATATTGAAAAGACCAACATTATTCATGTTATTCTTGCTCAAAAACGTGACCCCAAATTAGACGTCCAGATTGGGCTTCCTCAGGAAGTTCCGTGGTGGCCATATGCCCGAAATTATTTTCAATATTAATGCCAAACCCATTTTTTTTTTATTAGTATAAATTCAATTTCAAGTTCTATTGAGTTTAAAAAAACACCCCATATATATAACTAGTATGCACTGTCCTGCTTCAGTGTGACTTACCGAGACTTATTGAAATATTTTCTTTTATAATCAATTTTTTTTACGAAGCTTATATTGTGGAATTAAAATATTTTGTTTAATTTATTTTATATTTTTTTTTTACATAATTCAATGCTTGCTGATATACAATATTTTTTGTTTTTTCATTCGGTACAACAATTATCAAATTTTTCGGCATTCCTACTCTGGATCAAGGTACATATAGCTGCCCATAAAAATATGGCAACACTTAACTATTGGCTTTGAATTTAGAATATCATTTGAAAATTTTTCATTTTAACGATTTTTGAATCGTTTTTCGCGATTATCGTTTTTAGGGATTTATGATTTTGGCGGTTTTTAATTTAGCCGATTTTTGAATTGGCGATTCCGTTCATATTTTCCACGACTACTCACATTGATAATTAATGTGCTTGTCAAAAGTTTCAAGACTGTCGCTTCCGTAGTAGTTATTTTTTTTATATAGGAGTTGCCCACTAATCGCAATGTGCCCAATTTTTATCGGACTACTTACATTAATATCTGACGGACTCTTTCAAAGTGTCGAGTATTTCCCTTTTGTAGTGCACCAGTTATATATATTTACTTTTTATGGGCGCAGCTAAGCCCACTGCTCCGATTACGCCCATTTTTTGTTTTCTAATCACATAAATAACTTATGGGCTCATGCTAACCCAAGTACTGCAGTACTAAAGATATATTACATTTTATAGTTACATTGTACGGGAGGTGCCGCGGACGTTGGTCCGATACTGCCCATTTTTCTCCGACTACCCACATTAATAATAGATGATCTCGGACAAATCTGCAAAGCTCTCTCTTATAGTACTAAATATATATGATAAAAAAAGTTCACTCTTTATAGGGGGGTGCCACGCCCACTAAAAATATCACAAAATTTATAGCCTATGTCCATCCGTAAGGAGCTTTCTAAATAGTGGAATCAACATTTTTAAAATGCTTATTATATTAGAGTATAGATTATAATATGTATTATTTGAAAATTTGTTGTTAAATGATACGAAAACTCTATGGAATTCCTATTTTCATATATTGTTATGGAAAGTGGTCGTAGTTCTTTACCGATGACAGTAGGACAGTCCAGTTAAAGTGAAGTTTGAGGACGATGTTTCTGGTATTATTCTTCCGATTTCATTATGTATTTTCAATAAGATAGGTTTTTGGCTATTTCTTTAGGACTTTCTGGACCGCTTAATGCCGCAATCATCAAAGTAAAAATGTGGTCGTCGCACAGTGGTGCTTTTCCCCAAATAGCGTGGCAAAAATCAAAAATTTGATAGAAGCATTCACTAAAATCAATGAATGTATAGCATAGAGGATTTCTCACAGATCAAGAATCAATAAATGGTTTTCAAATCCACTCAAAATTATGGATGATAGAGTTTCGTAAATTTTGAATTTTTTTAGCTTTTAGAAAAAGGCCAAAAATTTGTAGAAAAATTTCCTCTTGCAAATTAAGTTGTACGCAAACTGGTTAATCGATTATATTGCTTTTGGTACCGTTTGAAAAGTATTTTTTTTTTCTACAAAACAGAACAAAAATTATGATATTCGATCGTATATTTTCTCTACAGTTCCAGTTCTTCAAATATACTATATCTTGGTAGTTTCTTCTACTTGGATAAAATTGAACTAAAAATCTTTAAATATGTTTACTTAGATATTACCTAAAATTGTTCACTTATATAATACTCTAACTAGTTATAGTGAGCTTGGCTGCATATACATGCCAGTCTGCACGCAACAACCATAAAGTTATAAAAACATCTTGACATACACTGAATAGACGGGTAGACGTGTTTTTCCATAACTCAGTCAAAAAGTAATCGATTTTAAATTTATATGGCTTATTTTAAAGGATATTAAGTAGCAAATATTATTTAATTTTTCCAGATTTTTATATTATTTTTCACGTTTTTTTTTTTTGGTGCTTGAAAACAGAAATTTTAATTTTTTTCACATTTTATTTTGATTATGATTGGATGGCGAAGTGTTTTTAAGAAGATGGTTAATGTTTTGTAATATCTATGTGTTGGCAATAATAAAAACTACAAACTCTGGAAGGCAATGATAACCAAAATTTTATTAATGAATTCAGCACAATAAAGAATTCGCTTGCTTATTTTTTTAAAATGATGAGGTAAGAGCCCGAATTACTGGGGTCGACAATAATATTATAAAAAGGTTGGCAGTTATCATAAATTTTATAAACTCTAGAGATATGGCAAATGGCCCAAAGTTTGATAATTATGCATTGGAAAGTGCTCAAATGTACCCTGAGAAGAAACTTAATCCTACGGGACATACGATTTTGGCTCATGGTAAAAATTTAATTTATATTTTTTATTTTTTGTAATTCATCTTAATTTATTGAATCTTCACATAGGTTTGTGAACTAAAAATAAGTTATTCAAATCTTAAAACTAAATCTTAAAAATTAAATCCAGCCAGTGCCAGACAAAACTTTATTTATTCTATATACATAATCTAATGATAAACAAGTAAGAATATTATAGTCGGTCTAGAACGACTATACGTTACCCTCTACCATGCGTTTAGAGACCCCATCTCTCAGGCCCAACTAACTGGATATAGAAAATAAGCATAAACCAAATTTGAGTGGGATTTTTATTAATTTTTTCGGCTGCAGATATGAAAAAGTTCATATCGGATGTTATATCTATATGGGGACTAGGCCCAAAAATGGACCGATCCTGACCATGTTTGGTAAAGTCTCTTGTATTTAGCAAAAATATGTACAAACAAAATTTGAGAAGAATCAGTGCAATATTTTTGTTTTTTGATAGATTTAAGTGAAGATGGGGAAGCAGCTCTATATGGGGCCTATGACTAAGAGTTGTCCAATAGGGATGATTTTTGGACTACTGATTAATGTATGTAATATATACATACAAACCCAATTTGACTAAGATTTGTATGATAATTTTGATCTTGTGGCAATATATGTGATTTCATAGGGGTCTTTTGTATGGAGGCTAGGTCTGAACATGGACCGATTCTCACCAGTTTCAACAGTGTTCATCCCATGGCCGATAGAAGATCAAATACCAAATTTCATCGAAATATATTCATATTTGCGACCTGCAGTTTGATTACAAGCTTTACATGGACACACAGACGGACGGACGGACGGACATCGTTAAATCGAATCAGATAGTGATTCTGATTCGATCGGTATAATTAAAGATGGGTGCAGGTCAAATATTTTTGGTTGTTACAAACAGCAGCACAAAGTCATTATACCCAAACCACATAGTGGTAAAGGGTATAAAAATTGTTTGTATATCAATCCATTTTTCATCCAATGAGATCAGCAGAGTCCCTCCTTTTTAAGCGTTGGTGGATAGGATTGTTGATTAAGCTACATGCTGGAGGATTCGGGTGAGAGTCTAGCTTTTCCAAATAGTTTGCACTATATCTAGTCATTTCGTACTTTACTAGAGAAGCATTTAAGTTAAGTCTCTGTGCAAAAGTGAGTTTCTTACGTACCATGGTTTGTTTTGGCATCTTTGTATTCTTTCTGTGTTTGAAGCTGAGGCTGTTTCCCATAACTGAATACCATAGCACCAAGTGGGTTTGAAAATCGAGTTATAAATCAAGAGCCTACAATCGAGACTTAATTTAGAGTTCCTATCATTTAGCCATGTGAATTGGCAAATTTCAATTTTATTTGTGTCAATTTAGCGTCTATATTTTGGGGCTGTGGGGCTGCGTTTTCGTCTGAAACCAAATTGATGTGCTGGAAAGACATTATTTTGATCTACGGATATTGTAAGTTTGTTAACCAAAATTCACTTGAATAATTTTAACAAGTTGGACAGTAAACTTATTGGTATATACGAATCGACCTTTGTGTGATGTTTCCCTGGTTTAGGTATCATTGTAACGAGTGAAACTTTCCATTCTGGGAAAAAGGTCCAAGGCATATTATAGCATTAAAAATAAACAGATTTATTCTTAGTGCTACTCTGGACATCTCCAGAAGCATTTTATTACTGATCCCATCGATCCGCGATGCTTTTTTTTGGGTTAAAACAACAATATCCATTTCTACCTCTCGAATCTCAAAACGAAGGGACACTGCTCTATGCTGTGAAGCAACAGGTGGCAACTCATCAATAGAACTAGTGGTTATATTTGGTGTAAAAACTTTTTTTGGGATGTTCCACAAACAGATTTCCCTTCTCTTTGTCATTCCTAGCCCATCCTCCACTTTCCTTTCTTAGAGGAGGCTTACAACAATAGGTCTTTTAAGATTTTTTATAGCACGCCACAAAGAGTAATCAGTTTTTTCAGTTGGATCCAGTTTTTCAAGATAACTATTCAATTTAGCGTTTTTTTGTGTTTCAAGCAGTTTACGTAGGTTTTTCGTGTATTCTTTCAATTCTTGCTTAAGTTGAGGAGATCTGTGCAGTTGCCACTCTCTTCGAATTCTTCTTTTTTCACCTAATAGCCTTTCAGCATCTACAGAAGTAGTTCTATATGGTCTGATGTGACGAGGAGGTTTAGTTACAAGTTGAGCTGCTAGTTTGAGATTTTGTTCGAAGTTAACAATCGAGCGGTCAATATCATCTGGTGTTCTTAGCGGAAAGCTTTCTGTGCAATGGGTACTAAGAAACTTTTTCTATTATATCCAATCAATATTACTTAAAAGCGTTAAATCACCAGATGGGGATACAATTTTTTGGGGGTTCGAAATAGTAACAATAACGGGTGTGTGGTCAGACGAGAGTTCCAATGAAGATTCTACATGCACAAGTGCTTTTGCGAAGTTCTTCGTTAATTGGAAATCGATCAAATCGGGTATTTTTTGTCCATCTGTTGGCCAGTACGTTGGTTCTCCGCTTGAGACCACATCTATACCCATTTTAGAAATTGTGTTGAACAAAACACGACACTTAGGGGAAATAAGCCGTGACCCTCAGAATGTATGCTTGGCATTAAAATTAAAATCGCCAGCAACTATGAAACGAGGGCCTAGTAATTTAAAAAAACTTGTATATTGGTTTTCTGATATAGAAAACATTGGGAGAGAATATATTGATGAAATCACTAGGCTGCTTCCAAGTTCTTCAAAGCAAATAGTAGTAGCTTGAAGGTAGTTTTCACATGATCACACATTAGATAATGTTTTAATCCAGATTTAATTAATATAGCTGAGCCACCACATGCTCTACGCCTTGGATCCTTAGTATCATACAACGTGTATCCGCGCAGTGAAAAGATACTCCTACGAGGCAAAAATTGAATTGAATATCAATGCTTACCAATTGGAGAGTTGTCAGAAGAAGCTCAGGAATGCAAAAAAAAAAGACTAGAAAAAATTAAGGTACACGAATACTTGCAAGATTTCACAGATTAGACAGAATGAGGACCTTTACAATATGATGGCGGCATCCTCAGACCCAATAATTTCATCACGAAAACATGTAAGTTCTCGAAAGGATTTGGAAGAATATAATTATAACTCCGATATGTTAAGTCTATTAAATATCGCTTACAATGTTAATGACTACTTTAAAGAGAACTCTCTAATAAAAAAAATTATACTAGTTTTAAAAAAAATATACTAAATAATTTAAAACCTATAGCATTAATATATTAACTAGCAGATTCCAGCTCTCGAAATTCGAGTGCAACTTCTAGGCAGCTTTATTTTTCAACTTAGCTGATTCACAAACCAACAATTTTATGGTTTATTATTATTGTGAATGAAGATAGGAACCTCACTAACAAACACAATAACAAATTTAATAAAACACACATATCATATGTATAATTTTTTTACTCAAAATATAGAAAAAAAATTTAAAAATCTGGAAATCTGCAAAACGCCTGAAAAGAATTAATTTTAAATAGTATATGCTTAGTCAAAATCGGGCTAAAACGGTAGAACAAAACATCGGTCACAAGAAATAGCCTAGCCTGTTAATATTCAAAAATGTGTATCTGTAATAATAAAAAATTTAATATTAATATATTAGACGGGTATTTTTTTTCTAGACTTTCCGATTTAAACAATATGTGTTATGAAATTATAAGTCCTTCGAGTGGTTAATTAATAAAATTTCATTGCGAAATTTAGAATTTTGAGAAGTTTAGGTGTTTTTCTTTATAAAAAAAAAACTGGAAAATAGGTCCAAAAGTTTTGCAGTGTTATTTTTGTACTATTTTTGTACATTTTTAAATAGAATATATAAATTGGAAAATTTGTTATCTCTTGTGGCATTTTAACCAAATTTTGAAGAAAATTTGTACGGGGACCTATTTCAAAAATTTTTTATAGATATCGTCACTGTCCTAATAAACTCTTGCGATTCAAATTTCATCGCACTAGAATAACATTTGCTACATTCGGTGGCATTAAAACCAATTTTTAAGACCGATTCCAATAAATTTAAGTAGGGTTCGTCTTTGGTTCAAAAACACTTTAAGTTCCAACTTTCAGCACATTATCTTTATATTTGCAACATGTTATATTAGCACCAAGATAATATTGAATTTTGATCGTTTATATTGATCTAGTATCCTCCTTCAGCACCAATTTTAAAGATTAAGAAGTTGTCTTTTAAAATCATTTCAAATTTTTAAAATATCTTAATTAATTTAAAAGTTGTGATTTTTGCAACGGGAAAAGTCAAAAGGCCCCACTGTGCGTCGATTAAATTGATTTTTTTTAAACAAATAAAAAAAAAACGTTTTTATTTTTTTTCTGTCAACCCTGCAGTTTTGACTGAAATATCGACGAATGATACTGGCAGATGTGACACATAAAACTGCAGCTAAATTTAAAATAACAACTCTTATTCGAAAAAGTTGTAGAATTGGGGGAAAAGGTCCTACAAAGTGCGGAAGAACTTTTTCCAGAACACGTTGCAGAGTAAAAAGTCGATTATCGATACTCGCTTTTATGTAATGTAATTGAAGTAAAATCTTAAGCTTGGGAGAGACTTAATTATCTTAGGCCTATAAACGAAAATGGTTTCCTAATTGTCGATTTTTTCTTTTTTTTTTTTGTGAGTGTAGTCTTTTCAAGTCACTGTCTGCACTTATTTAGTTCATATCTCAAATATAACAAGGTGTGACTTTTATAGATGAGGTATCAAAAAACTAGCCACATAAGTAATGCCACACTAAGCGCAACTTTAATGAGAGGCTGGCTTATTTAAATTAGGTAGGTAAAAATAGTTGTTTTTGGCTTAACAAATATTTTTAACACCACGAAATAAAAGCTAAATTAAATTAATGAAATGATCATTAAGTAAACAAGTTAGCTAAAAAAAAACAATACAATCAATTAAAATTAGTTTTTTTTTCAGATATATCTCCTCTGGTCTACAACGAGTAATTACCAAATAGTCTTATTCAAATAATGATCGTAATTAACATGCATTTAATATTTTCTTTAAAAAAAATTAAGGGAACACGAAAAAACTCACACATAAGAAGTGATTTATACAAGATACTACAATATAAAAAATTTTAACAGAAAAAAAAAACTATAATGATGCCCAAACTTCTTTAAAAGTAAAGCGAATAAAAAATCGTGATTTACCAAAAAAAAAAAAAAAAAACTGAATCAAAATTATAACAGCACAAAGACAGAAATATGATTTTATGTCGAAGTTTTAACGTGTGTTATGGTACATTGGCAACAATTTTTCTATCAGTAACAAAAAAAAAACAACAATCAATACTAACTATGTGGACAATAATGAACAATTATATAACACCCTACTTATGAGATCCAAGCCAAAGTAAATTTTGAACATTTCTTAAGCCAGAGGAGCAGAACACGCATTTCGACGTCAATGCTTGTCGAGCTTTCTAAGCTTTGTCCACGGCAATTCATATAGCACACGTTACAAACTTATTTTATTTTTAAACTCTTTCTTTTAACTCATACTCTCTGTCTGTCTGTCTGTCCGTCTCCAATGGGTGGACCCCATTCCCCCTTATCCAATTGATCTGAAACTTGGCCCATAGTTTTGTCGTGACTACGGATTATTATGGTGATCACTCATGATCACGCACAGTCACGGAGTGACCTAAATGTCATTTACCCTCATCTGACCGATCCGAAACTTGGTCGATACACTTGCTGTGAAAAAAAGATTAACTTTGACTTAGTCACGCACAGTCACGATGTGATTTAAAACCCATTTTCCCTTATCCGATCGATCTAAAACTTGGTCAGTAGACTTGCTGTGAAAAAAGATTAACTTTGACTTAGTCACGCACATTCACACATGGTCATGCTGCGTCCCGATCTTCACTTCAATCTATCAAAAACAAAATTATTGCACAGATTTTCCTCAAATTTTGTTTGTATATGTTTTTGCAGAAAACATATTTTTCGACCTAGTCCCCACATAAATATAGCATCCGATATGAATTTTTTTCGAATCAATACTCCATAATGAATATGGAAATGAGAAGTATCTACGGATGTTAGAGTTACAGTTTCCTAAATTGTTTGGAAAACCATCTGTTTTCCGAAAGTGGAAATATGCGAAAACTTGTATTACCAAATACGAGCATCTCACATAAAAATACAAATGTCAATAGTGCGTTTTGATATAATAAATTTTTTTATCGTTTTGGCTTTTTACGTTTAAAACTATACAGTGTATTACAAAAGTTTGCGAACTTGACTGCTCTTAATAAAAACTAAAATTTTTTGTTAATGAAAAAACATGTGAGTAAAAGTTTTTGTAAAAATAAGTAAACTTATATAATCTTAGTCAATAGAAAAAAAAAAACAACAAAAACATCATGCACAGGATACAAAATCTTGAAAACACCATCAATATATTGTATACGTTTCTCTTGAAACGTATGGTATAGAGTAGTGTATAGTTGGTCTAGACCGACCATTATATTCTTACTTATTGCATTTAAATTATTCTGTGGGTCATTGTCTGGGGGTGAAAATTTCAAGTCAGGATGTTAGTTCTAGGCCAGAACAGTAAAGCATCCAAAAGTTTTAAGAGTTTTATATCTGTGGTTTTCTAGACTTAACGCGTATGTCATAAAATCAAAATGTTCAGGGCAGCCAAAAAACGTTATATTTGAAATTATGGGCACGATGTAGGTAACAATTAAAGTGTGTGCAGATAAAACAACTTATGTCTACAAACGTCGTTTTCTTTGAAAAAGAATGTGAAGAGATCTATACAATAATTCGGATATTATGGCAATTTAAGTCGATCTCATAGGGGTCATTTGTATGGGGATCAGGTCTGAACATGAACCAAAATTGATCGATTCCAACAGCATTCATCCTGTGCCCAATAGAAGCTTACATACTAGATTTCATCAAAATATATTCGTAGTTGCGATCTGTAGTTTGATTATAAATTTACATAAATACGCAGACGGACGAATGGACGGATGGACATCGCTATATCGACTCAGAAAGTGATTTTCAGCACAAAGTCATTGTACCTAACCACATAGTGGTGTAGGGTATAAAAACTCAGAGTCTAAAACTTAGAGTACGTTAACTTCTGAGGAAAATCCAGTAGATTTTAGTTGAAATCTATTTCACAATCTATACTTTACTTTTTTGACATTTTGTGAGATTTTGCTTCCACAACAATAAACAGCTGATTAAAATAAAAAATATAAACTAGAAATAACGAAGAAAAAACAAATCAATAGGAAAATGGAAATATGTAAAATTCTAAAATTGAACAGATTTTATAGTTATTATTATTATTATTTATTATGCATCAAAAATTAAAAAAGCATATGCTGAATAGAAATTTTGGGAAAAAATATAAACATTTGTTAAATATATTATTCTAACAACAAAAACAAGTTCATTTTTCACATTTATAATATAGAAGATTGGAATGGGCACATGTCAGTATAAAAAGTTATAACAGTAGTAGCATTTAGTAGTGCCCAAGTTTGACAAGATTTTGTGAGATTTTGCACAAATCTAGTAACGAACTAGATTATGTTTTGTTTTGGAAATCTAGTAAAAATTATCTAGATTTCGCTCGAAATCTCGTACATACTAGATTTTGCTTAGATGTAAACGCACTATTACAAACTCTTTCTCTTACTTAGTATATCTAACTAACCGAATAGTAACACCCTGCCTGTTTAGCAAATGTTTTCATATTGACATATTGTTTAGCTGTTGTTTTGTAAGGTACTTATGTATAATTTACTTGGCATATTTTTGCATATACACGTATCGTACTCGTATGCATGTGGTGCACTTTTGCAAATACATTATCATATTGACAAGAAGTTAAGAAATATGTATCGTAACTACTTTTAGGCGGCTAAAAAAAATTTTTTGAAAAAAACTACAAAAATTGTAAATTTTTTTTTATTATTTTCCAAGATGGTTGTTGTTAACTCATATAACGTGACAGCTGCAGGGTGTAATGTGAAAATGAAAATGCCGCCCAAGAAAACCAACAACAAAAACGAATGTTTAGGATATACGAGAGGCGTTCAATTATTTATAGCGAAAAAAATCTATATTGAAAATAGCTAAAAGAGACCTTATGGAGTCCTTCACGAAAATATTGCAGAGATTATTTGTGTTAGAGGTAAAGCTTGGCTTTAAAATTTCTAACTCTAGTTCTAAGTTTGGCAGGCCTTTGGCAAATTTGATGAATTTTGACAAGTGATATTGTTTTATAAGACAAATTTTTTTGGATCCAATGTGAATTACAAGTTCTATTATATTGGTAGTAAAAAAAAATATTTTTTAAGTAAAAATAATATAAAAAATTAAAAAAAATTTAGGGAAAAAATATGGTATAAAAAAGTTAAAGCAAATATGTTCATTTTATAAGGATAGCAAAAAATACAGCCGATTTTCGAATCTTTTGATATCCACACTTAAAATAAAAGTGGTTGGAATTCGGGTACTGCTATGTATTATGAAAATAATTATTGTAAAATTCAACAGATTTTCTTCATTAACAAATAAACATAATACAAAATAATCTAACCCATAAAAACAAAGTTTTTATTAAAACTAATTTTTTGCTTATGCATATGAGTTTTGAATATCTCTGTGACTGTGCGCGACTGTATGTGACTATCTTAAAATTAATCTTTGGCCACAACAAGTCTATGGGCAAAGTCTCAGATCGATCGAATGAGGGGAAGTGGGGTTTTAATCTCTCCGTGACTGTGCGTGACTATGTCAAAGGTAATCTTTTTTCACAGCAAGTCTATCGCCCAAGTTTTAGATCGATCAGATAAGGGAAAATGGGTTTAAAATCACTCCGTAACTGTGCCTGACTATGCGTGACTACGCGTGACTATGTCGAAGTTGATCTTTCTTTACAGCAAGTATATCGACCAAGTTACAGATCGGTCGGATGAAGGTAAATGACATTTAGATCACTCCGTGCCTGTGCGTGACCATGCATGACTGTGCGTGACTAAGTCAAACTTAATCTTTTTTTTTTAAAGCAAGTGTATGGACCAAATTTCAGATCGATCGGATGAGGGGAAATGATATTTTGATCACTCCGTGACTGTACGTGACTATGCGTGGCTGTGCGTGACCACTCCAAAATTAATCGGTAGTCACGACAAGACTATGGTTTCAGATTTATTGTATAAGGGGGAATGGGATCCCCCCATGGCAGACAGACAGACAGAGAGTATGAGTTAAAAAAAGGATTTTAAAATGAAAGTACTCTCGATAGAAAAATTAGTTCAGTTTATCAGTTAATATCGTTGTCCAAACTAAATTAACTAATGCCATTGGTGCCACTAAATTGGTACGAGTATAAAGTGCTTCGATGCAACAACTAATTGTATTAGAACAACATATTTTAAGAAGAAAATATAAATTCAGATATTGTGTTAGATTGTTGGTTAATAAAACATTTTGGATTATTTATCGGTTGTAACAAAAATATAAAAAAATATCTAGATCAAAGACCCAAGAACTGCAATTATTATTTTGTGAATGTTTCTGTAAATTGAAAATATTTTAATTTTTCTTTTTATAAAATTTAGAAACCACCCCTCGCATATTTGTAAAACCAAATTACGATTTAAAACTTAATCATAAGTAGACTTTAATATAATATTGTTTTTGCAGGCAGAACTTTAATTATATAAAACAAGTAAGAAAATAATAGTCGGTTTACATCGACTATGCGATACCCCATACGATGCGTTTAGAGAGCCTTTCTCTAAGTTCCAACTAATTGGATATAGAAGATAAGCATAAACCAAATTTGAGTGGCATTGTTATTAACTTTTTTGGCTGTAGATATGAAAAAATTCATATCGGATGCTATATTTATATGGGGACTACGTCCAAAAATGGACCGATCCTGACCATATTTGGTAAAGTATATATAGGTATATATTTTGCAAAAAAAAAAATATGCGAACCAAATTTGGGAAAAATCTGTGCAATATTTCTATTATTTGATAGAATAAAGTGAAGAAGGATAAGCAGCTTTATATGGTGGATATGACTCAGAATTGTCCTGTAGGGGTTGCTTTTAGAAACCTGGTAAATGGATGTATAAAATATAAACAAACCCAATTTAACCGAGATCTATATGATAACTTGTATATTACAGCAATTTTAGTCGATCTATGTATGGGAACTGGGTCTGAAGATGAAACGATTTTTACCAATTTCAACAACGTCCATCCTATGGCCGATAGAAGCGTACGTACTGAATTTCATTAAAACGTATTTATAAAGGGTCCGCCAAATAACTTTTTTTTTTTTGAAATGCTACAAAAAAAAACTACTGAACACTATCTCAAATTCCTTTTTTTATTTGAAAGTACAATCCTTCCGGTTAATAATGGAAAATAATTTCATTCAAATGGCTGCCTCGGCTGGCCATGCAGTAGCCTACACGATCGGTTCAATTTTTAAGCACATGGCTTCACGAATATTGTCCTTTAAAGCGTAAATTGTCTCTGGCTTGTTGGGGGCACCCATAAATAATAGTCCAACGGTGTCAAATCGCAGCTCCAAGGTGGCCAAACGACATCGGCTTGCGGCTGATAATGCGATCTTCAAAAACAGAGCGCAAAACATCGAGTGTAGCTTCGGCTGTGTGGCACGTAGCGCCGTCCTGTTGAAACCAAATGTTGCCAATATCCTCCTCTTCAATTTTTGTGAACAAAAATTCATGGCCCGATAACAATCGCCATTGACTGTAACGGCCACTCCTTGCTCATTTACGAAGAAAATTGGCCCAATTATGCCTCTGGACCAAAATCCGCACCAAATAGTGACTCGTTTTGGGTGTATCGGCTTTTCAATGAAAGCGTGCGGGTTTTCTGTGCCCCAAATGCGACAATTTTGCTTGTTTACATACCCGGCAAGATCAAAATGAGCTTCATCTGAAAAGATGATTTTTTTTGGCAAAATCGGCATCTTCTGTAAGTCGATCGCAGGCCCACTTAGCGAAGCGAAAACGCATTGGATGGTCAGCTGGCTTCAACTCCTGAACCAATTGGACTTTGTATGGCGTCATACCAAGGTCTTTATGCAAAATTCGTCTCTATGTTGCCTCCGAAATGTTCAATTCTTGAGAACGACGGTGAATTGATGTTGATGGCGCTTCACGCACACTTTCTGCCACAGCAGCAATATTCTCGGGTGTACGCACTGTTTTTGGCTCTTTCACTTTTTTCACAAGATAATGAACATACCGACCTGACGGTGCTTCTCTTCTTCCAAAATCTGTACGCAATTTCCGCACACATTCTGCAACATTACCATGATTTTCAAAGTAATGTCGCAATATTTCCCAGCGTTGTTCAAGCGTACACATAACCATATTCGTTCAGCGGAAGGATAAAGCTAATTATCTGTCAAATCAGACATGAGCTAAGTGTTACCATTCACGAAATAAGCACTAGTTGAAAAAAAAACGTTAGATGGCGGACGCTTTATTTGCGACTTGTAGTTTGATTACAAAATTTACTTGAACATACAGACAGACGGATGGAAGGACAGACGGACATCGCTAAATTGACAGTACAATAAAATATGTGTCTAGGTCAGATATTTTTTGTAGTAACAAACATCAGCACAAAGTCATTATACCTTAACCACATAGTGGTATAGGGTATAAATATGTGCTCTAATTTAAAGCGGAAATTTGTATACATTTTTCATAAAATATGTATGTAAAATTTTTTATATTTTTTTTTTTTTGGTTTTTTTTATTTTTAATGAATTTGAAAAACACATCTGACATTTAACGATGAAAAATGTATAAATTAATTTGCATAATTGCAGTTTAATAAACGTCGATTGAAACTGGTTTAACACTGGTTTAAATTTTGAGAGTCACAGCATAAGAACTAATAAATTATAGATTCAAATAGAGTTGAAGATAATGATCAATGATTAACTGATTTTGGTATACTTGTTATACAAAGATATTTAATCAAATAAAAATATGTATTACGAGTAATTATACGAATACAAACTAATAGCCAAATTCTATAAGTCATTAATCATTTGAAATGTTATCATCGTTAATCCGGTTGATATTCTCCTAGGAATACAAACATTTTCAAGTACTAGTTTTACAAATATCTTGGAATATTTAATGAAATTATCAAACTAGTCATATGATTGATTCAATAGAATTAAGATAATGTTAATAAATAAAATTCTATTTTTATAGTTAGTACCAATGATTAAGTAAATAGTAGTGGCACCCAAATTGATTTTTATTTAGTAATAAATAATCTTGAGAATTTTATATTTACTGCACTTATTTATTTATTTTTTTATTTATTTATTTAAAGTCTATGGAATTACAAATGTCCTTACAAACTAATATATTTAGTGTATAAAATACATATAACAAATAAAATAATGACAATTTAATTATTTAGATATAGAATAATTTTACGTTTCAAAGACTCTTTATTTTCGGACAAATCTATTACATGGTAAATTCCATTAAATTGCTCACTCAACCGGTGAAATGGATCATTATTAGCATAGTTAAATCGAAAACAAGTAAGAGTGTTAAATTCGGCTGTGCCGAATCTTTGATACCCTACACCTTGGTTTGATTATTGATAATAAATGTAAACAAAATATTTGAAAAAGCAAACAATTTGTTAAACTTAATGCCAAATTATCTCTGCAAAGTCTTTGGGTTGATCTGGTTAACAGATGAGTTTTGTATATTTCAAGACTTGGTCTACATTAGAAATTCGCGATCAAATGAGGAAAGATCGTTTTCGTCTTATCTATTATTTTGGGGGATGGGGTTTTTCACAGAGGTGCACTTGTGCGGAAAGCTATCTGTCTGTCATCAACTGGGATGGCAAGAAGCGATTCCCCTGTTTGAAATTCTCAAGCAGCTCACTACTTCCGGTCTTATACCAAGTATCCCCTGGTAATGCCTTTCAGACACCCGTCTGGCGGCAGCTAGAGTGAGAAGGCACACAGTTGAGTAACCTGAATGGCATTCCAAAACCGATGCGTCTCAGGTAATTAGGTGCAATCCACTGAAACTCAACTGTCCTTTACCTGCCTAGAGGTTGTTGGCAGCCCCAACACTCGTATCGGATGGGAGGCCTAATCAGTCACTCAATCTTAAACACCAATGATTACTGAAACCACAACAAATAATTACCAACGGATCCCCAAGATGACGACCTTTAGCATGACAAAAATGACACGAATAGGAACATGGAACGTACGCACACTCCTAGATACATCTAAACTGGCCCAATTATGCAGAGAATTTGCCAACTACAACGTGCTTCTTTTAGGATTGTGCGAAACTAGATGGCCAGAAGCAGGAGAATTCAATACCTCCGAAAACCTTACTTTTTTATACTCCGGTAAGCCGCCGAACGAGCCAAGGTCGAGCGGAGTAGGATTACTCTTATCTAAGGAAGCCCGTAGTGCACTGATCAACTGGAAACCATATGGTGACAGAATAATCACAGCCAGATTCCGCACTAGGGCTAGAAACCTTACCTGCAAGCAGTGCTACGCACCAACAGCAACATCTGAATCTTCGGATAAGCAAAATTTTTACAGCCACCTGAACAGAGTGCTGTCATTAATACCGCGAGGTGATATCGTGATACTCATGGGTGAGTTCAACGCACAGATTGGAGCAGACAACACTGGAAAAGAAACCGTAATGGGGCAGCATGGCATCGGTAGAATTATTGTAATGAATAGTTTTTGTAAATACAATTTTGTTGGTTACTAAATAAATCTAAGCTTCATCTACGTAAAAGTTTATCGAGATAAAATTTTTTCGTATAGCGATTCGTCTATCGTCTTCGAGATTTCTAGCTATTTATACTCACCTAAGAATCAAATCAAATTTATTAACACAATATTTCTTTTAAATATTTGTTTTAAAACAAAAGTTAGTAATATATGAATGTTACTGCATGTAAATGAAAGTAACTGGTTTTGTGATTATACACAAAAATTTATTTCAATTTCATGGCAATTTATCGGTTTTTAGTAATTTTTTAGTCGATGAAGTTGGATTTTGTCCCAGCAATTTGGCTTAAGTTAAGTGCATCTTGACAATGTTAAGTACAGTATTATTCGTTGGTCTGTGGTGAAAATTTAGATCTCACAGTTGGTTGTGTTAATTTTGACAATAAATTTAACGAAAACTCAAAAGCATGATTTGCATACATTCGAGTTAGCTAGAAGAAGGAAATGGCTAGTTCTTTCCGTTTTAAACTTTGGAGCATGCAGGTCATACTTTCTGATTGCTGGAGCCTAGTTGGTGGATTTTTATAAAAAGGTAAACAGATAACATTTTTTTAACCATCAATTTGTTAATAGATTAATTTCGTTTGAAGAAAACTACGATTTTATACAGTCTTCTAAGTGGCAAAATCCACGAGGATGTTTTAAGATAACTAACGCAAAATTATTAATTGGTCTGGTGGATGCAAAATTATTAAAATTATTATTAAAACTAAGAGGTATAAAAAAATTATTAATTGGATAAATCAGTATTGCACTTGCAAGTTACGGAAGACCATATTTTCTAGGTAACATGAATACCCTATAGTTTATATCTGAAAATAAACCAATATTAATTCCAGACATATCTTGGTAGTTAAAAGTTCCAGGAGTATCCTTTTGGGAGTTGCTTGGATTGTCAAAAGACATATATGTACATAGTTACAACATTATCGTCTTCTTCTTGTTTAAGCATATGTAAGGTAATAAAATCAAGTCGTGTTGTGTCTCAATGTATTAAAAAAAAAAAAAAAACACAAATCTCTTCTAATAGGATTCTCAGAGAGTAATTTCCAGTGGAATATCCCAGTATTTGTACTCAGAGCCAAAGATCGTAGACAGAAGAAGGAATCAGATAGAAAAAAAACCGGCTTGACTTGTCATTTAATAACATTCCTGCAACTTATACTCATTAGTGAACAAACGGCAATTTTTTTAGAAATCAATTAAATTATATTTTAGAAATTCGTTAAAAAAAAAAGAAATCCATGTGAATCGGTTTAAAAATAATATTAACAATTATAAACTCAGAATTCATATTTCGTAAGTGAAAATATAGATTAAAAATAATTTAGCAAGTTAAAAGAAAAAAATTTATATTGAACAAAAAAAAAACAAAAAAAAACCGAACCAAAGATGGAATTGCATAGTGAACGAAAATTAACAAAACAAAAAATAATTTCGGTAAAACGCATATTGTAGTGTGGTGATAGTTACAAGAAAAAATATTATTAAAAATACAAAATTTCGCAAAACAAAAAGTTAAATAATTCATTTTTAAAAAAAGTTTTTTTTGCTTTCGGTTGTTCCCTAATTTTTTTAACAAGATAATAATCACTAGATTTAAAAAAAAAGGAACAAAATTTAAAAAAATTTGTATTTTCGAGCCACGGTAATCACCTAAAACGTAATTTTTTTTTAAAGAAAAATTGTGCAATGTTATTTGTAACATAAAGTTAAAGTTAAAAACAAAAAAAAAAAAAAAACGAAAACCATCCGAAAACAAAGTAAAAGGAAACGAATTTGATTTTTAATATAAAAAAAAATATAACAACAAAGGGAGAACCAGAGATATCATACTCCCTTCTATCTTGCATAACAGCCCCGTTGGAAGGCCTTTCATCTGCAGCTGAGTAGCCAAGTAAGTGTCAAATCTATATCTTTTCTCTTTATGCAACATTTCTTCTGTTAAAGTACATTAACCTATGTTGACCAGAACCAGAATAAATGTTGCAAGCGATTAACAAAATTGTTTTTTTATTTTGTGGTAAAAATTCCAAAACACAAAAATTATCAATTTTGTATGAATTAAAAATACATTTTAGATTCCAAATTTTATATAAATATTTTGAAATTTACAAAAAAAAAAAAAAATTTTGTTGCATAAATTATCGAAAGTTTTTCCGGTTAAATTGTTATTTTGTTTTTTTTTTCTCAATTTTGTTAAATTTTCAATTATATATAGACATTTTTTTAACGATTTTATCGCAAGGTTTAAATAACCAATAATATTCAATTTTTTTACATTTGTCAGTTACAACCAAAAGCATCGACAACATTTTGAGAGTTATATAGAAACAATTGTTTTTTTGTGCTTGTTATTAAATTAACAACTTTTGAATAAATTGACATATTCAATAATGGTAAAGTAACTTCAATCTGTAATTAAAAATTGGTAACCTATCCAGAATTGTTTCTATATGAAATTTAAAATAAAAAAAAAAAACACTTTTTATATATTATTCTATATTTCTCATACCACACTTTAAACTTTAAAAAAAATGTTATCGTTTTAATAAGTGACATTCTATTTTTTTATCAGTGTTAATCGCGAACCTGTGCAATTCCATCCAAATAAAGTTGTATGAATTATATCCTTCTACTGAAGGCGATTGATAAAATTTGAAAGTTTAATAGTGTTACTCGATCTGCCCTATTGTTGTTAGTTACACTCAAAAAGTTATATTTGTTAAAAATTAATTTCGTACTCATATAAAATTTTCGTAAGGTTAGAAATTACGAACCAAATTTAAAATTAATATAATTTCGTAATCATGTATATAGTTCATAGAATTTACAAACTCTCATTGCAGTAACTTAATTAGCTTTAGTCACATTAAAAATAAGAAAAAAAAATGAAGTATTGAAATTAAAAAAAAAAAAAAAAAAATAAATAAAATTAACAAATATTGTTATAATGGATTGCGAATAAACTAGAGATTTTTTTCCTTGGGTTAAGGATAGGATAACCGCCTCTCTGGGTTCCTTACGAATCAATGCCATTAGGAACATGGTTGGGAGGGTCATGAAGCTGGGGATATTCCATCAGTTCCCCAGTAAAACTCCATAACATGCCTCTTTATTAAAATTTCATAATTTTTCAAATTCTTCTCCGCTGGAATGGGTTTTTTTTTTTTTAGATTCAATAGAGTAATTAACGGTCCATTTTATTTTGAAAGCCAAAATTTTTTTCTGGGACTCTGATAATAAATTTTTTTGTGATGTGGTTTGCAATGGAAAGGGTCAAAAACCTACCCCCGCCACTGTCGCTAGCTCAACAGATGGGTCCCACCGACCTGAATCAGTGCAAACATGAGTGTTAAAAAAGAACAATTTTTATAATACCCGGTTAATAAATGTAGTGATTAGGATTCCTTGTGCGATGCTGGTAGTTTGGGTTTCACTGCACGAATTTTTTCGGTAGTGACTCAAATTTTTCACTTTTGTTAAATTCTTTTGTTTTTTAACCTAGTCACCCTCATTCACTCAAACAGTCACTCATTACATTATGGAAAACCGAGAGCTTTTTACGGAAATATGTAGCAACAACAATCTCGTGATCGGAGGCACCATATTTCCCCACAAAACTAGCCACAAAGTAACGTGGTTATCGCCAAACAGAGTGACCGAAAACCAAATCGACCATATTGCTATAAGCAGATCATGACGCAGGACTCTTCTGGACGTACGTTCCAAACGCGGTGCAGACTGTTTAACAGACCATCATCTTGTAATAGGAAATATTCGCCTAAAGGTAGCTGCTATCCGTAAACCACCATCCGCTGAACGAAAATATGACGTACGCAAACTGAAAAACGTTCAAATCCGTCACAAGTACGTGGACGAACTAAAAGAGGGCCTTGTTATACAGCGTGCACACCCGGTGATAGAGTGGCAAAACATAAATAATAACTTCAACGATGCTGCCAGGGAACATATCGGTTACAAGACCCCCAAAAGAGCACAGTAGATGTCTGGTGATACCTGGAAGTTAATTTTGGAAAGAAAGGAAATAAAGGCAAAACAAAATATAGCTAGAACACGCGGTGAAAAGATAACGGTAGGTGAAACCTACAGGCGTCACGATTTGCTAGTGAAGCGGAGTGCTAGAAATGACAAGAGAAGATGGCTCGAGGAACTTGCGCGTAATGCCCAAAAAGCATCTGAAGAGAATAGGTCCAAGGATCTTTACGCAATCACCAAAAAACTCACAGGTAAAAATTTCCTTAACACAAAACCACTAAAGAACAGTGAGGGAGAACTATCAACATCCAAAAATGAACAATTGGAAATATGGAGACGTCATTATTCCTCAATGCTTTCAAACGCTCCATCCAACCTTTCGAACATTTGCTCATGCGCAACCCACACAGTTAGGCACGACATCTCAACTGAATGCCCCAACATTTCAGAAGTTTTAAACGCTGCTTTGAAGGCAAACAAGGCCCCCGGTGCCAATAATATAGCCCCTGAACTGCTTAAAGCTGATCCCCAACTAACAGCGAACATTCTGCTACCACTCATCGAGAACTTTTGGCTCACACTCGAACTCGACTCAAAACTTAAAGAAGGTATCATTGTCAACATACCAAAGAAAGGCAACCTTACCGATTGCAGGAACTGGAGAGGTATCACAATTCTTAGTGCAGTAAATAAGATTTTAGCGCACATTATCAACAAAAGAATATCAGATGCTGTAATGAATGACATCAGGCTTGAGCAGGCTGGCTTTCGTCCACAAAAGTCTTGCGTTGACCATATAAATACTTTGCGAATAATTATTGAGCAGTCCGCCGGGTAGCAGTCCCCTCTGTACATGATCTTTATAGATTTTGAGAAAGCATTCGACATCCTGAGCCACGATGCGATATGGAGTGCTCTCGCGTGTAAATGTGTTCCACCAAAGAATGTCATGCTTACTCAAGCTCTGTATAAAGATGTTAGATGTCGTGTTGTCCATGACAACGCACTAAGCAACAGTTTTAACGTTGTAACCGGAGTGCGCCAGGGATGTATACTATCCCCTCTTCTCTTTAACATCGTCCTAGACGTCATAGTGCGCAATGCTACTCAGGACAGCAGAGGTATACGATGGGGACTCACGCAACAACTAGAGAGTCTGGAGTACGCAGATGATATTTGTCTTCTGTCTCACAGCTATCGGCATATGTCAGCGAAACTTAAGTCTCTTGAAACCGAAGCTGCAAAAGCTGGTCTAAAAATAAATATTAAAAGGAGTAAGGTAATGCGCTGCAACACCGTTTATAATAGCAGGTTTAAAATATAGGATGTTGAACTAGAGGAAATAAGGTCGTTTTGCTATCTTGGTAGCATTTTAACTCATACTGGCGGCTGCAGCAATGACGTCGCCTATAGAATGCCAAAGGCCAACCAAGCATACGGTATGCTCCGCCCTGTATGGAAATCTACTGCTATCTCAAAGCACACTAAGATCAGCATTTCCAATTCGTGCGTCAAGTCGGTGCTCCTTTACGGTTGTGAGTCATGGAACACAACATCTCGTGAAATAAACGCCATACAGGTGTTTGTTAACCGCTGTCTACGAAGGATCCTCAAGATATTCTGGCCAAACACCATATCAAACACTCAACTATGGTCACAAACAAATCAAAGTCCAATCAACATCGAGATCCTTAAGCGAAAATGGCGCTGGATTGGTCACGCACTCCGTAGACCACAAGGCGCCCCTACTAAAACTGCTATTGACTGGAATCCCCATGGAAAAACACGTAGAGTTGGACGCCCGTCGCACTCCTGGAGGCGTCAACTCGAAGCTGAAGTAATCCAAAGTGAGCTAAGCTGGAGGGAAATCAAATACCTAGCATCAGATAGGACCGAATGGAAGGAGTTCGTTGTGGTCCTTTGTTCCTTATAGGAACCACAGGACATAATATATATTATTTCGGGTAAAAGAAAACACGTTTCTGTGTTTGCTTTTTGGTCATCGTGGTTGTTGACCGGCATGCATTTAGGTTATATACCTATATGCATGCGTTTCCGGTTATATGACATAACCTCTCGTTTAATTTAAAGTTTTTGCAAATTAAATAGCTCGCCCTAACCTTCGTTGCGAAAAAGCTCTCTCAATTTTTTTTTTTTTTTTTTGTAAAATATTGCCATATTTGGGAAAAAAAATTTTTTTTACGTATTAAAAGGTAGTTTTTACTATAGATTTTGTGGTAACACAAAATAACACAATACAATACTGAATCTAACCCAGTGATGCCAACTTTTGATTTTGAATTAAATTATGTTAATAAAATATATTTTCATTTATTGACTCCAAATACTGTACGTGGGAATTATTATCGAACTTAAATTTCTTGGGTTTTGCTTTGCCAACCAAGAAGTCAAATTTTAAAGTCATCTTGAACACTGGTTCAAATTAGGGATGCTAAACGAAAAAAACGAGATGTCCCAAAAATTTAAAATAAGATAATTTATTATCCCTATTTTCTGAAAAACTTCAAATTTTCATCGAAAAAAAGTTGTGAAAAATAATATATAAATAACATTCTCATCAAATTGCCCATTATTTATGTAAGAATTTTATTTTCGCAATTCTTAAATCTTATTTGAGGTTTTCTAAACTTAATTGAATTTAAATTAATGAATTAATCCTGAAATGCTATAAATGTCAATTTCAGTTAATTATACCCTATACCACTATGTGGTTTGGGTATAATGACTTTGTGCTGCTGTTTGTAACAACCAAAAATATTTGAACTACACCCATCTTTAATTATACCGATCGAATCAGAATCACTATCTGATTCGATTTAACGATGTCCGTCCGTCCGTCCGTCCGTCCGTCTGTGTGTCCATGTAAAGCTTGTAATCAAACTGCAGGTCGCAAATATGTATATATTTTGACGAAATTTGGTATTTGATCTTTTATCGGCCATGGGATGAACGCTATTGAGAATCGGTCCATGTTTAGACGTAGCCCCCATACAAATGACCCCCATGAAATCAACATATATTGCCATAAGATCCAAATTATCATACAACTCTTAGTCAAATTGGGTTTGTATGTATATATTACATCCATTAATCAGTAGTCGAAAAATGATCCCTATTGGACTCTTCGTCATAGGCCCCATATAGAGCTACTTCCCGATCTTCACTTAAATCTATCAAAAAACAAAAATATTGCACTGATTCTTTTCAAATTTTGTTTGTATATATATTTGCAAAATACAAGAGACTTTACCAAACAGGGTCAGGATCGGTCCATTTTTGGGCCTAGTCCCCATATAGATATAGCATCCGATATGAACTTTTTCATATCTGCAGCCAAAAAAATTTATAAAAATCCCACTCAAATTTGGTTTATGCTTATTTTCTATATCCAGTTAGTTGGGCCTAAGAGTTAGGGTCTCTAAACGCATGGTATAGGGTATCATATAGTCGGTCTCGACCGACTATAATTTTCTTACTTGTTTTTAAATGTAAACATATTTGGTGTTTACTGAGTTTCAATTTGCGCTTAAAGAATATAATTAATATTTTAAAAATTCAATTGATGTCTTCTAAATTTCAAATTTTTATTTTCGACGTTTTGATCTTCTGAAATTCTAATTTATAATTGGAAATCTGAATTCCAGTTTTAGAATTGATATTTTCTTAAATTTGAATGGAAAATATAAAAGGTGCAATTTTGAATTTATGTGAATAATAACGTTATAGTAACTATAAACAATTTTTAAAAATTATATGTAATCGCCATCAGATATTTTGTAAGTAAAGTTGAATAATAATTTTATAAACTATGTAGAACTGTTTTTAAAGCAAAGAACTCATTGCTTCTTCTTTACTCAGCTCTGTGTATACTTTTAACATTGTTGTGTTGGATATCTAATTGAAAATTTTGACATTCATATTAAAATTGAAATAACTATTATAAAGCTAATTAGAACAAAAATTGTGGCGCCATCTATTGTGGCATAGTCACACTGCGCAAAATGAGGTGATACTCTGTGTGTTAATGTAAAATAAATGTATATTCCCTAAAACAAAATATTGTAGAATTTTATGTAGATAAAATAATATACCAATTTATTTCTAACTTGCGGCTATTTTGGATATACATATATAGAATATATGTATGTATATTATTTAATTATTTAATAAAAAATAATATATATATGTAAATATTACATACAAACAATGCAACAGAAAAATACTACAAAATCAACATCAATGTATTTTATATTTTTTTTTAACTAATAAATAAATATTACTTTTCTAATAATAAACAAAAACCATACGTTTTTCCATAATTCTTTATATGACCATAAGTTGGGCATATGAACTTCTTGATGTGTTTACAAAATAGAGTTACCGAGTTCATCATATGTGCACATTTTTGGGAAAACGGTTAACATTTATTATCACTAGTATTATTTTAATAATCTTTATGCTCTATAATCAACAGCCTTCCCTTTTTATATGCGCATTTCAAGAAATAAATCTTAATAATGCATTTAACAATTTAAAACATTAATTGCAATTTTACAGTAATCCAGTAAATTTGCATTACATTTTTAACAGGGTAACATTATTCATCATTAGTGGCAGCAAGCAATAATGATAGAACAAACTTAAGGCTTAGTTAACCACACGTAACAGTAACGTAACGTGTCAGCTGTTTTTAGTTACATGAAAAGCGTTGGATGTTCCGGTTACGTTCAGCAATGTTCTAAATGCTTTTCATGTATATGCATAATATTTTATATGTATATTATTTAGAGTAATGGCAATGAAAAAGTCAATGGCTAGTGGAGACCGCTAATGTTTATGTCATGACTTTAAAATTCAACTTTTTGCCATGACAGAAATTTTGTCATAAACACTGCCATTAATTTGAAGTTTCATTCGATTTTGAAGTTTTAGTATTTTAAAATGGCGCAACTTAAATCAAATAAAAGCCAAACTAATATATCACAATGATATCAATTACACACAAAAAATACAACATCAAAAGTTATTGTTGCGTTTTTCTTTAAATAAATTAATACATAATTTTTTTTTTTCGTAAATTTACATTGTTTTTTTTTATTAATAACTAGGTAGTTTAGCATCATTTGCTTTAGATGTTAGTGAATTTTTACTCCCTTTATATTAACTGGCATCATCAATTTCAGCAGATCTTCGAAACGAGCAAGCTGGTTTCAGACCACACCGTTCGTGCACCGATCATACAAATAGTCTAAGGATCATAGTGGAACAGTCGGTGGAATGGAGATCTCCATTATACTTGATATTTATCGACTTCGCCAAAGCATTCGACACGATCCACCATCAGGCAATTTGGCACGCACTTCGATGCAAGGGAGTTCCACCTGTGCTAATCGACTTAATCAAAGCTTTGTATGGCAACTCAACAAGTCATGTACTGCATGAACGCACGTTAAGCAATCCGATTGGTATAAGCACTGGGGTACGACAAGGATGTATCCTATCTCCGCTGTTATTCAATATTGTATTGGATTCAATTATGCAGAAAGCAACCCGAATAAGAAGAGGCATTACATGGGGTATGAATGGCCGATTGGAAGACCTTGACTATGCTGATGATATTTGCCTGCTCGCACATAACTTTACCGACATGTCAGCCAAATTGGATCAGATACATCAGCTAGCATCTGGTGTCGGTCTTCACATTAACTTCGACAAAACTAAGGTTCTACGTATCAATTCGACTAATCTCTCCAAGTTCCGAGTAAACAACATAGAACTCGAGGACGTCCAATCATTTTGCTACTTAGGATGTATCATATCAACAACAGGCGGCTCACGTGATGATATTGCATATCGCATAAGGAAAGCAAAACAGTCTTTTGGTGCATTACAAAGAGTATGGAAGTCACCACAAATACATATAAAAACTAAGCTTCGCCTTTTCTCCTCTAATGTTCGCTCTATCCTGCTATATGGAGGTGAGTCTTGGAACTCTACTGCAAGCGACATTCAATCCCTGCAAGTATTTGTTAATCGTTGCTTGCGAAAAATTTTGCGAATATTTTGGCCGAACGTAGTTTCCAACAGAGACCTCTGGCAAAGAACAGGTGAAACACCAATTCGCATAGAAATTGCAAAGAGGAAATGGAGCTGGGTTGGTCATATTTTTAGAAGACCCCATGATGACATATCAAAGATGGCAATTGACTGGAACCCTCATGGCAGCAGAAGAAGAGGCAGACCAGCTAACACCTGGAGAAGGCAGCTAGATTTCGAAATTAGCGAAACAAGAAGAACTTGGTCTGAGATCTGAATAATCGCACAGGACAGATCCCAATGGAAGAATTTCGTTACGGCCCTTTGTTCCAACTTGGAACCATAGGAATCAATATATTATATTAACAAATTTTTTTTAGTGATGCCAAAACATGGAAACTTTTAAATTTTTCTATCAGAGTTGATAAAAAAAAAATTACAAAGGGTTAGTTCTTATTATACCATTACCACAGCGACCACAAAAACTACAAGTCCAACCATGACAACAATACAACATTTAGAATAACAACAAGAACAATATAGAAACATCATATTTTTAATTTTTTTACTTTTTCAGAGATTTCACTGGACTTGTTCCACAAATTTTAATGACTTTTGAAATGGGAATCTACCCATGATCTTGGTGAATCAATCTCACTAAAAATGACCATTGAGTGCGTGATCGTGACAAGAATAACATAGAAAATCATATTTATTTCGGGCCCTAATCAACCGATTTGGGCGATTTTAAACAGCAAGCTTCTCAGAATGATATTGAATCATTTTCTATGCCAACGAACATCCTAGCTACCTTATTGAAGTTGTCATCGTGATTTCTACAGACGGACAGACGGACATTGCTATATTAACTCTGCATGTTATATGGATCACAAATTTATATATTTTTTGGGGATCCAGAATTTTTTTTCTTATTACTACCAACTTATATAAAACCTCTACACCTTGGGGTGGAGGGTATAATAATTAATATTTAAGAGCTCAAAGTTTCTTGTAGGTCTCGATGGTATATTAATTTGAATTCTACTTAACAAATAATTGGAGTCAATGTCGCCATGAACTAAACTGAGTAGAGAGGAAATACTAAGCATTGTTCTACGAGTTTTCAGAGTCGGTAACTTGATTAGAGCAAATCTGGATTTATAAGAGGGTAAGCCACAGAAAAAAAGAAATTTTTTTTGGACAGATTCACGGATCAACACGTGATCCCATATTATAGAATCATATTCCAGGATGGGATGTATATAGATGTTTGGTTACTTATGGATCAGAAAATTCTTTACTCTGTCGCTTCATAAATCCAAGAACGCCATAAACTTTGTTTATTAATGTAGATTATTACGTCTGTAAAGGACATGTCCTTGCATTTTTTTATATTGTGCTCCATAAGGATTACGTTGCACTATCCATAAAAATTATTTAAATCGGATTGTAGCAAAAAATTTTGAAAGTAATTTTAAAGAGAGGAAAATGGTTTGACGTCATCAGCGTATAAGAGAATTTTAGAGTGTTGAATAACAGAGGGGAGATCATTGATAAATAAAGTAAAAAGTACTAGACCAAGATGACTTCCTTGTGGAACACCAGAAAACACTTCGATTTTTTTATAGACAGCGTTTCTAAATTTAACCCGCTGAGATCTGTTCGTTAACCAACATTTTAACCAGAAAACTAAAGAATTACTGAAACCCATAGAATTCAGCTTGTAACGGGTGATTTTTTTGAGGTTAGGATTTTCATGCATTAGTATTTGACAGATCACGTGGGATTTCAGACATGGTGTCAAAGAGAAAGATGCTCAGTATGCTTTGACATTTCATCATGAATAGACTTACTAACGAGCAACGCTTGCAAATCATTGAATTTTATTACCAAAATCAGTGTTCGGTTCGAAATGTGTTTCGCGCTTTTTTATCGACAAATTTTGTTCAGCGATGAGGCTCATTTCTGGTTGAATGGCTTCGTAAATAAGCAAAATTGCCGTATTTGGAGTGAAGAGCAACCAGAAGCCGTTCAAGAACTGCCCATGCATCCCGAAAAATGCACTGTTTGGTGTGGTTTGTACGCTGGTGGAATCATTGGACCGTATTTTTTCAAAGATGCTGTTGGACGCAACGTTACGGTGAATGGCGATCGCTATCGTTCGATGCTAACAAACTTTTTGTTGCCAAAAATGGAAGAACTGAACTTGGTTGACATGTGGTTTCAACAAGATGGCGCTACATGCCACACAGCTCGCGATTCTATGGCTATTTTGAGGGAAAACTTCGGAGAACAATTCATCTCAAGAAATGGACCGGTAAGTTGGCCACCAAGATCATGCGATTTGACGCCTTTAGACTATTTTTTGTGGGGCTACGTCAAGTCTAAAGTCTACAGAAATAAGCCAGCAACTATTCCAGCTTTGGAAGACAACATTTCCGAAGAAATTCGGGCTATTCCGGCCGAAATGCTCGAAAAAGTTGCCCAAAATTGTACTTTCCGAATGGACCACCTAAGACGCAGCCGCGGTCAACATTTAAATGAAATTATCTTCAAAAAGTAAATGTCATGGACCAATCTAACGTTTCAAATAAAGAACCGATGAGATTTTGCAAATTTTATGCGTTTTTTTTTAAAAAAAAGTTATCAAGCTCTTAAAAAATCACCCGTTATAATAATAAATCATGATTCAACTTGTCAAAGGCTTTACTAAAGTCGCTGTAAATTTCATCCGTTTGCATACGATCTCTAAATCCGTGATATATAATTGTAGTGAATTGTAATTGCAGAACGAGATTTATGAAAGCCGTATTGATATGGAAAAAGTAAGGATGATACTTAATGAGATAACGAGTCTGTTATAATTTTTTCTAAAAGTTTGGGTCTTGCACTCAATTTTGCGATGCCTCTGTAGTTAGACACATTGACCTTATTGCCTGATTTATATAAAGATATGATAAGATATGACAAGATTCCTTCCATAGATATGGTAAATATCCTTTACGCAAGGACTTATTAAAAAATATAGTTAATGGATACGAGAGGGAGTCATCACAGCGTTTAGGAATATTATGGGTTTTACATCAGGACCAGGATCAGAAAAACTTTTCAGTGTTTCCATTTTACCAAAAACAGTGATATTGTTAAAGGAATTTACATTTATATTGCGGGCTCCATTTTTTCAAAATTTTTCTTACCAAAACGACAAATGAAATTGACGAGAAAATTTTAAATGGCTAAGGAGGCATAGAAGGTATATTCCGGCTAGCTCTGAAAGGGTAGAATGTGGATCTTGATCCACGCGTAAGCATATAACACACTGCTATGCCTATATAAACTACCAGACAGTGTACATATACAGTGAAAAATAATAAATACAAATTAACACATGGCGAGATGGGACTGATTAAAAATTATTGTTAATGGATAGGACAGGGGTCATCACAGTGCTTTAGAATATTATTTTGTATTCCATCAGAAGCATTTTTCAATGTTTTCATGTTGCTCAAAACAGTGATGTTGTTAAGAAAATTTACATTTATTATCGAAGAAGCTTTGGAAGTTTCAAAATGATATTATATGGATAGATCAAAATTTTGTATTGAATATGTTGTAGCGAAAAAACCAGCAGAAACATTACTGATTGATAAATCATCATCGGCTGAAATTGATCCAAATTTCTAAGAATTAGGATATTCACATGATCGACGTTTAGAAATAACAAAATTGTAAAATGATTTTGGATTCCTCTTTAAATTATGTTTCATACGAGTTAAGTAGTTATTGTAAGCCCTTTTGTTATACCCTATAACACTATGTGGTTTGGGTATAATGACTTTGGCTTGCTGTTTGTAACAACAAAAAATATTTGACCTAGACCCATCTTTAATTATACCGATCGAATCAGAATCACTTTCTGAGTTGATTTAACAATGTCCGTCCGTCCGTCTGTGTGTCCATGTAAACCTTGTAATCAAACTGCAGGTCGCAAATATGAATATATTTTGATGCAATTTGGTATATAAGCATTTATCGGCCATGGGATGAACGCTGTTGAAATTGGTGAGAATCGGTCAGACCTAGCCCCATACAAATTACCCATATGAAATCGACATAAATTGCCATAAGATCCAAATTGTCATATAGATCTTACTCAAATTGGGTTTGTATGCGTTCATTGCATCCATTAATGAGTAGTCCAAAAATGATCCTTTTGACCCCATATAGAGCTGCTTCCCGATATTCACTTAAATCTATTAAAAAGCAAAAAATATTGCACTGATTCTTCTCAAATTTTGTTTGTATATATTTCTGCAAAATACAAGAGACTTAACCAAACATGATCGGATCGGTCCATTTTTGGACCTAGTCCCTTTATAGATACAGCATCCGATATGAACTTTTTCATATCTGCAGCCAAAAAAATTAATAAAAATCCCACTCAAATTTGGTTTTTGCTTATTTTCTATGTCCAGTTAGTTGGGCCTAAGAGATAGGGTTTCTAAACGCATGGTATAGGGTATCGTATAGTCGGTCTAGACCGAATATAATTTTCTTACTTGTTTTCAATATTGTATTTTGATCTAGTAATAAAATACTTGGTAAAATCAGAGGAGAAACAAACTTTTTGAATTTTTTATACACTTTTTCTTCCTATTTTTGAATTTAGCCAAATAATTATTATTCGATGGTGAACCCATTTTTTACGGGTTGAAATCATAGGAACCGTTTTACTGATATATATGTGTTCAGCGTGTTATAAAAGCTTGTGACTATCACATCATAATCAGTAGATGAATGGATATCATTCCAGTCAATATCGGATAGTAGAGAATTCAATTTTGGATAATCAGTTTTCGAAAAGCAATAAACATTTTCCTTCTGATTATGCACAGGATTCTTAATTGGCAAATTGAATGCAAGCAAAATAAGTAAATTTGCTGTAATTGGATTGGATTGGAATGGATTAGATGGATGCAGCGATACTTCAGATGGTCATTAATAAAAATTAAATCCAAAAGTTTTCCATACCCGGTGAGGATATGATTAACTTGGAAGAGTCCATAGTCAAATAGCGATTCGCTGAATTTATTTACACAGCTATTCGTCCGAACAGGAACCAAATAATTGGTGTTATAAGAATTTGACCACGAAATAGATGGCAAGTTGAAATCGCCAATAAAGAAACACAATCAGATGATTTAGAATTCAAGACCATCTTCCGAATGCTGAAGCAGTTCTGTATTCAACTAAGTTCCATGAAAATTTTTATAATATTTCATGACTCTCAGCAGAGTCATGGTGATTTGGTGAAATAAGTATTGAGCAATTGCACTCTTTTGCTATTCAGGTCGTCAAAACTTAATAAATGGAGTCTTGCAATTCACTCAATTTTTGAGTTTGTCTGCATTTGTTCAGTAAAGTGTTGGTAACCCAAATACGATAGAATAACGCGTTTCCATTGTTAAATTATTATTACATAAATAATGAAAGTTTTGAGGATACAGCTCGAAAACTTAGTGCATCCTTCGCAAACTGTCAAGAGAGTAACTGAAAAATTTAGGCAGAGCGGATCAATTGATGTTATCAACAAACTAATAGTAAGACTGTTCTTGGAAGCCCAGGATCATCAAATCGGTGTCGTGGGAAAGAACTGGAAACTTCAAAAAGCTCACATGTATGTACACTAGGGTGACAGCGGTTTGTATGAAAAATCATTTTTTGGTCGAATTTTGAGGTGTGACACTGGATCTAAAACTTTAGTGCGAAAAATTTGAGCCAAATCGGACAGTGCTTACTGGAGGCGCATTGAGTTCAAAGTTCAAATATTCATTTCTATGTAGAAATTATCAAAAAAAAAATAATTTTTCAAAAAATGTTGATATTAGTAATTGCGTTTCAATTAAATTAATTAATAAATCACAATCTGGAGTAAATTATCTCTCTAATAAAAAAACAAAATCTATTATCGGTTGAAAAACAGCCAAGTTATATCAAGTTCCCCAGGCAATATATGCGCCGCAGCCCACTTGATTAGAAAAATCGAGCTCACATTTTTAAAGTCATTGAAATAATTTACAACAACAACATTTTTGGATTCTCCTGATCCCAAAATACTCTTATATAAAGTATTTTGCATCTCGTCTACTGTTATGCCGTCCTAAATTAATGTAAAAATGGTACGTATTTTTTAGCACTAATTCAAAATCCCTAATTTTACTTTGTCAAAAATTCTGTTCAAGAAATTTTCCGAAACCAACGATTGGACTCTAAGGTAATATTAACAAGACATACGTGATTCAAAATGTCAAATATCGTAGGTATCTGGTTGTAAGTTGGCGAGGACAGCATTTTTATTTCATCGGATTTGAAGGAAAATATTATTTTTCATACTTTTTCAACTTTTAGGCTACATCTTTTTGGTGGTTTCATATTTCAAATACCTTTTTTCAAAAAGTTATACTACTTGATATAGATTCTCAATGTTTTAAATTTAGATTAAATTGAAACACCATACACTGTCCCTCTTTAAGATCAAAGTCCAATATAAGGAGATACAAATTTACAAATTTTTTTTTAAACAAAATATCGAAATAATATATATTTGTGGAAGGATTTCGATAAAACTTGTTAATAATATTTTAATTATTCTAAAAAATAATATTCTGGACCTATTTTCTGATATTAACACGTGGGGTACTCTTGATGTCAAATTGACTCTTTATGAAAATCTATAAATATTTTCTTCATTAGGAGTTTTTTTACATAAAACAAATTTAATATATACATAAAATTCCCCAAAATATGTAGGTTAATTATTTTTTACACATAATGCGGTATCAAAAAATTTTTATATTGAGGGCTTATATTAAAAAAGTGCTATCTGCATCAATAATTATTTTAAAGAGAGCATGTGAAATGAATTTATTAATAAGATCAGAAAGTATTTGTCGATCGATTTGCTACAATATCTATTAAGAAATAGGCGTACTAATCGTGTATGATATAAAAATCGTATATATTAAAAAAAATTGTGAAAACTTAAGTGAGTCCGTCTGGCCGTTCTATCCGGCCGATTTCCTTAACTTTTTTTTTATGAAAGGTATTTAGACACAGATATGTCATCAATCATTGAAATTTACTCAACTCCTTATTCAACCTGAACCTTACTCAAGTTATACTCAAACGTGATTCTTCCCTGTACATTTCTTATGGGACACATTCACTCAAGCAATACGAATTCTCATAGCTCCTCTTCTAAAGAATGGATCTTGACCGTTTTACTCTCAAAACACTCAGTGGATCAAGCTCCTTCTTCAGAGCTATTAACTGTCTAGTTTAAATTCGTTGAGTTTCAGGAAAGTTATCCGTACACAATCAACTTGACATTCAATTTTTTAAAGGTCTTTTCACAATCAACTTTACATTATGCAATACGAAAGTTAACATACAGATTAACTTTTTAAATTCGTTGAGTTTAAGGAAAGTTATGCGTGCACAATCAACTTTACATTAAAAATATTCAAGATTTTTTCAATATTTTCCTTTACTCAAACCTTTATAACTAGAGTTCTGATTAACGTTGGCTGTTGCCACAAGTCCGCTAGTTAATATTATATTTTACAGTTTTATCAGAGAACAGTTTGAAATTCGCGTGTCCCAAAATGTGTCCTAGTTTTAATTTTTATTTTTCTTTTCAGAATTATTATATTTATATAAAGTTATATCGAGGGCTTATATTCACAAAGTGGTATCTACATTTGACAGCATTATTAATTTTTGATATCAAAGTACTGTTGTTATTTTATTAGAAAGATAATTAACTCTAGATTATGGTTTAATAATTAGTTTAATTGAAACGCAATTATTTATATCAAAATTTTTATGAAAAAAAAATTTTTTTTTTCCTAATTTTTACATATAAATACATATTTGAATTTTGAACTCAATGCGCGTTCAGAAAGCATTGTCCGATTGGGGTCAAATTTTATGCACTAAAGTTTTAGATCCAGTGTCACAATAATCCGACCCGCGTGTCTTTAAATTCAAAAAAAAAGGCTGTCACCCTAATGCACACTCATGATCTGAACCTCCATGCATTTTAAGTTCAATTGACATAAGAATTGAAACCCAATAGCCATTCACAGAAAAAACAATTCAAATCTTGCTTGAATTTGGGACAACGCTTATAATGTCATTTATCGCGATTTTGATTGAAAGGTCCACAGAGAATTATTAGTGGTTGGAATTCGGCTACCACTAGCAAAATTTGTTAAGGTTATAATAATAATTTTTATTGTGGTCCTTTAATGTATGAAAATATAGTAGATATTCTTCTATAACTATCGTATAAATACAATTGATTAAGAATGCAGTTAACTACAACAATTGAATTAGTTCTGTTTACCAACGAAAGCCTTTTTACTATTTACCAAACAAATTTAGTTGAGGCAACCTAATTAAAATAATAATAACACGTCTCAATCCTAAATATTGGTGACTGAAACTACTAATTCTATTATAAAAACATATTTCGAACCGAAAATTATTAAATAGATATTGTAACAAATAATTTGTTAGAGCCCTGCACATAAAATATTTATTTGGAATTATTTTTCGGTTATAACAAAAGAAACCCAAACTTTTAAACTCTTTTGGTATTTCTAACCGAAAGGATATTGTGTGAATCAATTTCTGTTTTAGATACCAGATAATATAAAAATATGTGTAGCCAGAACGAATTTGTCGATTTAATTGTCATTTATTTTACTTATGTGAAAAATTTCCAAAATACTGTTAAAAAATTTATGAACAAGAAATATCAGTTAATCTAGAAACCGAAGATGTAATTGTTCCTCATTGCATGAGTTTTTCTTGGTGTGTTTGGTGAAAGCATAGGAAACAAATCTCTCATACAACACCTCCCTATTAATGCGTCTAAGGTAGGTAATTAGAGATACTCAGAAGATACTCGAGTGCTCAGTTTCCGATTACAATGTTGCAGTAAATCAATACGAGCATGTAGTGTAGTGCATGGAAATTGGCTATCCCGTTGTGATCAGCACACGAAGATGTGTGAAGATATTTACTAACTGCAATGCCTACGCACGAATAATATAACATTATTTGTGTTAGACGAGGCATATTAACAGCTCCAAGCTGTATGCAATGACCAGACCAGATCTTTGATGTATTCAGGATGCTTACCACTGCTTTTTTCCGTTAGTACTCCATGTCATATAATGGAAGGCAGTCGATGTTGCATGCCTGAACCTTTAATCCTCTAGTAAAGAAGAAAGTAATCTGCAAGATAACAAGCAGTTCTACGTACAGTTCAAAAAAGAAACTATTTTCTGTATATCAAGATGCTATGTCGAAATTGACAAGGGGATGATTATGCGATTGGGAAAGTAATGTGCTGATGTTTATACTACGAATTGTACTTGACCTGGACACACATTTTAAATTCATACTTTTAGAAATGTTATCTGATAATATGTGCGGATATGAAAAAAGTAAAACATTGTATTATATAGAATCATGTAATGGAGCCAAGGATGAGGTATCCTTATATGTTTATATTATAGGCTATTCACACTTACTGCGGTTTCAAGAAACGCCAGCGTTTTGCTATCTTTCGTGATATTCATGCTAAATCACACTATAAATCACACATAATTCCATATAAAAACACGGAGACATTTTGCTCATTTTACTGTGATTTGTTTGAAATCACAGTAAACACAAGAGAAAGAACAGGGTTGCTCTCCAATAGTATTTAAAAAAACCGTTAAAATGAAAAAATTTGCATTGCTTATGTCAGAAAAATAATGAAAAAATAAATGTGTTTGTTTATGTTTCGTGATTGCTTTGTGCTGGTAAGTTCTTATGTATTATTTATTTATTTATTGTTATTAATGCAAAACATTTAATTTTAACTAATTACAGAAGGAAAAATGGCTCATCTCGTTTAGGTGAACCTCTCCGATCCGTTCCAAATTTTCACCACTCGTTCCACCTTTTAATGCGATTCCAGCAAAATATTTTTTTTTTGTCGCAAGCCCACATTTCCCGAGTTATGGACCTCCAAAGTTTTGACATTGATTTCGATATAACTTGAACAATTCTAATCGGAATTTAGCATTATATATATCATATGAAAGCTTATTATAGTGCCTTTACTTTGGTATTAAAAAAAAGTTCGAAATCCACTAACCCATTATGGACCAAATTAATTTTTTTTCTTTTTAAGGTGCAGTTTTTTGTAAATAATTCATTTTATTTCAATAAAACGCTATTACAACAACAAAATATATGTTAATTAATACATTCTTAGGATTAACAGCTTTTATTTAAGATATAGTTTGACCTTTTAACCCTTTGTAGTCCGGAGATATTAAGGGTGTAACTTTGTTTTTTTTATTGCACAAATAACAAAAACCCATAACACTAAAAACAACACTTTCTTAAAAAATACGACTTAACAATTCTAACTAGAAATGAAAAATTTTTAAAAAAATAATATCCAACTTTAACTCCAAATATCTCAGGCACTTTAAGAGTAAAAAAGTCATAATATAGACCAAAAAATAGTGACCCCTACTTTTATTGTAAATGTGTAAATACATACTTTTTATACGTAATTTCGTCTGATAATTACAGCTTTTCAAAAAAACTCTTTATAAAAATTGCAAAATCTTGAATAGGTTCACAATGGGTTAAAGGATTTCGACCTTTTTTTATATCGAAATAAAGGCACTTTAATAAGCTTTCAAATGATACTTATATTGCTAAAATCCGATAAGAATTGTTCAAGTTATATCGAAATCAATGTCAAAACTTTGGAGGTCCATAACTCGGAACATATGGGTTTCCGACAAAAAAAAATTTTTTTTTCTAAATCACCTCAAATACCTCTATTTCCAAAAAAAAAATCGGGGTGGTGCAGTAAACGAGACTTGTTCCTTTTATTTAAATAGAAACCACAGAAAGAAGTACAAAAAGCGAAGGCGATGGATGGACACGGCAGAGCAAATTCTGCTTGAACTGTGGGAGGACAAGATTCTGCAGCTCCGCGGTAACAGGAAATAATATAATATAAAACAAGTAAGAAAATTATAGTCGGTCTAGACCGACTATACGATACCCTATACCATGCGTTTAGAAACCCTATCTCTTAGGCCCAACTAACTGGACATAGAAAATAAGCAAAAACCAAATTTGAGTGGGATTTTTATTAATTTTTTTGGCTGCAGATATAAAAAAGTTCATATCGGATGCTATATCTATAAAGGGGCTAGGTCCAAAAATGGACCGATCCTGATCATGTTTGGTAAAGTCTCTTGTATTTTGCAAAAATATGTACAAACAAAATTTGAGAAGAATCAGTTTTTTAATTGATTTAACTTAAGATCGGGAAGCAGCTCTATATGGGGTCAAAGGGATCATTTTTGGACTACTCATTAGTGGATGTATTTAACGCATACAAACCCAATTTGCGTAAGATCTATATGACAATTTGGATCTTATGGCAATTTATGTCGATTTCATATGGGTAATTTGTATGGGGGCTAGGTCTGAAAATGGATCGATTCTCACCAATTTCAATAGCGTTCATCCCATGGCCGATAGAAGCTTATATACCAAATTTCGTCAAAATATATTCATATTTGCGACCTGCAGTTTGATTACAAGCTTTACATGGACACACAGACGGACGGACGGACGGACGGACGGACATTGTTAAATCAACTCAAAAAGTGATTCTGATTCGATCGGTATAATTAAAGATGGGTCTAGGTCAAATATTTTTGGGTGTTACAAACAGCAGCACAAAGTCATTATACCCAAACCACATAGTGGTATAGGGTATAAATACAATGATATAAACTCATATATTATTAAAATTAAATTCATTTTCTGATTTTTTATTATATTTGTTTATTTACGCGCTTGTGTTGTTTACAATCAAAACAAAACAAACAAACTTGCTGAAATGAGAAATGTCAAATGAAACAGCAGTAAATAACAAAAACATAATGTGAACACTATGATTTCGAAACTATTTCAAGAGAGCGAATCTCTGGGGTTTCGCTGAAACGCAGTAAGTGTGAAAAGCCTATTATATTATATTTATATTTTGTTTATCATATAATATATATAATTATGTATACCCTATACCACTATGTGGTTTGGGTATAATGACTTTGTGCTGCTATTTGTAACTACCAATATATGTGACCTAGACCCATCTTCCATTATACCTGTCGACTCAGAATCACTTTCTGAGTCGATTTAGCGATGTCCGTCTGTCCGTTTGTCCGTCTGTCCGTCTGTCCGTCTGTGTGTCAATATAAATTTTAATCAAACTGCAGGTGTCAAATATGAATAAGTTTTGATGAAATTTGGTATGTAAGCTTTTATCGGTCACAGGATTATCGCTGTTGAAATTGGTGAAATTTGGTTCATGTTCAGACCTAGTCCCCATACAAATGACCCCTATGAAATCGACACGAATTGTCATAAGATCAAAATTACCATATTGACCTCAGTCAAGTTGGGTTTGTATGTGTTTATTATATCCATTTATCAGTAGTGCAAAAATAATACTTTCAGGACAATTCTTAGTCATAGGCCCCATATAGAGCTGCTTCCAGATCTTCACTTAGATCTATCAAAAAACAAAAATATTGCACAGATTTTTCTCAAATTTGGTTTGTATGTATATATTTTTCAAAGCGACTTTACCAAATATGGTCAGGATCGGTCCATGTTTCGATCTAGTCCCCATATAAATATAGCATCCGATATGAACTTTTTCATTTCTGCAGCCAAAAAAATTAATAATAATGCCATTCAAATTTGGTTTATGCTTATTTTCTATATCGAATCAGGTGGAGCAAAGAGATAGGGGCTCTAAACCACGGTAGAGGGTATCGTATAGTTGATCAAGACCGACCATAATTTTTTACTAGTTTTATTTAATTTAATGTAAAATTATTAATTATTAATATTAAAATAACTATTAATAACATCTAGCAGATGTTATTAATAGGAAATTCTAGGAAATTTTATTTTTTCATTAAATAAAGATCCTAAAAGTATGCTTACTAATTATAGCCAATTCACAAATCAACACAAAAAACAGAATCATTTTTATTACAAACACATTAACAAATTTACTAAACACACATGAATGTGTTAGTAGCAACTTTAAATGGAATTTACTCAAAATAAAGGAAAAAAATTAGAAAATCTGTAAATCTGCAAAACGGCTAAAAAGAAATACCTTTCAGATAATATACGTTTGGTCAAAATCGTGATAAAACGGTAGAACAAAACATCAGTCACAAAAATCGCCTAGCCTATTAATATTATAGATTTTCGATTTTTTTTTTAGCAAAAAACCGAAAAATTGTTCTGACAATCAATAATTCAAATTAAGTATTCCATTTTACAAACTAAATATCAGAGTTCATACAATCGAATTTATACATAAATAGAGTAATCACAACAGAATAATGTGATAGTACACGGGACTATCAAAATTCGGTTGGCAACAAATTCGGTTGCAACAACAAATCCATTTTCTGTGCGTACGTTTTCGTTAATAAGTACCTTTTTCTAAAGAAAATTTTGTAAAAAGGGTATTTTGGCCCAAAATGTACCTTTACTAATAAACTACCTCTTTCCTTAAAATTGGCCCCACTTAAAAAGGTACTGTTTCTTAAAAAGTCAATTTTCTTAAAAAGTATTTATCTTAAAACGTATTATTTTAAAACAATTTATTATCTTAAAAAATACCTTTTTTAAAAAAGCACCTGTCCTTGAAAAAACCTTTTCTTCAAAGGTACTTTTTGACTGTTTTAAAAACCTCTTCTCAAATAAATTTAATTTTCCTGAAAAGTATATATTCTTAAAAGTATCTTTTCTTAACGAATGTTGTTCTCAAAGAGTACATTTTTTTACAAGGTGCATTTTCTTGAAAAGTGACTTTTCTTTAGAAGTAACTTTTCTCAAAAGAACATTTTCTTAAAAGTACTTTTTTAAAAAATAATTTTTCTTAAAGAGTACACTTCCTTACAAAGTACCATTAATCAAAAAGTACATTTTCTTAAAAAGTACATATTCTTAAAAAGTACTTCTTCTTAAAAAATACTTTTTCTTAAAAAGTAGCTTTTCCTAAAAAGTGACTTTTCTGAAAAAGTATCTTCTTCTAAAAAACACCGTTTCTTAATAATATCTTTTTTAAGAAGCACCTGTTATTAAAAAGATGTTAAAAAGTACATATTCTTAAAATTGCCTCTTCTTAAGAAAATTGCATAATAAACTTCCCGCAGAGGTCTTTCCTGTCAGTTATAATCTAATAAAATTTAAGTCAAATATCCACAAACACGACTCCCTCTTTCCTCCTTCTCATAACCTATTTTCCTGAGATCAACACAATGCACTGCATAGGTAGGGGGCATCCCCTGAGTGTTGGTTAATAAATAAAAAATAAAAAAAGTACATTTTCTTTAAATCATCTTTCCTTAAAAGTATCTTTTCTTAAATGTACCATTTCTTAAAAGTACATTTTCTAAAAAGTCTGTTTTTTATAATGCGCCTTTTCCCAAAAGTGTATTTTCTTAAAGAGTTCATATTTATAAAATGTACCTTCTCTTAAAAAGTGTCTTTTTGAAAATCACCTTAAAGTACCTTTTCTTAAAACCTGGATTTTCTTATATATATTTTCTTTAAAAAAAATACCTCTTCTTAAAAAAAGTATATTTATTTAAAAAGTATATTATCTTAAAATAACACGTTTTCTTGATAAGTACTTTTTCTTAAAATGACGTTTTCTTCAAGAATACTTTTTTAAACTAGATTTTCTTACAAAGTACTTTTCTAAAAAGTACCTTTTCCTAGAAAGTCAATTTTCTTGAAAAATACATTTTCCAAAAAAGTACCGGTTCTTAGAAAACACTTTTTTAAAGTATCTTTTGGATAGAAGTATCTTTCTTTAAACGTAACTTTTTTTAACCCTTAGCTAACTGACGTATTTTTCAGTTACACTGAAACCTACCGTCGGTCATAGTGAGCGCTTACATTAAATATTAAAAAAGTAAATTTTGTACATGCAAATGCTACCATATATTTTTTTATATCTTTTATTTATATTGTAATTGAAAATAATAAGTTTAACATAAATTCTGTTTTCCTTGAACATCTTTAAGCTTTTGATATATGAAAACTGTTAGAAACCAAAGGTATTTCAAAAAAAACAAAATAAAATAAAATAAAATAATATAATGCTGACTTAAAAATTTTTAATTTTTTTTTTACTTCAGGTCATAAACTTTAATATTAAATACTATTTTGAATGATAAAATTATTATTTAGACAAAATTGCAAGCTGTCAATTAACACAATTTTTCACGGCAGTCTGAGCACATTTTTTGGGAGCATTCAACACAAATCGGATTTTTGCACTTAAAGCATTTATGAAATGTTTTGCGTTTTTTCCTTGGATCACTGGATGAACAAGCTTTACGCTTTTCGAATCTCTCTGGGCTGTTATTCAATGATGCAGTGGGTATCTCATCCAACTTCAATACACGACGAATAGTGGTTCGAAGTTCTCTCTGAAATCCAATCTAATGTGCACGGCGTTCTAAATAGGTGTGGCTTGACAAGATCTTCAGCTAATTTTTTCATAAAATTGAATCTAGACACCTTTTCCTGATTTTTGTTTATCTTACTTGCGATGTATGAATTGACACCAGATATATCTAGCATTCTATAAAAGATCGCCATAGGCCATCGCTGCGTACGACGAGAAGTGGAGTAGATTGCACATTTCTGATCCAACATATCTACCCCGCGTTTAGTACTATTAGAGAACATTATAATTTCTGGTTTTCCCGTTTGAGAATCAATATTTGATGAATGATGCATGCTAGATAATATAATTACGGATTTGTTTGGCTTTGGCACAAAAGATGCCAATGTGGCATCTGCTGTATATCCAAAAGTAGACGAGCCAACACCTCTATGACGGTTAGGGAGAAAATTAGGAGGAACTTCCCTTTTATTTTTCTTGAGAGTCCCTACAAGCGTCAGTTGTTTTGTTTTTAAAATATTCATAAGCTCCACTGAGGTAAACCAATTGTCGTTTGTTATGTCTCTGTTGGTGCCTTTAATCGAATTTATCAACCTCAAAACTGACTGGGTCGGTTTACTAAGTTTGTTGTAGTGTACAGGCAAACCTTGACCGTCAGAGTCTTTTCCCAAATACATATAAGCGTCCAAAAGGTATCCATTTATGGCGTCAGTAATGCACATAATTTTAAGGCCATATTTATGTGGCTTCTTTGGCATAAACTTCTTGAACCTACATCGGCCACGAAAAGCCACTAGCATTTCATCTATGCAAGCATAACTACCAATTGAATAAACATCTTTGCAGTTTTGTATCATTATTTGAAATAATTTTGAAATTGGTGCTGCTATATCAGTGATACGACGTTCATCTCTGGTGCTGGCATCATCGAAACGAATACAATTGAGCAGAATTTCAAATCTATTTTTGCTCATTATGGAACGATAAATGTCTTAACCAGTCCCATCCTTACTGTAAAAACTTGTGTATTGTGTATGGTTTTCTTTAAAAATTGTTTAATATAGCATTCCAATAAAAGCTTTTAATTCGATTATATCTAAATCATTCACACTAGTTTGTGTTTTATATTTCGGCTTAATTTTTCTGATTTTTTCATTTGTATGCCGTACTATTTCTTCTAGCATTTCGTCTTTAAAAAACAACTTCCATAAATCAAGCGGCTTTGTATTTTTATCTAAAATATTTCTAAAGGCAGGTTTAAGTCTGGCTGGTTCTTGAACAATGTTCCGTTGTGCAGTTCTTGATCTTGAAACTGGGGGATATGAGGACCAACGAAACCGGTTCTTACCAAAGTAATTTAGATATTTTGCCAATGGTGCATCATCATCAGAGGATGCGAAATCGTCATTTTCGATAATATTACGATGTTGCACTAGATCATCATCATATTCATAGGATTCTGAATGACATTCTTCATCAATTATATGGTCAACTGGGACATCTTCTACGTCGTGCAGTCTTCGCCTGGCAACTCTGTTAAGTGTTCTTGGTCTTCTAAGTCAGAGTCTAACTCTTCCAACCATTTAGATATAGCTTGATCGCGAAAAGACATCATAGAACTAAAAAAAAAATAAAAATATGTGATGTCACAAAAATTACTCAGTTACCTAACGTCGGTCACAGTGACCGCAAGCAAAAAGATTTTACCTCTAATTTTTAAATGCAAACACGTGTTTACTGTAAAATCGCACCAAGCATACTGATAAAAAAGACAAAAAAGTACAGAGATGGACAAGTGCATAAATTGCATAGTAACAGAAATATTTGAGAAAAACAAAACGCTAGAGTCACTGTGACCAACGTCAGGTGATTAAAAAATAAAATTGTTTAAAATTTACAATTTCCTAAAAAAGTAACTTTTTAAGAAATACCTTTTTTTAAAAAATACTTTTTTTTTTAAATGTCTTTTCTTAAACAAAGATAACTTCTTTCAAAAAGTACCTTATCTTAAAAATTAATTTTTTACTGACACCTTTTCTAAAAAAAGTACATGTTATTAGAATATAACTTTTTGTAGTGTAACTTTTATTATAAAATTATCTTTCTTGAAAAATCACATCCTACAAAATTTCCTTTAAAAATTTAATTTGTTAAAAATTTGTCTTTCCTTAAAAACGTGACTATCTTTAAAAATATTTTTTCTGAAACGAGCACATTTCTTATGAGATTGCTGTTTTTTAACCTTTATTTTAACAAAATTTTTTTATTATAGTTGAACTAGAAATAAACAAAACAAGAGTTTATATAACTTGTTACTATACACTGTCCCATAATCGAGCTCTCTAGTATATTTCATAAAGGCATAAAAGATATATACATTATATACAATTTTTAAAACTCATTATGATTTTTATACAAATTATATACATAGTATTATTTGTCTGTATTAATGATAATTTCGATGTAAAGAAAATTTTTCAAAAACCTCACTTTTTAAGCAAATACGATAAAAGAAATAATCAGGAATTAAAAACAAACAAAAAAAAGAAGAAGAAATTCCGGTACCTAATTTAGTCACCCATATTTACTAATATTTAAATTTGGTAGGATATTCTTATCGCCACGAAAAATGCTGGTATCAAATCTTTTGTTTTCAACTGTAAGTTGATTGATAGTGATAGCTTTTATATTGGCCCTTCTATAAATATGAAAAACTATAGGGACGCCAGTTTCGTTTTGTATAAAACCTTTTCTATCCGGATATACGAAGGCCTCAGGTAGTGCGAAGCCATTTCGTAACGTTGCAGTTTTATAATCATTATTGACATAACAGGGTGCCATTATTAAATTGTTTTCATAGCACTCGCAGCTTTTTCTAATGTAATTTCTAATTATGTGTATGATGAAATTATCAATTCCGCTAATTTTGGATGCATTATAAAGTTTCTGATTGCTTATGTATTTCGTAAAATTACTAATTGGTGATCTGCATAGCGCAGTGCAGGCTCTAAAACATTTTCTTTCAAATTTCCGTAGTTTCTCCATATATGACGGTGAAACATTAAACCAAATTTGGCAACCATAAATCAAAATAGGAAGAATTAAAGATTGATATAAAAGAAGCTTGATCTCAGGTTTAATGTGCTTAGAATAGTCTTATGAGATTGCCTTTTTGGAAAGTGAGTTTTCTTATATTTGACTTTTCTTTAAATGTAATTATGCGGTATAAAATTACCTCTTCTTTAAGAACTGCCTTCTCTTCAAAGAGTACACTTTCTTATAACCGCACCTTTTCCTAAGGAGCATTTTTTTGAAAAGTACCTTTTCTCCAGAAAGTATATTTGCTTAAAAATGCGATATTTATTCCGTAAAGTACCTTTTCCTAATAAGGTTCATTTCCTCAAACAATATATTTTCTTATAAAAAAAAAATTTTCTTAAAAAGTACCGTTCGTCAAAAGAACCTTCTAATATACCTTCTATTAAAAAATTGCCTTTTATTAAAAAGCTACCTTTAAAAAAGATTGAAAATGTGAAGGACCAGAGTAGAGTCCATTCGAAAGGGTAAATAAAACCCAAGTGGGAATTTTTTTCTATGTGGAATTCTTTTATTTAACGACGTTGCTTATTGAAAAACTAAGACTTAACTTACTAACTCTATATTAACCGATGATATTTGTATTATAACATTCCATGTAATCATTTTAGTACAACGGATAATAAGTTTAGAGCCCTCTGTATTTCGAATTCAAATGAAATTACAATAGGGTCTTCATATAATCAAGCTACCTTTAAAAAATTACCTTTTCTTAAAAAAGTATATTTTCATATAAATTATATTTTGTATAAAAAAGTGAATTTTAATTAAAAAAAAAAGCATATTATCTTAAAAAAAAAGCTTTTCTTAAAAAAGGTATTTTTCCTTAAGAGTAACTTTTCTGAAAAGTACGCTTTAATTTATTTTCTTAAAGAAGTGTTTATTCTTATAACATGGATATCTCTTAATAAAGTTCCTTAAAAAACAATTTTTCTTCAAAAGGTTAATTTTTCTTAAAAAATAAGTTTTTTGTATTATATTTTTTCTTAAAAAAATATTTTGATAATTTTTGAACAAAGCGCTGAAGCGCCTTATAAATTACCAATACCGTACAATGTTGTATTTAACACTGATTCTTATGGTAAGTCATTAATTTATAAAATTCTATCGGCTAACTTACTCGTAAATCCACTAAGATTAAATTACTTTTAAACTAATGCTACCAAACTACTAAATTGATTCTGCCTTTACTCAAAAAGTAAACCTCGAATATTAACTCATTAAATTCATTAAAGGCGTAACAATACACAAACTATTATTAATTTTGTTTAAAAAAATCAATAAAAAAAACTCCCAAAAGGCTTTAGAAACAACATAACATATTGGGAAGTTCTATACGGACACACAAAATGTGGCAAAATGTAACAATCTAAAAACTTCTTATTGAATAATAAAAAAAAAATTACTAACAGAAGTACCGCGTTATAAATTAAACATGTCCCTTGAGGATACAAACAAATAAATAAACAAAAAAGAAACTAAACTAAACAAAATTAACAAAATTATTTCTAAAATATACCATAACGAATTAATGCACTGTACGACTAATGTGGAATAATGCACTATGGTCCATTCCACTTATTACTTTTGACCAAACTTAAAAAATTTTAAAAAATAAACGTTTTTCTAAGACACTCGTTCACCTTTTAACTAATATAGATTTGAAATATGTGAATTTGAGTCACTATTGTGAGACATAAAAAAGTATTGTTATGCATGTTTAAAATAATATTTAAAACTAGGCCATTAGACTACAACATTAATTGCAATTTACAAACATAAAGAGGAAAAAAATATAATTCAAAAAGGGCTGCTAGTATTTATTAAACATTTTTTTAAGTCAGACCATTTTCTGCAAAACTTTTCCCACTAATTATTATTTTCAAAAGATGTCTATTTTTTGTTGAACTGACTCATTTCTTTTATCAAAAGTAAAAAAAAAGGATTGAAAAAACCTTTTGGACAAAAAAATTTTTCTGATCGACCATAGTGCAGTAGTAATTTAGCAGTACTAGATGTGAACATGATTTAAAAATATTCATTGAAACGTCAAACAAATTACCAAAAACTGGTAAATACAAACAAATTAAACGTTAGCAGGAGCGTAGGCAGGATATTGGCAACAAAAGGTTTGAAACTCAACCCTTATAGTTAGTAATTGTGTTCATTCAAAGTTGATATTCTCGTATTAATATTTTAATCAGGCCTCAATTTCATCTTTTTAAGATTCATCCAATAGCTGACGAATGCAAAGTGAAGTGGGTTTTGTAAGCCGTACAAGTCAGCAGGGCCAGATGGTATATTCCCGGACCTTTTGAAGGAGTCCAAAGAGACAATTATGCCATAGTTACCAAGGATCTTTTCAGGCAGCCTGGCATCAGGATATATAGCAAAGGAGTAGAAAGAGTTAAGACTGGTCTTTAAACCCAAAGCAGGAAAAATAAACCATAATACCGCAAATGACTGCAGACAGTCAGTCTATCATTGTTTTTACTAAAAACATTGGAGAGATTGGTAGATGCGAATGTGAGAAGTAAGCTCACACCTAAGAACTTCTGTAAGGCTTAAACTGCATACCTTAAGGTCGGTGGATATGGCTTTGGTAACTTTTTTGGACGAGGAAAGTGCGTTCAGTAATATTAAAATATCACCGATCATAGAAGCCTTAGATCATACGGGCATGGATGCAAAGATAATCCTATGGACGGGCAAAATGCTGAAGAGCAGGGTGATAAACTCGAAAATGGGTAATGGGGAAGCTAGGAGGATGGTGATGAGGGGAACTCCAAAAGGAGGAGCTATATATCCAAAGTTGTGGTACCTTGTGATCAATTTTTCGACAGAACGGGCACAAAAGTGGTCGCCTATGCTGACGACTTGTGCCTGTGGTCACAGGTAGATTTATATCAACGAGCAGTGACCTCGTGGAGTCGGCATTAGGTAAACTCGTGAAATGGTTAAGGAAAAACCATCCGGGGTCAAACCCCCAAAAACCGAATTGGTTTCATTAACTGTAAAGTGTTCAATCCTTCAAGATTGGACGGGAAGAATCTGGTACTATAAATGGAGGTGAAGAATTTGCTTTTCATTCTGGACTCTGAACTCACTTGGTCGACTAACGTAGAGGAAAGGACTAAGAAGGCGTTATATGCTTTCTACACCTGCAGGAGGACGTTTGGCAGAAGATGGGGTCTCAAATCACAGATCATCCACTAGATGTATTGTGCGATAATTAGAGCTATTCGGACATATGCTAATCTGGTTTGGTGGAAAGCTGTGAACGTAGTGGCCAAAAGTTTCTGGGCACCAATGGAGCCACTAGATCGAAACCGCGGGCGAGATCGGAAGTAATGCTGAATAGCATGCCTGTTGATATATTCATCAGGAGCATGACAGCGAAAGTGACTCCCCGCTAAAGGGAGTCATATATGCTGGAACAAAGCTCTTGGGGACACACCACAATCCTATTGACAGTGAGCGGGCCACAAATCAATCGACAAACCGATTGTATGTCACCGTTTATGAACTTTGGGTGTAATTTTACGGCCGCGAACTCTGTCAAAGACAGGGGTGCGATCTCAGTGTATACCAACGGTTTGAAGATGGAAGCGGGTCAGGGGTCTACTCTGAGCAACTTGGAATTCAGGTGTCTCGGAGAATCCCTGAAATATGTAGCGTTTTACAGGCCAAGATTCTTGCAATTCTCATAGCATCGAAAATAAATCTGGAGCGGGATATGGATCCAACGACCATAAATATTTTCGTGAACAGTCTTGATGCTCTCAGAGGTCTGAAATTGAGGACAGCTAGATCGTAGTGTGTGCGGAAATGTATCAGGTTCCTCAGCGTGTTAACAAAACAACGTGTGGCTAATATGGGGTCCAAGATATAGTGGGGTCAAAGGAGATAAGCTGGATGACGAGTGTGCGCAGAAGAGCTTAGAATCTTTGAGCGGGACGATGGACATCGATATTATAATCCCTCTATCCCAGCTGCAAAATCCAATTGAAGAGATAGCTGATCTTAAAGTAATTATAAAGTGGACACAACTGGCCTCTCTTGCAGAATATCCCATATCCTATGGTCCTTGCGTAATTCAAGGGAATTGAAATCACTCCTTGGTCTGCGTAAAGGGACAACCAGCCTACTTATGGGAATACTCACTGGAAACTGTGTAATAGGGCGGATGGCCGAACGCATAGGTGTCCCGAAACTCAATTCTGTATACGAAGAGTAGCCAGTGCAACATTTGCTGTGTGAATGTCCGGAACTGATAAAGCGGTGCCTAAGATATCTAGGGCGAAGATTCTTCTGTAACTCAGCGACGTTGTAGACGTCTTGAGGGAAACTGGCTGGTTCAGGAGGATGCATGGCAGATAAAAGAGCTAATTTTCACTATTCTTTATTTTCCATACTCCTTTATAATCCATCTGTAATTTTAAAATCTCCTTACCTATCTGTACCATCCAACTTTTCCTAAAGATTATCACAATGGGCCATATCGCCTCCGTGTGTACTCGCCTTCGGGCGGCCAACCCATCTAACTTAACCTACGTAAGGCCCATTCATTTCGAATTATTTTGATCTGAATTATAAAGTTATTCGTTTGAAAGTTTCATTAAAAAAAGAATTGAATCCATTTTTAGTAATGTTCGATTACTGGAAGTTATAATTTTAAAATTAATGCGGCGAATAATTTTTTATATGACAAGAATTCCAAACACGTGATATGTGACAACTTTATGCTGATATAATCTTAAAAAGCTCTGAGGCATCAATTGAAAGCACTATTATAAACTCTTTTTAATATCTCAGACTGGTTTTAAGAGCAGTGCTTCGCCACGTTTCTCCTTCAACGGCATGGTAGGAATTTTTTTTTAAATATCAGGTAAAATTTTCTTGACCTCTTACTGTGCCCATTTTCTACGTATCTGTCTGTATATTCCAAAATATATATTGACTTTTATTCAATTATAATGAGTTTTTTTTCACTTTGTATTATTAAACGAAAAACAATTTGTGGCATGATATCAGAAAAAAAATCTGAAATGGTATTAAATCATATCTTGGAAAATATTTGAAAAACTTACATCATAACTACGCATATTAACCGATACCACCATTACCTTACCAATGTTATAACAGTCCCATAACATTTTAAACTGCAAATGTTTAGTAATTTAACATCACGATTGTAAGGAAACAATAGCAGCAACTGCAACAACCAAAAACATTTAACTACTCAAATAATTCCAAGATAAGAGATACGTGATATTGGCTGTTTAACATTTGTTCAAGTTTGATCCATTAGTTGCGGGTAGTTTAAATGAAAATATCAGATTAAAAGGCGCGTATTACAGTTGCAATTGCATAAAATGCCACAAAATAAGCAAGTTGCACATTGATGTTTTTGTTTTATTATTTTTTTTTTATAATTTTTATACCCTATACCACTATGTGGTTTGGGTATAATGACTTTGTGCTGCTGTTTGTAACAACCAAAAATATTTGACCTACACCCATCTTTAATTATACCGATCGAATCAGAATCACTATCTGATTCGATTTAACGATGTCCGTCCGTCCGTCCGTCCGTCCGTCCGTCTGTGTGTCCATGTAAAGCTTGAAATCAAACTGCAGGTCGCAAATATGAATATATTTTGATGAAATTTGGTATTTAATCTTTTATCGGCCATGGGATGAACGCTATTGAAATTGGTGAGAATCAGTCCATGTTCAGACCTAGCCCCCATACAAGTGACCCCTATGAAATCGACTTAAATTGCCATAAGATACAAATTATCATATAAATCTTATTCAAATTGGGTTTGTATGTGTTTATTACATCCATTAATCAGTAGTCCAAAAATTACCTCTATGGGACAACTCTTAGTCATAGGCCCCATATAGAGCTGCTTCCCGATCTTCACTTAAATCTATCAAAAAACTAAAATATTGCACTGATTCTTCTCAAATTTTGTTTGTATATATTTTTGCAAAATACAAGAGACCTTACCAAACATGGTCAGGATCAGTCCATTTTTGGGCCTAGTCCCCATATAGATATAGCTTCCGATATGAACTTTTTCATATCTGCAGCCGAAAAAATTAATAAAAATCCCACTCAAATTTGGTTTATGCTTATTTTCTATATCCAGTTAGTTGGGTCTGAGAGATAGGGTCTCTAAACGCATGGTATAGGGTATCATATAGTCGGTCTAGACCGACTATAATTTTCTTACTTGTTTTTTTTTTTTTGGTATTTTTGTTTGTTCACATACAAAACTAACACTAGAAAATCGTGCAACATTAATAAATTATTTATAGATTATTGATTATTAAGTTGGAAAAAAAAATATTTAAATTTTAGTAAAATTTCTGCTAGAAATAAACAACCAGCATAAAGTAGTGTTGGGCTTAGTCCATGGTAAATCAACCAAATAAGCTCGCCATTTCAAAATGTGATGATGTTAGTTTAGTGGTAATTCTATTGCATTTAACGAAAATTTATAATCATTATACGAGTATATAGAACTAAGCACGAAAGGTATTTATACCCTATACCACTATGTGGTTTGGGTATAATGACTTTGTGCTGCTGGTTGTAACTACCAAAAATCAGAATCACTATCTGATTCGATTTAACAATGTCCGTCCGTCCGTCCGTCCGTCTGTGTGTCCATGTAAACCTTGTAATCAAACTGCAGGTCGCAAATATGAATTTTAATGAAATTTGGTATATAAGCTTTTATCGGCCATAGGATGAACGCTGTTGAAATTGGTGAGAATCGGTCCATGTTCAGACCTAGCCCCCATACAAATGACCCCTATGAAATCGACTTAAATTGCCATAAGATCCAAATTATAATATAGATCTCAGTCAGGGTTTGTATGTGTTTATTATATCCATTAATCAGTAGTCCAAAAATAATCCCTATAGGACAATTCTTAGTCATAGGTCCCATATGAGCTGCTTCCCGATCTTCACTTAAATCTATCAAAAAACAAAAATATTGCACAGATTTTTCTTAAATTTGGTTTGTATATATTTTTTCAAAATATAAGTGACTTTACCAAATATGGTCAAGATCGGTCCATTTTGCGACCTAGTCCCCATATAAATATAACACCCGATATGAACTTTTTCATATTTGCAGTAAAAAAATTAATAACAATGCCACTCAAATTTGGTTTATGCCTATTTTCTAAATCAAACTAGTTTGACCGAAAGATAGGGTCTCTAAACCATGGTACAGGGTATCATATGGTCGGTCTAGACCGACTATAATTTTCTTACTTGTTTTTTTTTAGAAAATGTAGGTTTTGAAGCAAATGTAATTTTTTAAGAAAATATTCCCTTAAGAATAGGTACTTTTTTAACACTTTCCGTGTTTTTGTCGAATATATTCGACATCAAAGCAGGCATTGATAGAAATGAAAAAGTTAACGGGATATTTAAATTTATGTTTAAAATATACATATGTATATACTCGTAGTTAACCTGTTAGGTGAGAAATTTTAGGTAAAAATTATATTTTTTCCGGCTAAAAATGTTCAAATTTTTAAAATAATTTTTGACATGGAGAGAGAAGACATACTTTTTTTTGAAGTAAATGTACCTTTTAAAGAAAATGCATTAAAAAATAATTTTTAAAGGAAATCTGCTTTTTCAAAAAATTAAATTATTTAAAAAGTTAATTTTTTAAGCAAGTTAACTTTTTAAGATAATTTACTTTTGGAAGATAATTTATTTTGTTATTAAAAGGAAATTTTTTAAGTAAGTTCACATTTTTAAGAAAAGGCATTTTTTGGGAAAATTTTCTTTTTCAAGAAACGTAATGGTAAATTTTTTATGAAAATGTACTTGTTAATAATTTGTACTTTTTAAGGAAAGCTACTTTTTTTTATGAAAAGTAATTTTTAGGGAAATGTACTTTTAAGGAAAAGTATAATTTACCTAATGGCAAGTTTTTTTTTATGAAAAGATACTTTTCCAGAAATCGTACCATTTAAGAGAATTAATTTTTTTAAAGTTATATCAATGACCTTGGCTTATCGTAATTTTACACCTAACTTAACTTTATTGTTTTATCTTAAATTTAAAAATTTACATAAAATTTTTTTGAAAATTTTTGCCTTACTTTTTAATATTATTCAAATCCAAATCTATTATAAAATCTCGTTATAATGTTTAAGTAGAAAAGGATAAAAATCCTAAACTCTTTATCAAAATTGTTAATTGGTAATAAAGAAATGAATTGAATTTTTTTTTAAAGAAAATGTACTTTTTATGGAGAATATATGGGGGATTTCATGTCAAGTGCACCAACTTTTGAAACCGATGTCTTCCGATCGGGATGCAATTTGCACCAAGGTTAGTCCTATTGGATAGTAGTTTAGACACAATTTTTCAACAAGATCGGTCCAGATCTCTCTGAGTTAGAGGGGATCAAAATTTGACATTTTGGCCAAACATGTGTTTTTTCTCATCCATGTAACTTATTACCTATTGTTCTTAGAAAATTTTCTCCCAAATAGTTTAGATAGCTATTTCTTCAATATTTCGGAAAAAATACTTTAAAAAAAACAAAAAAATTGTAGACTTTTTTTTTGCTAAATCAATACATTTTTTGCTTTTTTTTCAAAAAGGGCATTTTTTTTTTTTTTTCATAATATAGCTTAGGATTTTTCCTTTAAAAGCTTTTTGGTCGCTTAGTGGGATGGGAGTGGGATATCTATCAAAATAAATGTTTTGTAACTCAAGGCAACGGTTTTTCAATTTTCCACAAATGCACTATTTTGAATTTTTTCCTATTTGTGTGTAAAACCTTACAAATAAAACTTATACTGAGAAACTAGACAAACTAAACTTTCCGGAGGTGTATAACATAACTAACTAAAATTTTATACCCTCGATACTGTAATACCCAGAATATGTTAACCTCAGGGAAAAAATCGCTTTTTTTCTACAGAAATGTTGAAAAATTATTATTTTTTATTTATTTTAATAATAATTAAATTAATGTATAATAATAATAATAATAATATTAAAAATAAAAAGATAAATAATTTATTAAAATTTAATCTTAATTGCATTAGATCCATTTATATCGTAACTATTTTTATACTTAATTTATTGTAGCTGATGAAGTATTTAAGTCTTGTCTTTTTAAATACCCAGTCTTTCATCCAGCTTTTTTGTCGCCTTTATTTACTGCGTTTTTTTTGTCAATCCTTTCTTGGCGTTACTAGGTTCAGCTGTTGATTTGCTGCTGCTTTATTTGTTGTCTTCGGAAAGAAATCGCATTGAATAAAGGCAGAAAACTTTTTCAACTTGAGTCTTCCATCGACAAGCGGTATAAAAGCATGGTATTGAGCGGTGCCATCGATAGTTACCGCAGCATCGAATCTGTTCTTCAGTGTTTTCGATGTTTCCTGATGATCCTCTTTGCTACTAAAAACTATTTTAGTTTCTTTACAATAATTCATTGCCCAATGGAATAAAGCAGTCGCATCTAAGATGCGATCTTGATGAGAGCACTGGAGGCTATACTTCGCTGCATTTCTTTTAAGGTTTGCTCCAATGCTATCACATGCTCCTTTACCATGAGCAGTAGGATGAAAATGCCTCTCAGTTGGCATTCCAAAATCTTTTTCATGGGCTATAAGATTTGCCAAGTTACTTTTCTTTTTAAAATGTTGACGAGTTCCGTCCGAAACGTAGTATACCTTCTTTACTGTAAATTTAGATTTTAGAAATTTTAGTATTCTCTTCTGGTACTCATAAACTGCAACGGTATCATGTTTTAAATCGTAAGATATGATTGCCATACTTTTGTGTTCCAGTTTTTCATCTTTCATGTAGTAAATAACTACTGTGAATATAGTTGCTTGGTCGTTTTGAAGTGGAATGCTTGTATGGCATCCTGAAGAACATATTTATAGTTTTCTGCGAAATCATATGAAATAACGAATTCACCAGACTTCAAATGTATTTTCAAATCCTCGAAGAATGACCATTGCTCTTTGACTAAAAAGTCATGGTTTCTCAAGTTTGGCAATCCTGTACACATTTCTTCCACAAAATCATCCACATTTAAAATGACTGTTTTCAATGTGCATCTGTCAGTCTGAATCCAAGAATCAAATTTGACCTCCTCTGTATATTCTCGATCTAAAGAGTTGATTAAATTTTCTTTGATGAATGTGGGTTTCGGGCAATTGGTACATTCACCTAAGTGGCAAGAAGTTGTTGCCTCAGGACACATAGTCAATTTAAGGCAATCGCGGTAATCGTGTAAATCTTCTGCCGAATCATCTATTAAATACTTTAAGTTGATTTCCTTCGACATCAGTTTAACATTTTCATGGTAAATGCAAACGCATACTGTGTGAGTTCCGCTGCTTTCTGCCAAAACACAATGTTTTGGCCTCATTTGGGTTAATTTCGTGAAGCCAATTCTAACATCCTCGTGTTCAGATTGAAATGTTGTAAATAAATAACTCTTTCAGGTCACAGATAACCATTCTCTTCTGTTATGTTATGAAGGTATGTTACATACCTTCGGAAAGGCTGATTTGTCTAGTTTCTCAGTATAAGTTTTATTTGTAAGGTTTTACGCACAAATAGGAAAAAATTCAAAATAGTGCATTTGTGAGAAATTGAAAAACCGTTGTCTTGAGTTACAAAACATTTATTTTGATAGATATCCCACTCCCATCCCACTAAGCGACCAAAAAGCTCTTAAAGGAAAAATCCCAAGCTTTCTTATGAAAAACAAAAAAAATGCCCTTTTTGAAAAAAAGGCAAAAAATGCTTTAATTTAGCAAAAAAAAAAGTCTAAAATTTTTTTTTTTTTAAAGTATTTTTTTCCGAAATATTGAAGAAATAGCTATCTAAACTATTTGGGAGAAAATTTTCTAAGAACAATAGGTAATAAGTTACATGAATGAACACCTGTTTGGCCCAAATGTCAAATTTTGATCCCCTCTAACTCAGAGAGATCTGGACCGATCTTATTGAAAAATTGTGTCTAAACTACTATCCAATAGGACTAACCTTGGTGCAAATTTCTTCCCGATCAGAAGACATCGGTTTCAAAAGTTGGTGCACTTGACATGAAACCGCCCATATATATATATTAGGATGGACCGATTTGTTAGAACTTGTCGATATTGTGCCATTGATTTTTCGATAGCTTTCGGCATGAGGAAAACAAAGTTCCACTACAACATAACCAAAAAAAAATCATTTTCGAGGCACCCAAATTTAAATTTTTGGACTTTTTCTCAACTTTTTCTTTTAAGGTTTTTTTTTTAGTAGGTAATAAAAAAAATCGACTGATTTAATTTTTTTTTAAATATTACCTTTTGATAGTGAAATTGTTTTGGACGAGTTTTTGTCGAAAAATCGATGTGTAATTTTTTAAGTCGTGGAAATATAACCATAGATAAAAGACCATAAAAAGACCCGCGTCTCCCAGTTCTGCCACAAATGCACTTTTTTATGGGTCCCCAAAAATTTGGGGCCTTGGTGTCATTTTTGCAAAAAGTAATCATTTTCTCAGGCTCATGTCTTGCAAACCGTTCCGAATTTTGATTTACTCTCTGAGGCAAAGTTGTAGCTATTGTCATGAAGAAGAAACTGTAAACAGATAGAGAAATTTATCTTGAAGATCAAAATCGCAAAAAACTAAAAAATTTTTTTTTTTCACCATTTTCCTCCTGTTCAGGTCCATAGGTAGAAAACCGTTCAAAATTCAAGGAAACAATCAACTACAAAAATATACCTAAGATCTCAGTAAACAAATTTGTAGAACATATGAATTTCCTAGGAATAATTCTTAATACCGTTTAGGTAGCGCTTATGTAGCCGCAAAAGTGAAAAATTTCCCGAAAATTTTTTAATTTCAGTTGTTTTTTTCTTTACTTCAATATTGATATACTATGCTATCTATTACAAAAATAATAAAAAAAAAATATTCGTAGTATGTTTATAATGTTGATGGCCCGAATCGTCCGAATCTGACTCTGATTCAGAACTTATGGTGTCCACAGGTACGTTGCTTCCTAACTGCCCTCTATCATTAGCTTTGTCTTCCTTAAATACTTCATTAACATCGTACAGGATGACCTTGTCACTCCACCAACATACCTGAAATGAATTAGAAAATAAATCAAAAAAGGAATGCAAAACAATGCATCAATAAAATTGATATTACCTCTGCAGGCAATGCGTCGAGTTTTTTGACTTTGTACCTTTTTTCCATTCTCCTTGCACATCGGATTTGGTAGGGAGTTGTTTGATAAAATCGTCAAAATGAAAATGAAGAAAATGCAGCTTTAATATCATCGATGTGCCGATTATCTCAAAATAATACAGCATTTCTTTCACCCATTCTCTTGCATCCGGTTCCGCATCTCGATCCACTCCCAAAACTCTGGTACATACACGCTGAAGGTAAATCCATGCCATTGAATGATTTTAATCAAGCAATGAATCAAAGTTCCTCTTCAATAGCTTTCTAATGTCAGGGCTATTAAGTACGCCTGTTAAATGAGGACAAAAAATAAAGACAGAAAAGAAAACATTAACATAGTGTGAATAGTACAATGAGGTTACAAAAATTCATTTTAACTTTACTACAAAACCTTTTTAATTTTGCCATCGCTACACTTTGGGAAAACGCTTTTCAAATAGTCGAATGTTTGGACAATTTACAATGGCCACTTCGATTAATTTTTTAACAATTCCCAATTTTATGTGGAGCGGTGGCAGCTAGATGTCTTGAGTATTGGCAATTAAAGGTGCATTCTGCAGTCTATGTTATTTTATTTGTTCCTCCACACTTCCTCTTATTCTCCACGAATTATATTGGAATTGATTCAGAGATAAGCGTGAATGCCAATTACAAAGAAACAAAAGAATTTTGGGAAGCCATCCTTATCGATGATTCCTTGCAAAATGTTGATGACCTTCAAATCACAGCAAATCTTTTTAGTATTTATTTATTTTCGTAGTATTTGATTTCATTAATTACATCTTTCAATGTTTCATAACATTCTTTCATGTTAATACCCATTGCTAGCGGAATGGAAGTTTTCGGTTCGACACATGTAACAAGACTGCTTTCAAACTTAAAACAGAACCATCAATAAATAATCTCCACTCACTAGCGATGTAGTTCATTCCCATTTTTACCACCAAAAATTTTATATCATTGCAGTAAGCGAACGAATTGTCATCATTTATAGTGTAGAGGCTCTGAAATTCAGCTTGCCGGTTGCGGTACGCCGCACAGTGGACCATATTTTGAGAAGGCGGCCAAAATTTTTTTTTTCTTTTTTGTTACCGATTTTTGGGTTATGTTATTCATTTGAAAGTAAATACAAAGGAACCTCGGGAGCCAAAAAATTGCGACTCTATCTCAGCTCTATCACAGCGAACAGGGTCTTCGAGAATGGGCATTCTCAGTATTTTGCTAAAATTAAAAATTTCTTTGTAAATTTTTATTTTGAATGACTGCAACTTTTTTGATTTAAAAGATTTTAAAGCGAAATAAATTTTGTATAATTTTGGCTTCCATACTATTAACGTTAAGAATGAAAAATCACTGAGTCATTCCAAACTTAAAAAAAAAAATTTTTTTAAAAAGGTCCAAATTATCCGAAAATCTCCTACTTAATAGAGCATAACTCCTGCCAGTCCAAAGCAGTCAGAAAAAATCTTGCACTCTTCTATAGTCCGAACCCTCCCCTATACTCCTGTACCCCACTATACACCCGCCACTTTCCGCCCGTGTGCACCAGAACAATTTTTCTGACCCAAGGTTAGATATTTTCTGCAAAATTAATGAATACAAAAGTTGTCCACTATGTGGTTTGGATATATTAAGTTTGAGGTGATGTTTGTAACTGCCAAAAATATTGGACCTTTATCCATCTTCTATTATACGGATCGACTCAAAAACACTTTCTGAGTCGATTAAACGATGTCCGTCCGTCCGTCTGAGTATTATGAATACAAAAGTTTGTCGTACCGGTGCACCGCGGTGTATTTTTTTGCGTGTCGGTAGAGTTGTCAGGAGTTGTTATATACTTATAAAAAAGGGTTGAGAAATAACGCGCTTAATTGTTACAGGTACATTTACATAAGTATCTTTCAAAAACATTAATAGTCTGAATTAGAGTTATATAATTTAAATACCGGACAAAATGGGAAACAATTTAAATAAAAGGTAAATGGTAAAAAAGAAAACTATTGCGACATAGCCCTTTAAGATATAAGCAGGTATGCTTCACCTTTTCAAAGGGGTTAGGGTGTGGGGTTTTTATGCTTCTAAAAGTGGCAATCTATATATATAAAATTCATTTTCTGTTTGTTTGTTTGTTTGTTTGTTTGACCGCTATACAAATTTTTATTTTTCAACGGATTTTCCTGAAATTTTGAACACACGATCTCCATACCCCAGGAAAGGTCGCCATATACTTTTAACCAGCCACGCCTACTTTTACGCCCACTTTTTATGTAAAATTCATTTTCTGTTTTATTCATATTTGTTCACTATACAAATTTTTATTTGTTAACAGATTTCTCTGAAATTCGGTACACACGATCCCTGTACTCCAGCTAAGGTCACCATATACCTTCTATCGACCACGCCTACTTTTACGCCCACTTTTTGTATACAATTCATTTTCTGTTTTTTGGTATATTTGTTCGCTATACAAATTTTTATTTTTCAACGCATTTCTCTAAAATTTGGTACACACGATCTCTGTACTCCAGGAAAGGTAGCCATATGCTTCGTACCGGCCACGCCTACTTTAACGCCCACTTTTTGTATACAATTCATTTTGTGTTTTGGTATATTTCTTCGCTATACAAATTTTTATTTTTCAACCGATTTCTCTGAAATTTGGTATACACGATCTCTCTGCTCCAGGGAAGGTCAACATAGTCTTCGTACCGGTCACGCCTACTGTTACGCCCACTTTTTGTATACAATTCCTATTCTGTTTTTTGGTACATTTGTTCACTACACAATTTTTTTTTTAAACGGATTTCTCTGAAATTTGCTACACACGATCTCTGTACTCCAGAGTGGTCGCCATATGATTCTTGCCGGCCACGCCTACTTCTACGCCCACTTTTTATACAAAATTAATTTTCTGTTTTTTGGTATATTTGTTCACTATAGAAATTTTTATTTTTCAAGGGATGTCTAAAATTTGCACACACGATCTCTATACTACAGGGAAGGTCATCATATGCTTCTTACAGGCCACTTTGCGCCAACTTCTATGCATATAAAACTTATTTTTTTACTTTTATTTGTTTTTTTATTTGATTGCTATACAAACTTTTATTTTTCAATGGCTTTCTCCGAAATTTAGTACATATTCCAGGGAAGGTCGCCATATAATTTTTACCAACCACGCCTACTTTTACGCCCAATTTTCATATAAGATTCATATTTTGTTGTGTGGTATATTTCTTCCCTATACAAATTTGTACTTTTCAACGGATTTCTCTGAAATTTGGTTTACACGGAAAGAACAAATTCCCCAAACTTAAAAAAAGGTACCCAAAAGAAATGAACAAATTCCCGATTTTTTTTAATCGAAATAAAAAATGAACTTACTCCCCAAATTCATTCTTAAATTTTTACATATTTTTATTTAATGAGTTTTGTTAAATATTTATTTTAGTAAACATATGCATACTGCTCTCAATATATGCCCTACAATAAATGCATTTAAAATGAGTATTCTTTTCAATAGCATCATTTCGTTGCGCGGAAGCCACGCGCACGGGGAATACAGCTTAGCTAGAATATCGGAATGATCTGAAAAATATATTTTGACAATTGAAATAAGTTGGCAACAGCTGCGCGGCAGAGCAGGTGTGGTTGCCAAATGCGCGGAAGCGGCGCGTGGTGCGCGACCGCGGACTCGGACGCGACGGATGCGGACGCGACGTGCTCTCGGAACACAGCTCAGCTGAAATATCGCAATGCTCTAAAAAATATGTTTTAGGCGCGCGGACGCGACTCGCTCGCGGAATACTGCTTAGTGAAATCTCGTATGATAAATTTTATCTACGTATGTGAAATAATTACCTCTTGAAAATAGGAAACCTTGCGACACAATATTAAACGTTGCATTAGTCTTTCATTTCTGAAACTTGAATTTGACGTCTCTGCTCAATGATGATCACTTATTGAATGAAGTAATTCAATTTTTAAAAGTTTTGATTCCTTTAATTTGCGAACCTTTCCGTTTTATTTTATGTTTATAAATAAACTGAAAAAAAAACTTAAAGCGGTTTCGCAGCTTATTTTTGAAGCATTTTTGCTGCAACATCTTATAAAAAACTTCTAAATTAAAAAATCAAAAAATTTTTAATTGAAATAAAAAATGAATTTACTGCCCATACAAATTTTTGGGGAGAAAGTTCAATTTATTGGGGAATTTGTTAATTGGGGCTAAGTACTCAGCGCTTGGTAAGCATAGTGAACCATTTTTCAAGTCAAAGGTCTTTTTATCCCGGGCAAGACCGGGTAAAAACAGCTAGTAAAAGATAAAAATTTGTAAATGGTAAAATAACTATTGCGACATAGTCCTTTAAGATATGAGCAGGTATGCTTCACCTTTTAAAAGGGGTTAGGGTGTGGGTTTTTTATGCTTCTAAAAGTGGTAATAAAAGATAAAAATTTTTATTTTACATAATTGCAAGAAAGAGTATTTATAATAATGTTGCCACAATTATTATTCATTACAATTTGTGCAATGGCTAAGTACTGTTACAGAGATCTGGCAGATATTTATTTTCAACGAAATGATGTAGACGATGTAATTTTGCACATAGTGAGCAACGACTTCTTTAAGAATTGTAACCTAGAAGACATTGAAATGCACAAAGGAAAAATTACTAATTTGGCATCGAATTTGAAAAGACGGTACATTGAATTCTCTCATAGCAAAGCAAAGATGTACAAACGTTACCAAGACTGGTTAATAAAGGAACTTATTTTTGAGAGTGCATCTACAACTGCCAACGAAAGTGGAAAAAATAGGGTCGACAAGCAAAACCAATTGACGGATTAAGGATTAATTTTTGCACCAAATTCAACCAACCCAAAATAAAAAAATAAAATTGAAATAATTGAAAAAATAGTAGAAGCGAGCCCAAGGCGCACAAAGAGGATTTTGAAAAGCATTCCTACACCAATTGAAGATAAGAAATTTACGCCGGAAGAAGCGTTCGCCCTATTTTTGGATTTGAAATTGACCAAAAATCAATATAAGGAATTGCGGAAGCGAACCAATGAAAAGAATTGTGGGATTTTTCCAGAGTATCGAGATTTAGTTTCTGCCAAAAAAGAATGCTTACCTTCACAATCTGCTATTAGTGTCACTTCAACATCATTGCTAAGTACGCTTGATACTGATCATTTAAAAAAATTGGTAATGGCAGCATTACTTTAATTTCTAAATTGGGATGTGATGGATCCTCTGGTCAGAAACAATACAAGCAATTTAATGCCGAAAATTCATCAGATGCTAATTTATTTATGGTATCTTTCGTTTCATTGCGCTTAACAAAAAGGTATAGCGTCTTAGAGCCGTCAACTAGTAGAGCAACAGAAATTGATATATGGAAAAATGAAATTCCTTCTTCAACAAAGTATTGCAGACCAATAAAATTTGCATTCAAAAAGGAAACCAAAGATGTCATAACTGAAGAAGTTCAAAAAATAAAAGATCAAATTAAGGAACTTCAACCAGAAATATATAAATTCGATGACCAAGACATTGAAGTACATTTTAAAATGTGTCTCACAATGATTGATGGGAAAATTGCACAAGCTTTAACTGGAACAAAGTCAACGTCAAACTGCATTATATGCCAAAAGACATCAAGTCAATTAAGCCTACCCCCACCAGAAGACGATAGTTTTAAGGAAGCCTACGAATTTGGAATGTCCCCTCTTCATGCTAGAATACGTTTCATGGAACATATTCTTAAATTGGGTTATGATTTGGAATTTGGTCCGTTAGGCGAAACAGTGAGAAAAACCAAAGAAAATGAAGAAAAAAGAAAGCGAAAAAAACAAATTCAACAAAAATATCTACAGCTAGGCCTCGTAATCGACCAACCAAAAGAAGGGGAAGGAAACACAAATGATGGAAATACTGCAAGGAGATTTTTTGCAGCATCTATCACAGGTGGAGATCATGAATTAATAAGACGATTCAAAATCATATTACAAGTTCTAGCATGCAGCAGAAAGATAAATGCAAAAAAATTTCGAGAGTACGCCAATAAAACAGCTATACTTTATAATGAAAAATACTCTTGGAGATATATGCCATCCACAGTTCATAAAATTTTGTACCATGGGGAACAAATAATTCAAAACAATATGCTACCAATAGGAGATCTATCTGAAGAAGCGCAAGAAAAAAGGAACAAAGACTACAGATTCTTTCGCGAGCACAACACAAGGAAACTGTCCAGATGTTGTACTAATGAAGACCTTATCACTATTTTGTTGTGCACTTCAGATCCATATATGTCCAAAATTCGTCAAAAATGGAAAACTACCTCTATTGAATTAGACGAAGAAGGTAAACAACTTCTAGAAGATGAAAATCAAGGCTATTTAGAAGAAATTTTTGATTTAAAGTACTTTTTCATTACACTAACAATAAGTTACACTTATTTTTATATATTTAAAAAATTTTCTTGATTTAAAAATTTATATATTTTGTAAATTTACAATAAAAATTGTTATATTTCATAAATTTACTATAAAAATTAATATAGAAATATTTTAAAAAGACAATAAAAAAAAATTTAACTAAAGCAAAAACATACGAACATATGAACCAATATAAGGTAACTTTTACGTTCGCTGCTTAATAAATTATATTTTAACTCGGGATCTTTCAAAAAAAAAAAAAAAAAAAAACAACCTTTGGTCCTTGTGCACATTAGGACTAAAAAGTTTACGGGGGCCAAAGTTTGGCATTTTCTGAAACAATTAACTTAAAAAATTGTTAAAAACTATTAGTTGTAAAATTAACTGAAAAAATAAGACATTATTTAAAAAAAAAAACCTTTTTTTACCTTTTAACATTTCACTTTTGTACTAAAATTCAACTATTAATGAAAATGTGTTTTAAACCCACCGTAACTTTTTTTATTTTCGGTCGAGAATTACGTTTTATAGCAAAACTTAAAGGCTAAATTCTCACCTACCAATTCTCTCCAATCCAATCAAAAGTTATAGATTTTTGACCGCCTTCTCGTCAAATGGTCCACTGTGCGCCGTACAGTTAACATTAGCATGGCCACAATGAAATCCATTTCCATTTGTGTTATTAGTTGTGGTCCGTTTCTTCCCTCAAATGGGTCTTCATAAATAACAGCAATTGTTCTACTCATTCCTGTAAATTCCGTGCTACGATCTGGAGTTACCGGCCTTGGTGATACAAAATTTTCAGGTGCAAGTACTGGTAGTGTGGCTGTTACAGTTGCTTCATAAATGAAAATCAAGGCTATTTAGAAGAAATTTTTGATTTAAAGTACTTTTTCATTACACTAACAATAAGTTACACTTTTTTTTATATAGTTAAAAAATTTTCTTGATTTAAAAATTTATATATTTTGTAAATTTACAATAAAAATTGTTATATTTCATAAATTTACTATAAAAATTAATATAGAAATATTTTAAAAAGACAATAAAAAAAAATTTAACTAAAGCAAAAACATACGAACATATGAACCAATATAAGGTAACTTTTACGTTCGCTGCTTAATAAATTATATTTTAACTCGGGATCTTTCAAAAAAAAAAAAAAAAAAAACAACCTTTGGTCCTTGTGCACATTAGGACTAAAAAGTTTACGGGGGCCAAAGTTTGGCATTTTCTGAAACAATTAACTTAAAAAATTGTTAAAAACTATTAGTTGTAAAATTAACTGAAAAAATAAGACATTATTTAAAAAAAAAAAAAACATTTTTTTACCTTTTAACACTTCACTTTTGTACTAAAATTCAACTATTAATGAAAATGTATTTTAAACCCACCGTAACTTTTTTTATTTTCGGTCGAGAATTACGTTTTATAGCAAAACTTAAAGGCTAAATTCTCACCTACCAATTCTCTCCAATCCAAACAAAAGTTATAGATTTTTGACCGCCTTCTCGTCAAATGGTCCACTGTGCGCCGTACAGTTAACATTAGCATGGCCACAATGAAATCCATTTCCATTTGTGTTATTAGTTGTGGTCCGCTTCTTCCCTCAAATGGGTCTTCATAAATAACAGCAATTGTTCTACTCATTCCTGTAAATTCCGTGCTACGATCTGGAGTTACCGGCCTTGGTGATACAAAATTTTCAGGTGCAAGTACTGGTAGTGTGGCTGTGACAGTTGCTTTATAAATTTTGTTCTTCTCAGCATGTCGATTTAGACGACATGCGTAATTTACGCATGCATAGCAACTGGTTGCATCATACTCACCTGGACGATTAATCCAGTTTACCGGCTTACAATACTTCATACTATCTTTGCCTCCACTCAACCATGCCATGAGATTGTTATAACATTGGCGGCACACTGTATTAAGTGTGTAATTTTCACCGGTCAAGTCTACTTCGTCAAAAATAACTTATATGCTCTATTGAATTCACTAGTTAAAAGATTCTTTTCCTTTTGAAATCTTGTAGAACTTTTTTTTTTCTGATTTGATGACCGCAAACGTAGCAAAATAAATCGTTTTTTCACATCGCATATTGAAATTGTCCGTTGCCAATGTTGTGTGCGAATTATGCTGTAGCACTTTCTCTATAACTTTCACCGCTGAGCTCTCGTTGACATGTCGCTTTTATATTGTCGCTTTTATATTATGTGCTGCGTCCCTTGATGCGTGTGCCGAGCTTACTGATTTACCTGTGCTGCTGCGGTCGGTGCGTGATCGCGTGCGTTGTTTATTGAGATCTTAGGTACATTTTTGTAGTTGGTTGTTTCCTTGAATTTTGAACGGTTGGCTACCTATGGACCTGAACAGGGGAAAAAGATTAAAAAAATCAAATTTTTTAAAGTTTTTTGCGATTTTGATCATGAAGATGAAGTTTTTGATTTTATATGTTCACAATTTTTGACAACAGCTAAAAGTTTGCCTCAGAGAGTATGTTTACGTGAGCGCTAAAGAGGTCCTACTGTATCTCAATGAGGTCTAATTTGAATGGATGGTCACATACAGAGTGCGCTGTTGCCATTTTAGCTTTTCTTTTTATATGACATTTTCCTTTAAATTTGTTGTAAAGATATAAATTTCCAACCGCGAAGTTGTACTTGTTTTTCTTTAATCGTCATTAGAAGCTTGGAGGATAAATATCGCAGTTCTGTGTGCCGCTCAATATTTGTTTCGTAAACATTTATTGTAAACCACCGCCATATTGTGAAAAAATAAGAGATAAGTAACTGAATTTATCCTGCATTTTCTTTTTGTAGAAAAACCTTAAAGACCCTTGGCATTTTATTTTATATTTTTGGTAGCCGTTTAGCTTGATCCTTTTTCTTTGGTTCCACGCTCTTTGGATCTTACCACTACTTCAAAAGCACATTTTTAGAGAAAATCTAAATTCCGAACGGTTTGCAAGATATAAGCTTGAGAATATGATCACTTTTTGTAAAAATGACACCGAGGCCCCAAATCTTTGGGGGCCCATAAAAAAAGTGCATGACTTAGGGCACGCACTTTGATCTTTTATCACGTAGTGGTGTGCTTACTCGTATATGGTTATATTTTTTGTGTTGCACTGTGTACTTTTTTACGCGTTAATTTTTAGTGGCTACACCCCGATTTTTAAATTTTTTTTGAGGGGTTAGAAGCAAAAGCCTTTGATTTAGGAGAAACAATTTTTTTATAGCGGTCGAGCCTATATTCAGAGTTATGTTAGTTCGACAAAACTTTGCTTTGATTTGGACATAACTCATTACGTGGCATTATCTCCAAAAATAACGTATTTAATGTATGTACCATAAGCTCCTTTTTGATGTAATACATAATACATATATTAAGATGACAGTGGTTTGTATGAAAAAAAAAAACGCTGGTCGAAATTTGAGGTGTGTGGGTCGGATTATTGTGACACTGGATCAAAAACTTTAGTGCGGAAAATTTGAGCCTTAAATTTGACGTTTGACCTTAAAGCGGGACAGTTTAAAGTTTTTAAATTTAACCTTAATTTACAAGATTAAGAATTTTTATCAAATGGTATAACATTTTGACAAAAGATATTTGAAATATGTAATCACCAAAAAGATGAAAATGTATTAATAACTGCGAAACTGTTGAATGTGTTGAGAAACGGTGTAGAAATAGATTAAAGTTATTGTAATTTTTAATTTTTCTAAATTTGTTTAAGCAAAATCGGACTAGTGGTTCTCGAGTTATGTCAAACAAAAAAGCCCAAAACGTGACAAATTCCCTTATACGATACTTACTAAGTTAAAATCGATATATCTCGATCGATATAACTTTCACCGGTGGTTTCATCCCATCCTGATCACTGACCCCTACCATTTGTCGCACAGTATAATAAACGAACTTGTTATTATCTTCCGAACTACCGGATTTAATATAACACTTATGAACCTTGTTTCGCAGATTTTTAAACTTCCTGAGACTCCTAGTATACTACGAAAGCTTATATGGTTTTGAATTTTTAAGAGGGACATTTGCGTTACAAATTTCCAAAACAGTGTTTAAAAATATATCAAAACAGGATGATGTTGCTTGACCTAAAAAAATCGTTTTGAAAGTCTAGCATGTCTTATCACGTTCTGTTATTGTCCATAGACTTCTTGATATCCCTTTCATCTTTAATACAATACCAAGTTTGCTCAGTTATCCCTGGCTTGATTTTTTTAATTGGACAAGATAATTTTTTGCGGACTCGAGGAAAGCACTGCTAACTCCTCTCCAATATTTGTTGTGATTTGTTGTGATTATTAAACATAGTAACTGTTTTAATTCTTAGAGAGTTTGAGAAATAGAGTAGTGCTTCGCCGTTTTTAAGTCTCCAAGTATTAAATTTGATTCGTTTTCGGTTTATTGGCGCATACCTAGAGTTGAATTTCTTCCTCTATAAGATGGTTATCGCTGCCAATATCGGCTCTCCTTTTATTGTGTACATCCATATTTTACTTATCGCAATATGATAAATTTGTTTTTCTATCACTTTGTCGTTCAATACCCAGATTATATTATGTATGATATGTAACCCGATGCGCTTCGCTATGCCTATTTTAACGAAAAAAACCTAGAAATACATTTTGTAGAAAACTATTTCTGTGTCACAAGCGATAACTACCTAAGCCGGCTTAAGAACGGTTTGGGTTATGTATGTTACTTTTCTACTAACAATGCTTTATATATTCTTGAAATCCCAATTTCTCTAACACAGTTTTTTAAAAAGTTATAAACAATAACATACATAAATATGATTTTCAACTTAGGTGGTTAATGCTTGTGACCACAGATTTTTTTTATTTTTGGAAATTTTTGATTTTGGCGATTTTTGGTTTTTGCGATTTTTAATTTTGGCAATTTTTGATGTTGGAATTTTTGTAATTTATTATTTTCGGGTTTGGCAATTTTTGATATTGGCGATTGTGGTTATTTGCGATTTTCGGTTTTGGCAATTTTTGACTGTGGCAATTTTTGTTTTCGGCGATTTTTGTTATTAGGGATTTTCAGTTTTGCGAATTTTTAGTTTGGCGATTTTTTAATTTGGCGATTTTTGATTTTCGGTTTTTGGCGATTTTTGTCTTTGACGATTTTTGTTCTTTTTTTTGATATTTTTGATTTTGGCGATTTTTGATATTCGGTATTTTTGGTTTTGACATTAAATATTGACTTTGTATGGTGTGTGCCACGCTCATTGGTCCGATCCTACTCTTTACTCTTTTAATATGCATATGTACATAGGTTCAGAACTCTTGCTGCCATAGTACTCCAGATATCAGAGGTTAAAAATTGACTTTATATGGGAGGTACCACGTTCACTTTAAAAATCCAAAAAATATAGCCCACTTTTCCTTCCTACTGTAAATATTTTAAGACGATCGGTCCAGTGGTATAGTGTCCTACTAACTACACACAAAACTCCTTTTTTATATATTAGATGTTCTTATAAGGAATTATAGTGTTGCGATGAACCAACTTGTAGTTGGCACATGTTTCGCAGAGAAGTTCGTCATATGCCGTCATTCGAACAATACCGTGCTTGTCAATTACAGCCTTCGTACTACGATTGTCATGTCCGCGTTGTTTGAGGTCATTATGGTGTCTATCTTGGGCAACATAAGCAATCAAATGATTTTGTTTGATAGTGAGTGGTTTCCATAAAATTACTTAAAGAGATTAATTTTTTTTGTAATTTTTTTAAACTTATTTCAAATCAATATTGTGGATTTTAAATTGGTCGCATAAATTTAAACTATTGCTGGAAAAATAATTGACCATTAAAAGGATTACATTATTGTTTTAATAAATATGTTTTACTACTCGATTATTAGGCACATGCGTGCTGTCGATTTACGTTTACGATTTATTGTTGGATATTTGTCTTAAAGTTGGTACAAGTACAATTTACTTTTGACTGAATATTTCATAAAATTTATTTGATATCATAATTATATTAGTTTTATTTCATGTCTTGTAGCATGTCTTACATATGCTGTTATTTTGTAGATTTTTGATGAAAATTATCAATTAAATTTATTGATAAAAAAATTTTAAAAGTGCAACAAGTTTTTTTATTTATTGATTTTTTTTTTAATTTTTACAGAGTTAGTGTGGAGTATCTATAAGAAAAATCGATTAATCTTGATTTAAGATTTATGCGACAATATATTTGTATTAACTAAAATAAATGCCTTATGCCTCCTGGCTTTTTTCTATTGATTTGTTTCCAAAGATTTTGCCACAATATTAAGAAACAGCGTTTTATTTTGCAGCTAAAGTATGTTGGTTAAAGATCTGAGAGAGGAGATAAGAAGTGGAACGGTATTTAACGGCTTTATTAGTTAATTGTTACAAGAGCTAAAGTAGTTTATTTGTTAATGAATGATTATTTTTAGTTTAATCGTGAAAGGCATTTTTAGCTAAATATAAATATTTTCTGTAAAAAATGCCTACAAATGACACAAATAAAAGTTTTGAAACATTACTTTTATTTTGTCTTTCTTTATAAAAATTTCAAACTAAAAGTCAGTGCATAGATCTAGAGTGGCCAGCAATAAAACACATTCTTTTTACACCTTACTCGATTGAGGAGGATAGTATACATAAAGTCCAGCATCAATAGATTCCTTATCTTAAATTTGACAAACAAAAAATTGTTTATATACAAGCAGGTGTCTTTACAACACAATTAATTAATCATCCTGAATGCAGTTACACTGTTAGATAATGTTAATGTCTAAACAACTTAATTATGGTTTTTCTAATAAAAACAAATTTGTTTTTTTTTTCTGTATACAACAACAACATGTCTTATAAGGAAAGACCAAAAATTATATCCCACTTCGATATTTTATAGCCACCAAGAAGTCTCGTCAGTAAAGACATCTTTTTAAAGTTTTTTTTTTTTTTTTCGAAATGACAAAAAAAAAACAAATAAATATAAAATTTACCAAAAACTAAGTGATGTCGTGTTGCATGCAAATCTGTATTTTTTTTTCTTCAATAATGTCGTTGGTGGTGCTCCACCAACAACAGCAGCAATATGCAGAAGCGCCCACTGATAACCAGACGTCATTTGAGTCTAATAACAATAAACAGCAAATTTATTAAATACACACTTAACTTATGTACTCGTACTCAATCGCTAATTCCTTCTTCGGGTCATTCAAATGTACGACTATGTACATACAGGCAAGCGGTAAGCGAGTTGTGCTAGAAATTGTTAAGAAACTATTCGGCATAGCATTCAATGACAATGTTTCTCTTCTGCAAAAGGAAATCAATATTTCTATGGGAAGATCACAATTGTGTCGACAGGCTGCAAAATTTGTTCATACCTATGTTATGACAGATGGATGCATATCGGAAAATAGATTCATAGTAAATCAGCTACAAAATAATGTCAGCAGCTGATATAAACTTGGAATAGTATTAAAGATAGAAGTTAGAACATGACATCTATGACCAATATCAGAAATCGACAAGACGAGAACTTCAAAGAGAATATAATATCGTAAACCGTAAGGCAGCACGAAGTGCCAGCAATGGCAAAAGAAAGTAGACAGGATATATAGCCGCAGAGGTGCAATAGGACAACGAATCTTACTAGCCGAAAGTTAGGTATAGGATCACAAAATTGCTCACCGGTCATCATCATTCTAATATGAGGCCACTGCATAATGCAAATGCTGATTTTGAATATACAAAGTAGAACCAATTTCGAGTTTGGGAAGATCACTACCAAATTATCTAGAATTGCTCTAACGAAAACCCAATCGAAATAGTCAACTTATTTATACATCACAATCTGAGAGAAGATATTAACACCATATATCCACGCGTAGACGAAATCATAGAAGCAATATCAGCGCTTAACCCACGGATGTATAACCAGGCCTGTGCAGACTTTTTGCATTTAACTTTATTGTTTTTCGTATTAGAGACAAATCCTTCCACGACTTCCTGGAGCAATATTATCCGCACACAGTGAGCAAAAAATTAGGCCGATTGTGGGTGTGGGTTCGGCTTAATCCCGGTTTGCAGATATTTTGGTTCAAACGTCATAACCAGGTCTGTGCAGACTTATGAATAATTTGCATATAATGAATCGGGGGGCAGGTGATTAAAATCATTTTTGAGTGCCATATGTACATAAAATGTACATAGTGAATATAAAGCGCAATCAAAATATTAGTATATCGGCAGAATTTGAAGTCTAAACAAGGCGACGATGTCTGCTATCCGATAAATACCGATTCTCAAGTACATTCGATTAGATAATATCAGCACAAGATCCGCTCGACTAGTACAAATTAAATCGGCCGCCATCGACGACGCACAGTGGCGCCCGTAGAGCAAACGAGGTTGCAAAAATCAAAATTTTCGTGTGTGCCAACGATGTTTTGAATAAACCCCTGTTATAGGAAACTTTTCAATGATTTCAAATATGCTACTCCTAATAATATCACACTTTTAGTTTAGAAGATATAACCGTTCAAAGTTGACCGACTTTCGGTTTTCAAAAAAACTCACAATTTTTAGTCAATTTGTTGCGATTTCAGGTGTAATATCACGAAAAATAGTAACGAAGCGCCTTATTTTTTGTTTGTGTTGATTGATATGTTTATTAAATGTATAATGACAAAAAAAAATTAACTGTTTGCTTTGTGTTTCTCCTGGTAAATCACTATTTAAAAACTATCCGTTTTTTTCACTATTTTTCAATTTTGACGGAAAATAAAAAAAATTTATATTTTTTTATATTTGCCATATTTGCAAAACATGTTCTTTGATTATTTCTTTACATAATTCAAAAGGTTTTATCTGCCCGGACGTGCCCGTTTGGCTTCTAGAGGTAAAAAAGGTTAAAAAGACATGGTTGCGGAAATTTTATGGCGTGCATCCCTTACATGTTTTGAATGACAGTAGTTTGATCTAATAGTTTGAAAATTGCATTTTAAGTCGGTTGTCTACCTGTGAGCCTCTGCCAAAGTCTACTCCCAATATTCTGTTACAGACACACGATGCACAAAAAACTACTTATTGAAATTCGCAGGTACGCACCTGACTTAAAAATTACTTTGGAGTACAAATGGTCAGGAACAATATTGACTTATGGTCCCGCCAGGTAGGCACAAATCTTATTTAGACACGAGCATAATATCAAAATTGCATAATTCAGCCTAAATCTATATGTATGCAGGGAACAGGTAAATTTTTAGGCATGGTAGCATTAACCCTATATATTGCAAAACAAGCATAATGCCTGGATTAGTCTATGACTGAAAGTTGGCGCAACAAGTACTGAAACCATGGCGTTAAACAATTCAAAATTATTTGAACTGTTTAGAAGGTCAACCACACCAAAGTTTTTCACGGAAGCTGTTTTAGAAGAACTTGATAGCTTATACGGAAATATTGAGAGAAGCGAAAATATAAAAAATAATTTTTATCTGATATATGCAAATATTAAGGCAAAATGGGTGGAATCTAATCGAACCATTCAGAACTTCAACTCCAAATACGAGGACTGGCTTAATGAAGACACCATCCTGGATATATTGGCAGTAGATAAACCCACCACATCAACCAGAGGAGCAAAAGGAAGGCCAAAAAAAGTATTGAGGAGTGTTCAATTTTCACAAGAAAGAGGAAACTTGCCGATGCCACCAATGATTTGACCTCGAACCATCTATCGGACGCGCTGTCTATTAAATATACAAAGGATAGTGAAAGAGTTGGGTCGCAGATTACCAAATCTGTTGCTGATGCAAGCCCACTGCGACTAAAAAGGATTAAGGAAAGCATTCCCACGCCCACAAACGCACACATTAAAAAGTATGGTTCCGTAGAAGCCTTGGCCTTGTTTATGGACTTACAACTTTCCTTGATGCGACTCGGGGCTGACGCTTTACCAGGATACAAGCATATTACGCCAGCCAAAGTAAATTCACGACAACTGCATACGGAGTTTAAGGAAGTCTCTCTGAAATCCAATCTGCAGGATCTCATGGGCCATACAGCAAAACGGTTGTTGGAGAGTCTTCCTGAAAATGAGGTGAAAACTCTTCCTGAGAAACTGACATTGATCAGCAAATGGGGCTGCGATGGATCATCCGGACAAAGCATTCATAAGCAAAGGATATCTTCCGATGACGCTACAATATCGGACGGAAATATGTTTATGGCATCTGTTGTTCCTTTGCGGCTAAAATCTGATGTTTCCCTACACTGGAAAAATCCACGTCCGTCATCAGTGCATTATTGCCGACCAATAATGTTTCAGTTTGCAAGGGAATCGGCAGAACTCATAACGACCACGGTGAAGGACATTGAAGAACAAATAAGCAAGATTAAGTCTACAAAGCTGCAAATTGGAGAAGGAAAATATATTGAATGCAAGTACGAGTTCCACCTGACCATGGTTGACGGAAAAGTCATAAACGAACTGACAGGAACAACCTCAACATTGTCATGCCCGATTTGCAAAAAGAGTCAGAAGAACTTTGGTAATTTAAACGATTCTACAAACGAGGAGAATTACGAATATGGAATGTCACCATTGCAGCATGGATAAGGTGTATGGAGTTCTTGCTAAAACTGGCGTATACCCTACCACAAGAGGAGGAAAACTTCGATGAAAATACATCAATAAAGGATAGGGAAAAGATCAGAAAGAAGCAAATACAGGATGCTTTTTTTAAACAAGTTGGACTAAAAGTAAACAGTCCGAAGCACGGATACGGTAACTCAAACGATGGAAATACTTCTAGGAGATTTTTTGAAAATGATGAGGCAGTAACTAGAATCACTGGAATCAAATCGTGAAAAGATTGGGAACGATCTTGAATGTTTTAAACTGCAAAGAAAATGTCAATTCTACAAAATATGGAGAATATGCATCGAAAACTGCATCTCTTTTAGCAGAAACGTATCCACAGAAGAAGTTGACCCCGACCGTCAACCAGTCTTTGCCAATTGGAGAGCTTTCTGAAGAAGCACAGGAGTCTCTTAACAAATTTTATAAAAAATATAGATTGCAGAACATATTCAAAGCATCAAGGGTAAGGCAAAATGAGGACCTCTTCAACATGTTGGTAGCACCTTCCGATCCACTTATTTCTTCCCTGCGGCATGTGAAGTCACGAATAGAGTTAGAAAATGATTATAGTTTAGAAATGATTAGTCTTTTAAATATACCTTCTCTTACGAATTGTGATGAATATTTTACAGAAAATTGAAAAAATAAATTTAAAAAAGAAGCATTTTTTTTTAATTTGTTGGGTAATAATTTAAAACATAAAACCCTCCAGAAAAAAAATAAAAACAATCTAAAAATGTAAAAATAATTTTTTTTAGTTATCATAAAATTGATTTTTCTAAAAATTTTAATTTTGATAACCCATAAGTAGGCCCCTACAAAGCATAGCACCCTTTCCAAACGCTCATTTCATAGGCCGAACAGTTACCTATCATATGCTGTTTAAACTGTTCAATTATGTTATTCGGTTCAAAAGATATGATTTTTGCAACGAAAAAAATCAAATGGCGCCACTGTGCGACGTTTGTAACATGCTCATGAACAAACTTGAGAGTCGATATATTCCGGGTGGCCAGATAACAGTTCATGAGGAATTGTTTTCGTACCGACACCGCACGCGCTTAACGTAATAAATTCCATCAAAATCAGCCAAATACGGCATAAAAATTTATTGGGTGTCCGACTCCAGCCCCAATTACCCACTGAAAGGAATAATTTATATTGGAAAAGAAGCAAACGAAGCGTGCGGCATATCTAGGTGAAAACGTTGTTCTGATATTGGTGAAAAAATATTGTGGTTCTGGACTAAAAATATATGCCGATATTTTTTTCGTCATATGATTTGGTTACGATTTTGATTTCAAAATGGTTGGAGCATGTAGGAACCATGCGAAAAAACAAAGCCTGCATATCGGAGGATACGATGGATCCTAAAAGAGAGGTATTGAGTACTTTATTCGGTTACCACAACAATAATGTCGCACTACGCTTTTACGTGCCAAAAAGAAAAAAGTGGTTGTTCTCATCTCTGTGGAGTATTATAATTCCACCGTAGACTCAAGAGCGTAGATGTTTAAAATATAGGATTACAATAAGTACAAATCCGAAATGGACACCATGGATCAGATGGTTGGTAGTTACACGAGCCACAAACCGATGACTCCTAGCCTTGTTTTTCAATATGTTGAACGTTGCGGTCATGGCTGCATTTTTCATTCAGAACAAGTTTAGTTATGTCAAGCAAAACGATAGAACTTATGGAACTGGCAGAACAGCTGGTAACGAATCCAATTGTATAAGACATGCAACACATCAAACGATCAATGGCGTTATTCGGTGTAGCGATAAATGACCAACCAGCCCATGCGGTATCTTCTTTAAGTAGACAATCATATCCACTTTGTTATAAGTTGGAAAAAAGCATCATTGCATGTATTGCAAAAAGCCGGTATGTTTACAGCATTAAGAGGTCAGGTACTCGTGCCCTGAATGCCGTACATAACTTTTGTTTTGTTACCTTTAAAATCAAATTTCGTATATAGCGACCTAAGATGTGTTAGAATGTGTTTTTGTTGTTCGTTTTGTATTTTTTCTTGCATAAAGCACATTTGCACATACTTTTAGGACACTTGGCTATGTATTTCCAGACAAATCCCATATAGGGTCGGCATTGTATTGTTTAGCGTTAAAAAAAATTCCGCTACGGAGGTTCAATGATAACAAGGCTGCAGGCCCCGATAATATTTCTCCAGAACTGTTTAAAGCTGATAAATCCCTTCCGGCAAATCTAATTCGACCACCAGCAGAACACTTTTGGTAGTCGCAGACGATTCTAAGAGCCCTTAAGGAATGGTTTTACAAACCAATATCCAAAGTGAGGGTAACCAGATGGAATAAAAAAATTAAGAGTTCAGACCCATCTAAATATGCTTAACTATATCATATCCCGAATTTTATTTTAACAGAATTAGAGACTGCTTTGAGCAGGTTGTATTTAGGCCAAATATGTTCTGCCTCGATCACATCAACAGCCTCCGTTTAATAACTGAACAGACAGCGGATCAGTAATCGCATATGCACTTGTTATTAATAGATTTCCAAAGCGCATTTGATGGTACCAATCACTTCCCCATATGGAAACAGATTAGGTGCAAAGGAATTCCTGACAAAATTATTCGACTTGTGGAATGTCTATATTCGGACGCATCTTGCTCTGTCTTACATGAAGGTCAAGTTATTGGGGACATCATTGCCAAAACGGGTGTGAGATACCTCCCATGGAATTGCTATGGGCTTGGCTGGAACGAGGTGGAATTTGTTTGCTATACAACAACCTGCATACTATGCAGAAAATGCTGCACAGCATCACAGAAAAAGCTTCGAGCAGGACTGATCATAAATAGCATGAAAACGAAGTTAATGCAGTTTAATGTCACTAATGTCTACCGTTTGTCACTGCAATGGCAACAACTGGAAGATGTTGTCACATTATGCTACCTGGACAGCATTATGTCAATCTTTGGCAGTTATTCCAAAGATATCAATAACAGACTTTCTAATGGCAAACAAGTATTTGGAATCCTCTGTAAGCTCTGGAGATTTGTTAACATTGCGCTGTCTACCAAACAACAGAAATGTAAAGTCAGTACTGCTATGTGGCTCGGAGAGTCCTTAAAATATTCTCACCACAAATATCAAGAAATACTGAGTTATGGTTTAAAATGCAATGGTCCACAATTGAGCATGAAATTGAAATTCGTAAATATAGATGGTTCCAACATACACTATGTAACCCAGCCAGTGATAGTAATAAGAAATCCCTTGACTTCTATTCGTAGAAAACAAAGAGAATAGCAGTCCTAAAAATACTCCGAAGCATGGAATTGCAAACAGTTGGCATAACATGGAGTGAAGCCAAAAGAGCAGCATTAGATAGAAATCGATGGAAATCTATTATTGGGGCCCTATGTTCCTTATAGGAATTTTCATGACTATCGGATTAATAGTACTCCAGATAATATTTTGTGTGAGAGATGCCACGCCACTAAACCAATCTCGCCCATTTTTGGTATGACTGCTCATTTTAACAACCAATTGATTTGCAGAAAGTTCCAAGATTCTGGCCATCCTAGTACTCTAGATTTATGATGATAAGTATTTAACATCTATGGGAGGTGCCACGCCTACTTGTTTTATCCTACCTATTTTTAACCCGACTTCTCACATTACTAACCTATGTACTCCTACAAAGCTTGAGAACACTTGATATCATAAAGCTCGAGATAAAGGGTCCGCCAAACAACTTTCTTTTTTTTTAAATGCTATGCAAAAAAACTGCTGAATATTATCTCAAATTTCTTTTTTGTTTGAAAGTACAACCCTTCCGGTTAATAATGGAAAATAATTTCATTCAAATGGCTGCCTCGGCTGGCCATGCAGTCCAATTTTTAAGCACATTATCGATTGTGTGCAGCTGTATTTCACAAATGGATTCACGAATATTGTCCTTTAAAGCGTCAATTGTCTCTGGCTTATTGGCGTAACACTTATCTTTTAGGGCACCCCACAAATAGTAGTCCAACTATGTCAAATCGCGGCTCCGAGGTGGCCAAACGACATCAGCTCTGCAGCTGATAATGCGATCTTCAAAAACAGGGCGCAAAACATTGAGTGTAGCTTCGGCTGTGTGACACGTAGCGCCATCCTGTTGAAACCAAATGTTGCCAATATCCTCCTCTTCAATTCTTGTGAACAAAAATTCGTTCAACATGTCCCGATAACGATCGCCATTTACTGTAACGGCCACTTCTTGCTCAGTTTCAAAGAAAAATGGCCCAATTATGCCTCTGGACCAAAATCCGCACCAAAGAGTGACTCGTTTTGGGTGTATCGGCTTTTCAATGTATGCGTGCGGGTTTTCTGTGCCCCCAATGCGACAATTTTGCTTGTTTACATACCCGCAAAGATCGAAATGAGCTTAATTTGAAAAGATGATTTTTTTTTGGCAAAATCGGCATCTTCTGTAAGTCGATCGCAGGCCCACTTAGCGAAGCGAAAACGCATTGGATGGTCAGCTGGCTTCAACTCCTGCACCAATTGGACTTTGTATGGCGTCATACCATGGTCTTTATGCAAAATTCGTCTCAATGATGCCTCCGAAATGTTCAATTCTTGAGAACGACGGTGAATTGATTTTGATGGCGCTTCACGCACACTTTCTGCCGCAACAACAATATTCTCGGGTGTACGCACTGTTTTTGGCTTTTCACGCTTTGGCTTATCGATGAGGATGCCAGTTTCTTTCACTTTTTTCACAAGATAACGAACATATGAAGCTGACGATGCTTCTCTTCTTCCAAAATCCGTACGCAATTTTCGCACACATTCTGCAACATTACCATGATTTTCAAAGTAATGTCGCAATATTTTCCAGCGTTGTTCAAGCGTATACACAACCATATTCGTTCAGCGGAAGGATAAAACTAATTATCTGTCAAATCAGACATGAGCTAAGTGTTACCACTCACGAAAAAAACGTTAGATGGCGTGAAAAAAAAAACGTTAGATGGCGTTAGATGATTTTAAAAATTGTTTTTACATGGGAGGTGCCACGCCCACTTCATATATTAAAAAAATATATAACATTTTTTACTTTTCCGACACAAGCCTATACACTTTCACAAGATTGGTCCTATGGTTTAGCCACCTATTAATGTCAAACACACAAACAATTTTTCCTTTTTATATATACTAGCAGATTCCAGCCCTTGAAATTCTAGAGCAAATTCTAGGAAATTCTATTAATAAAGACCCTAAAGGTATGCTAATCAATTTTAGTCAATTCATAATTCAACACTTTTTATTTTATTATTGTGAATGAAGAAAACACACTCATTTTTTCTTTAAAAACACATTAAAAAATTTTAATAACACGCACATAGCATTGTGTAAATTTATGTATGTGTTAGTAGCAACTTTAAATGAATTTTACTTAAAAAAAATTTTAAATTTAAAAATCTCTAAATCTGGTGGACAGCTAAAAAGAAATACCTTTCCAATAATATACGTTTGGTCGAAATCGGGATAAAACGGTTTAACAAAACATCGGACACAAGAAATCGCCTTACCTATTAATATCATAGAAAGATTAATATAAGCGAAATTGTGTAACACATTATAGCCATGACAAGTTGTGCGAAAAGGACAGGAATTAGTATAAAAAGTTCTGAAATAAAGCGGTTTAAAATGTCTTTTGAATCAACAAGGCCAGTTTACCATACGAGACACATTATAACGGGTGATTTTTTAAGAGCTTGATAACTTTTTTTTAAAAAAAAAACGCATAAAATTTGCAAAATCTCATCGGTTCTTTATTTGAAACGTTAGATTGGTCCATGACATTTACTTTTTGAAGATAATTTCATTTAAATGTTGACCGCGGCTGCGTCTTAGGTGGTCCATTCGGAAAGTCCAATTTTGGGCAACTTTTTCGAGCATTTCGGCCGGAATAGCCCGAATTTCTTCGGAAATGTTGTCTTCCAAAGCTGGAATAGTTGCTGGCTTATTTCTGTAGACTTTAGACTTGACGTAGCCCCACAAAAAATAGTCTAAAGGCGTCAAATCGCATGATCTTGGTGGCCAACTTACCGGTCCATTTCTTGAGATGAATTGTTCTCCGAAGTTTTCCCTCAAAATGGCCATAGAATCGCGAGCTGTGTGGCATGTAGCGCCATCTTGTTGAAACCACATGTCAACCAAGTTCAGTTCTTCCATTTTTGGCAACAAAAAGTTTGTTAGCATCGAACGATAGCGATCGCCATTCACCGTAACGTTGCGTCCAACAGCATCTTTGAAAAAATACGGTCCAATGATTCCACCAGCGTACAAACCACACCAAACAGTGCATTTTTCGGGATGCATGGGCAGTTCTTGAACGGCTTCTGGTTGCTCTTCACTCCAAATACGGCAATTTTGCTTATTTACGAAGCCATTCAACCAGAAATGAGCCTCATCGCTGAACAAAATTTGTCGATAAAAAAGCGGATTTTCTGCCAACTTTTCTAGGGCCCATTCACTGAAAATTAGACGTTGTGGCAGATCGTTCGGCTTCAGTTCTTGCACGAGCTGTATTTTATACGGTTTTACACCAAGATCTTTGCGTAAAATCTTCCATGTGGTCGAATAACACAAACCCAATTGCTGCGAACGGCGACGAATCGACATTTCACGGTCTTCAGTAACACTCTCAGAAACAGACGCAATATTCTCTTCTGTACGCACTGTACGCATTCGTGTGGTTGGTTTAATGTCCAATAAAGTAAACTGAGTGCGAAACTTGGTCACAATCGCATTAATTGTTTGCTCACTTGGTCGATTATGTAGACCATAAATCGGACGTAAAGCGCGAAACACATTTCGAACCGAACACTGATTTTGGTAATAAAATTCAATGATTTGCAAGCGTTGCTCGTTATTAAGTCTATTCATGATGAAATGTCAAAGCATACTGAGCATCTTTCTCTTTGACACCATGTCTGAAATCCCACATGATCTGTCAAATACTAATGCATGAAAATCCTAACCTCAAAAAAATCACCCGTTACTAAGAGAATAAAATATATAATAAGCTGGATGAACAACCTAATTTTAGTCATACAAAAAAGCTGTGAGACACAGCATACCAGAATCAGACTTTTATGGGGACTAAAAATGTTCCTAAGAGGTTTAGTTTTTGACTGCTGATTAGTGTGTATATATGTATCTGTATCTTATGATCATTTTAGTCAGTCTCATAGAGGTTATTTGTATGGGGCTAGGACTGAACATGCACCGATTTCTATCAATTTCAGTAAGGATCTACCTATGGTCGATAAAAGCTTCACTATAAAATGCTCAGATTACATTAGGTTCAAATGATCCCTAGGTGACGATTAATTGAAATTTTAGAATTAAGTTTTTGTCAGAAACTTTTATATAGGGTGAAACTAGATAAAATTCTACATCACTATGTGAAATTTCAGACATTTACTTTGTATATATTTACCCCGTGGTGAGCTGTCAAAGTCAGCAAATTAATGCAGTTTTTGCAAACAGTAGAAAAATTGAAATTCTTTACGATTAAAGTGCTTATTTTTCTACCAAATCTTTAAAAAAGTAAAACTTTTATAACGGAACCTTCAACTTCAGGTATTTTGAGATATAGAAAACTTTTTTTTGGTTATAAAAATTATGAGTAACTATTTTTAGTAATTTTTGCTAAAAAGGTTCAAAATTGGGACATTTTCCACATGTTATGGACCGCACTTATTAAGTTGGCTATAGTTGGGTGCCGACTTGTGGATTTTATAAAAGTATAGGATTTCAGCTTTAATTAAACAGAAAAACCTAAGACAATGCAGAGCTTTTTTTTATTGTCGTTTTTGTGTAAAAAGTCTGGCTTTCAAGTCGAGTAAGTGTGTTGTTTGTTTTTAAATATTGTTTTTTTCTACATTTTTGGTATTTTTGTTATTGTTAATGTTGATGCATTTTGGGTTTTTTTTAGAGATGAGTGCGTGTGTGATTTTGATCACTTAGCTCACGTACACAAAATTTTATCACACATAATTTATAGTATGCAAAAATTTGTTAATACCTACATTTAACAAAATTCAAGTGACTAAAATGCATTTCAATCTCTATCACAAAGAATTTAAGCACGCTCACGAATTTTTGCTCGCGACTTAAAATTTTCGTAAGCAAAAGTTTTAGCCACCATATAATGTAACCATGTATTTTCTGTTCTGTTAATTTTGTTTTATATTTATTTAAACAAAATGAAAATTTTTAACATTACACATACACACATGTATTAATACTAGCAGATTCCAGCGCTCGAAATTCGAGTGCAATTCCTAGGCAGCTTTATTTTTCAACTTATCCAATTCACAAACCAACACTTTTATTATTTATTATTATTGTGAATGAAGATTATTAACATCAACAAATTTAATAAAACATACATAGCATATGTCTAATTTTATGTATGTGTTAGTAGCAACTTTAAATGCAATTTGCTCAAAATAAAGGAAAAGTGATTTTAATAGTAGGCATCGGAACTGGGGCTGCGTAAGAGCAAACTGTTGGGGAAATACCTTAAATGAGAAGCTAACATCATATAACATCAATATTATTTATCCTTGTGAACAAACATATGTACCTGCTAGTGCTAACAGACAGGGATCTACTCCATATTTTTTCCTAACTAATGTACCTAATGTAATTTCTTCTGCAGTTGTTTTGAATAGCCTTAGTTCTGATCACCTACCAGTTCAAATAAATCTCACTAGTGAAGTTACCAGGTCTACTTTCGTTTTGCTTGACTATAAAAATGCCAATTGGTTATCTTTCCAGAGATTTCTTATAAGAAATACTAATATTCCCGATATAAGGGATATTACTTCTAATGATCGAATCGGTTTGGCGATTACACGATTTAAGAACCTTATTAATGAGGCCATCGATATAAGCATTCCAAAAAAATCACCTTCGTTTCAACGGAAATTATTACCAATGTATTTGAAAATTTGCATACAACAACGAAATGCTTGCCGACGAAACTGGCAACGATATCGTAGCCTGACAGATTTTTATGATATGAAAATCCTCAATAGCAAAATAGGCGAGGAAATGGAAAAACTAAAAAATAAGTATTGGTCCAATTTATTGGCAAGTTTGGACAAAAATGCAGCTCCGTTCTGGAACCTTACCAAAATAACGAGAAAAAAGGTAACACTATACCTATTTTAAAACACAACAACTCTAGATTCACTAATCACTCAATTTTCCACAATTTAGGTGACACTGACACAAACTCGCAAGGTAATGAATTAGTTCAATCGTTTAGATTAAGTGCTCATAACATCTCCGATGATATATTAATAACTACATTCCAAATTAGTGATGTAGTTAAAAAGCTAAAAGCAAGAAAGGCTCCTGGAATTGATGGAGTTAATAATAAATGTCCTAAATGTCTTCCAAAAAAATCGCATAAATTTTTAACCGTTATTTTTAACTCATGTTTAAAACAAAGCAACTTTCCGCTAGATTTCAAGAAAGCAAAAATTATTCCAATTCGAAAGCAGAACAAACCTGCAGATAACCCCTCTTCGTATCGTCCAATTAGCCTATTGTCGTCTATAGGTAAAATTTTCGAGAGAATTAAAAATGAAAAACTAATGTTCCTTATTGAATCTAACGGAATTTTTCCTAACCATCAATTCGGCTTCCGAAAGGAGCACAACACAGTTCAATCCTTAGTACGAATCAGAAAATTGGTAACCAAAAATTTTGACCTTCAAAAATCAACGGGTATGGTACTACTAGACGTCAAAGCTGCCTTCGATTCTGTGTGGCACGATAGCCTTATTTATAAGATGATTAGTTTTAACTTCCCCAGTTATTTAATTAAAATAATCGAAAGTTTTCTGTCTAGTCGCTCCTTTAAAGTTTATATTGGTTCATTATATTCTGAAACTTTTAGTATACCTTCAGGATGTCCCCAGAGCTCCTGTCTTTCACCTATTTTATATAACTTGTATTCTTCAGATTTGCCCCATCTTGAAAGTTGCACCATCTCCGTATTTGCAGATGATACAGCAGTATTATGTTCCGATTTACTCTCTGAAAACATTATTTCCAACCTTCAAAGGGATTTAGAAAAATTAACAAATTATTTCAATAAGTGGAAAATAACACTCAATCCTGATAAAACGCAGACTATAAATTTTACACGAAAAAGAAAATCTTGTTATATTCCGCAAAGAAACATTATTTTTTTAAACACGGAAGTTCCATGGGAACAAAAAGTAAAATATTTAGGAATAATTCTTGATCCAAAAATGAAATCTAAAGAGCATGTACAGTACATAATAAACAAAGTGAATATTCTGACCTGTGTTCTTTATCCTTTTATAAACCGAAACTCTGCTCTAAGTATAGAAAACAAAAGATTAATATTCAAACTAATTTTTCATGCCTTAGTATTTTATGCAGCTCCTATGTGGCCTAAAAGTGCAGCCTGTCATATTAAACAAGTAAGAAAATTATAGTCGGTCTAGACCAATAGCGTTCATTCCATGGCCGATAGCAGCTTATATACCAAATTTCATATTTGCGACCTGCAGTTTGATTACAAGCTTTACATGGACACACAGACGGACGGACGGACATTGTTAAATCAACTCAGAAAGTGATTCTAATTCGATCGGTATAATTAAAGATGGGTCTGTGTCAAATATTTTTGGTTGTTACAAACAGCAGCACAAAGTCATTATACCCAAACCACATAGTGGTATAAGGTATAAAAACTTCAAATCGCACAAAACAAATTACCCAACATGGTTTTTTCCAACACTAAGGCTTCACACAATTTCGAATATAGATCTTGTTATTTCTAGGTTAAACAAACTGACTACAAACTTTTATTCTAGATGCTTTTGTTCTGAACACCCCTATATTAATGAATTGACATCAGCTTAGCTAGCTTGTAAGTAGATCTTTAAGTGGTTTTTATTAAAATAAAAAAATGCTTCAAACAGGTTTTTTTTAATTTTGCCTCCAATAGTATTATATGTATATATGTATACAATTTTGTAAATTACTATTAATTATTAAGAAGAAAAAGTACAAAAGCTTGAACTATTTATATATATATATATATATATATATATATATTTTTAAGATAAAAATATAAATATTATTTAAACAAAATAAAGAATTGCATGGAATTGAAAATAAAGGAAAAAATTTAAAAATCTAAAAATCTGCAAAACGGCTAAAAAGAAATGCCTTTCAAATAATATACGCTTGGTCAAAATCGGGGTAAAACGGTAGAACAAAACATTGGTCACAGGAAATCGCCTTGCCTATTAATATTATAGATATTAGTTTTGCCAAATATTTCTGATGAAATTTATAATAAAGATGTTGATAATGAAGATGGTGATGAAGAAGTTGATGACAATAGCAATGCAGATAATGATGACGATGATGAAGATTATGATAATTGGAATAGTTATGATGAATTTGATAATGCAGAGTAAAATAAAAACAAAGATTTCAGCAAAAAGTTTTAATTTTTTTTTTATTTTTTTTAATAAACCATTCTTTCGTGACTTTTTTTGAGATAGTTTTTTATAAACATATATGGGATTTAGTGAAAAACAAAATTTTAATTTTTAATTAATTTTATACTAATATTAATATACATTATAAATTTATTATTTCATTTTTTTCAATTAAGTATGCTCTCTTCATATCAAAGTTAGCGTTAAAACAGTGAACTAAGAACTTTTTTGCCGAAAACAAAACAGATTAAAAAAATTTTTTTATCCATTTTTTTTTTCTAAAAAGCTGTGTTTTTATGCATTTATGATTAATCATCAATAAAAACTCAAAATATTTATAAACTACGGCTTCCCTGAATTATTCGCCACTTTGAGTACCATCGAACCCACTGCGCTGCGGTTTATTACAAGACAGACGGACGAACAGACATCGCTAAATCAACTCAGGAATTTGTTCCGGATCGACCGGTTTAACAGAAGGTGGGTTTATTTGAAAATATTTGAATTATAAGCGACCATAATAAGCATGATCGTGATCGGCATATTTTGGGCCCTAATTCCCTTAAAAAAGTAGTAACTGATGTATTGTTTTTCATACTTATATGCAATAACCTCTCAAAACTGCCAGACAAATTTTGTTTATATTTATCCATTAATGAGCACAATATAGCTGTACGTAAGACCCTGCTTTGAAATTCGTGGTATTCTAGACCAGCTATAATTTCCTCACTTGTTTTTGCTTTTTATTCTTCAAAAAAGTAGCCCGTACCCTGTCGCTTCTTAAAACTACTACTACATTTCGTCATGTTATTTTCTTGGTGTTGCCCATTTGCATTTCCCTTTCACTGAGTGGGAGTTAATACTCATAAAAAATTACTTTGTGTTTTTTTTTTTTTGTCTGCATAAAATCTAACCAAAACGATTTAATGCTATCAAAGGAATATGGTGAATACCAAAATGTATTAAGTCTTTTAAATTTTTTTTTTTATATAAATTTCATAAATTTTAAATTATACTAAGTGTCTACACATGTTGTTATTTTACAAAATACTACTTACAAAATGTCCGATGCGACCATATAAAGAAAAAAAAGTGTCCATGTTATCAATGGTAGTGTTGATGTCTGGCTTAAGTAGCCTACTCATTAATTGTAGATTTGTTGACAAGCACCGTCATCAGCAACATCATAATACTGGCATCAACAAGTTTCAATTGTGCGTAGCTAGAAATTTTCTTGTAAGCAATATCACTTCAATGACAGGTGGGTGTGATAGGTTTGGTAATATGTTTGTTGTATCTCAAAGGTTTATATTTTGGATAACTGGAATTTAAAAATAAAAGTAAGATCTGGCGATAAGGAATTCAATAATTTATTAATTTCTTTCTCTGTGATTTTTCTTTTTTATAAAAAGTTTTTATTAAAACTCTTTCTTTCCTTATGCATATGAGTTTCGAATCTATCCGTGACTGTGCGTGACTTTACGTGACTATTTCAAAATTAATCTTTGGTCACAACAAGTTAATGGACCAAGTTTCAGATTGATGGGATGAGTGGGGTTTAAATCACTTAAAAATGAAAAAAATTAAAATTTACAAAATCTGAATATTCCATGGAAAGATATGAATAACTGCGTTTTTACTTTTTCGCGATCGTTAAAAATGTTCCGCACTTAATGCGATGAAATTTGGAATTAGGATATATAAATATTGATTCTGATTTATCATCAATATCTGAGGATGATATTGATGAAAATCTAGATGACGATAACTGCAAACCCTCAGGCAAACAAAATCAGCTTAATTGTCATTAAATCCAGCTTTAGCTTTGGTCAACAATTTTAAAATTATAAAAAAGCAGCTAAGACTTGCAAATAACTGGCTAGGTCTGAAATAACCATTGCTACCCCAATACAAGCAGGCATATACAAACTGTAAACATTGAAAAACTAAAATTAGTGCGTTCACTTTGATGGGAAGAAGATTTGGAAGAGAATTTAAGGAAATAAAGATAGGTGTTCTAGTATCTGATAGTGGAAAATCGCTTTAAATATTTAACGTTGGATAGCTTTGATTTGTCGAAATCCATCAAAATGATATTTTTTGATATGACTAATTCATTCCTCTCATATTATTGAGTAGCTGGGCCCCGTCCGCGTTGGTGGCCCTAAGAACACTTATGGTTTTTATATTGCTCCAAATTTTAATGAACAGTAATTTTAATGAAAATTAAACCAAAATCTGTCCAGTCATTTTAAGGCCACACAGAACATACACACGTACATACACACATCCATTTTTATATACACTGAAGCCCCGATGTGCTTCGTTAATAGGGATCGGGGATATGCTATGCAAATCGAAACGACGCAATTGGAATCATTTTTTTGTATAATGCACTGCTGATGGGGTCAAAAACTTAAGTCAAAAACTTATTAAAAGAAGTCATTTGGATACGTTTTTTTCTATTTATTTCAACAAGGGTTTTTAATTATTATAAAGAAATAAGAGAGAATAAATTGATATAAAAACCTAACAAAAATTTATTTACTTCATTTATATTCACAGACTGTATGTATATGGGGGTTTCATGTCAAGTGCACCAACTTTTGAAACCGATGTCTTCCGATCAGGATGAAATTTGCACCAACGTTAGTCCTATTGGATAGTAGTTTAGACACAATTCTTCAACAAGATCGGTACAGATCTCTCTGCGTTAGAGGGGATCAAAATTTGACATTTTGGCCAAACAGGTGTTTCTTCTCATCAATTTAACTTATTACCTATTGTTCTCAGAAAATTTTCTCCCAAATAGTTTAGATAGATATTTCTTCAATATTTCAAAAAGTGAATTTTTTTTTTTTTTTTTTTTTTCATAAGAAAGCTTAGGATTTTTACTTTAAGAGCTTTTTGGTCGCTTGGTGGGATGGGAGTGGGATATCTATCAAAATAAATGTTTTGTAACTCAAGACAACGGTTTTTCAATTTTTCACAAATGCACTATTTTGAATTTTTTCCTATTTGTGTCTAAAACCTTACAAATAAAACTTATACTGAGAAACTAGACAAATTAACCTTTCCGAAGGTATGTAACATACCTTTATAACATAACAGAAGAGAATGGTTATCTGTAACCTGAAAGAGTTATTTGCAACATTTCAATCTGAACACGAGGATGTTAAAATTGGCTTCACGAAATTAACTCAAATGAGGCCAAAACATTGCGTTTTGGCAGAAAGCAGCGGAACTCACACAGTACGCGTTTGCATTTACCATGAAAATGTTAAACTGATGTTAAAGGAAATCAACGTAAAGTATTTAACAGATGATTCGGCAGAAGATTTACACGATTACCGCAATTGCCTTAAATTGACTATGTGTCCTAATGCAACAACTTCTTGCTACTTAGGTGAATGTACCAATTGCTCGAAAACCACATTCATCAAAGAAAATTTAATCAACTCTTTGGATCGAGAATATATATAGGAGGTCAAATTTGATTCTTGGATTCAGACTGACAGATGCACATTGAAAACAATCATTTTAAATGTGGATGATTTTGTGGAAGAAATGTGTACAGGATTGCTAAACTTGAGAAACCATGACTTTTTAGTCACAGAGCAATGGGCATTCTTCAAGGATTTGAAGATACATTTGAAGTCTGGTGAATTCTATAAATATGAAAACTATAAATATGCTTTTCAGGATGCCATACAAGCATTCCACTTCAAAAACAACCAAGCAACTATATTCACAGTAGTTATTTACTACATGAAAGATGAAAAACTGGAACACAAAAGTATGTCAATCATATCCTACGATTTAAAACATGATAGCGTTGCAGTTTATGAGTACCAGAAGAGAATACTAAAATTTCTAAAGTCTAAATTTACAGTAAAGAAGGTATACTACGTTTCGGACGGAGCTCGTCAACATTTTAAAAACAAAAGTAGCTTGACAAATCTTATGGCCCATGAAAAAGATTTTGGAATGCCAGCTGAGTGGCATTTTCATCCTTCTGCTCATGGTAAAGGAGCATGTGATGGTATTGGAGCAAACCTTAAAAGAAATGCAGCGAAGTATAGCCTCCAGTGCTCTCATCAAGATCGCATCTTAGATGCGACTGCTTTATTCCATTGGGCAAAGAGTTATTGTAAAGAAACTAAAATAGTTTTTAGTAGCAAAGAGGATCATCAGGAAACATTGAAAACACTGAAGAGCAGATTCGATGCTGCGGTAACAATCGATGGCACCGCTCAATACCATGCTTTTATACCGCTTGTCGATGGAAGACTCAATTTGAAAAAGTTTTCTGCCTCTATTTAATGCGATTTCTTTCCAACGACAACAAATAAACCAGCAGCGAAATCAACAGCTAAACCTAGTAGCGCCAAGAAAGGATTGACAAAAAAAACGCAGTAAATAAAGGCGACAAAAAAGCTGGATGAAAGACTGGGTATTTAAAAATTTACAAGACTTAAATACTTCATCAGCTACAATAAATTAAGTATAAAAATAGTTATGATATAAATGGATCTAATGCAATTAAGATTAAATTTTAATAAATTATTTATCTTTTTATTTTAAATATTATTATTATACATTAATTTAATTATTATTAAAAGTAAATAAAAAAATAATAATTTTGCAACATTTCTATAGAAAAAAAGCGATTTTTTTCCTGAGGTTAACATATTCTGGGTATTACAGTATTGAGGGTATAAAATTTTAGTTAGGTATGTTGCATACCTTCGGAAAGGTTAATTTGTCTAGTTTCTCAGTATAAGTTTTATTTGTAAGGTTTTACACACAAATAGGAAAAAATTCAAAATAGTGCATTTGTGAAAAATTGAAAAACCGTTGTCTTGAGTTACAAAACCTTTATTTTGATAGATATCCCACTCCCATCCCACTAAGCGTCCAAAAAGCTCTTAAAGGAAAAATCCTAAGCTTTCTTATGAAAAAATAAAAAAAAAAAAATTCACTTTTGAAAAAAAAAGCCAAAAAATGCTTTAATTTAGCAAAAAAAAAGTCTAAAAAAAAATTTTTTTTTTTTTAAGTATTTTTTTCCGAAATATTGAAGAAATATCTATCTAAACTATTTGGGAGAAAATTTTCTGAGAACAATAGGTAATAAGTTACATGGATGAGAAGAAACACCTGTTTGGCCAAAATGTCAAATTTTGATCCCCTCTAACTCAGAGAGATCTGGACCGATCTTATTGAAAAATTGTGTCTAAACTACTATTCAATAGGACCAACCTTGGCGCAAATTTCATCCCGATACGAAGACATCGGTTTCAAAAGTTGGTGCACTTGACATGAAATCCCCCATATACATTAATTAAGGTGACAGCGGTTTGTATGAAAAAAAATTTTTGGTCGAATTTTGAGGTCTGGTCGGACTATCGCGACACTGGATCTAAGACTTTAGTGTGCAAATTTTGAGCCAAATCGGACAGTGTTTTCTGAACGTGCATTCAGTTCAAAGTTCAAATATGCCTTTATATTTAAAATTATAAAAAAAATCATTTTTCACAAAAATTTTGATATTAATTATCGCGTTTCAATTAAACTAATTAAAAAAACCATAATATGGAGTAAATTATCTTTCTAATAAAATAACAAAATCTGTTATCGGTTGTTAAACCGCCAAGTTATATCAAGTTCCCCAGGCTGTAAATGCGCCGCAGACCACTTGATTAAGAAAATCGAGCTCAAATTTTTAAAGACATTCAAGTAATTTACAAAAACAATATTTTGGATTCTCCTGATCCCTAAATGATCACATGTAAAGTATTTTGCATCTTGCCTATTGCTATGCCGTTCTAAATTAATGCCAAATCGATACGTATTTTGTAGCACTATTTCAAAAGCTCCAATTTTACTTTTTCAAAAATTTTGTTCAAAAAATTTTTCGAAGTCAACGTTTGGCACTTTAAGGTCTTATTAATAAAATATATGAGATTTAAACTGTCAAATATTGTAAGTATGGTTTTCTTAATTTGGCGAGGGCAGCGTTTTTATTTCAGCGGATTTTAAGGAAAATGTGATTTTTCATACTTTTTCAACTGTCACGGTCAATCTTTGTGGTATTTTCATATTTGAAATATGTTTTGTCAAAATATTATACTATTGGTACAAGATCTCAACTTTGCAAATTAAGGTTAAATTGAAACACCATAAACTGTCCCTCTTTAAGATCAAAAATCAAATCTTAGGAGATTTATATTTTTTTAAACAAAATATCCAAATAAAATATATTTGTAGAAGGATTTAGAAAAAACTTGTTGATAATATTTTAATAGTTCTAAAAAATAATATTCTGGACTTATTTTCTCAAATTAACCCGTGGGGTACTCTTGATATCAAATTGACTGTTTATGAAAATCTATAAAAATATTCTTCATTAGGATTTCTTTTTTTTTTTTTGTAGATAAATCAGATTTAATATACATATTCATAAAATTCCTCAAATTTATTCGTTATTTTATGAAAATATGTAGATTAATTAGTCTCTATATTAAACACAGTATAAACAAATTTGTATATCGAGGGCTTATATTCAAAAAGTGCATCTGCATCAATAATTATTTTAAAGAGAGCGTGTAAGCTAATTTATTAATAAGATCTAAAAGTATTTGTCGATCGATTTGCTAGAATATCTTTTAAGAAATAGTCGTACTAATCACGTATGATATCAAAATTAATATAATATTTGACAGTCATATCAGAGAACAGTTTGAAATAAAAAATTAATATTGCTGTCGAATGTAAATAGCACTTTTTGAATAGAAACCCTCGATACACCTTTATGTGAATATAATAATTCTGAAATAAAAATTAAAACTAGGACATATTTTGAGCACCCCACGGTTAATTTCAGAAAATAAGTCGAGAATATTATTCTTTGAAATTATTAAAATATTATCGACAAGTTTTATCGAAATCTTTCCGCAAATATATTTGATTTCGATATTTTGTTTTAAAAAATATTACTATCCTTAAATTTGACTTTTGACCTTAAAGGTGGACAATTTATAGTGTATCAATTTAACCTTAATTTACAAGATGAAGAACTTATATCAAGTAGTATAATATTTTGACAAAATATATTTGAAATATGAAAATACCACAAAAATGTAGCCTAAAAGTTGGAAAAGTATGAAAAATCACATTTCTCTTCAAATCCGCTGAAATAAAAACGCTGCCCTCGCCAAATTAAGAACAGGATAACTACAATGTTTGCCATTCTTAATCCTATATATTTTGTTAATAATGCCGTAATGTCCAGTAGTTGATTTCGGAAAATTTCTTGAACAAAATTTTTGAAGAAGCAAAATTGGAGATTTTGAAATAGTGCTCCAAAATACGTACAGTTTTGACATTAATTTACATAGCACGGCATAACAATAGGCAAGATGCAAAAACTTTACATGTTATCATTTAGGGATCAAAATAATGCAAAAATGTTGTTGTTGTAAATTACTTCAATGTCTTTAAAAATGTGAGCCCGATTTTCATAATCAAGTGGCCTGCGGCGCATTTATTGCCTGGGGAACTTGATATAACTTGGATATTTTTCAACCGATAATAGACTTTGCTGTTTTGTTAGAAAGACAAGTTACTCTAGATTATGGCTTATTACTTAATTTGACTGAAGCGCAATTATTAATATCAAACCAGTGACCTGAAACAGATTAATTTACAGTTATTTACGATGGTCTATACCAGGGGTCACCAACTGGCGGACCGCGGTCCGGATGCGGACCTTGTGTTAACAATACAAAATATTTTACATTATGTAACAAGAAATTCATGAGAAATATTTTCGACTCGACATCAGCCTTTGGTGATGATCCGTTAACTAACAAGTAATAGGGAAACCTATGCAAAAAAAAAGATAATTTGGAAGCGATTACACAAACAATTTCATTAGTAATATTGTCGTCATCAGCGAGATGCAACAAAATCTCACACATACACTCGTCGGACAGGCTCATCAAATCATTCAAAACTATCAACACAGGTTGTTCGATGAGTGTATGTATGAGATTTTGTTGCATCTCACTGACGACATGAATTTTACTAATGAAATTGTTTGTGTCATCGCTCCCAAATCATCATTTTTTTTGCATAGGTTTCCCTATTAATTGTTAATTAACGGATCATCACCAAAGGTTGTTGGTATTTTTGAATGATTTGATGATTTGAGGCTTTCGGTCACTTATGAGTTCAGTGTTTTGTTTTTAATTGAGTGACGGACGCCAACTCGGAGTGCTCTAAACACTATTACCTAGCTACGCTAAGTGTTAAGGTACCTGATTAAATTTGCAAGTTATTTTTTTATAATGGAACCGAAAAAAAGAAAGGTGGAAGTCGAAAATAGACAGTTTTTGCCAGAATGGACCGATTTGTATTGTTTCACGCTGCCAAATCGTGCTAGAACAGTACCGATGTGCTCGATTTGTCAACAAACAGTTGCGTTAATTAAAAGCTCGAATATAAAACGACATTATGAGACTAAACACAAATCATTTGCAGACAATTTTCCACTGGGCAGTAATCTGCGTAAATCTAAAATAGCAAATTTATTGTCAAGCTATGCATCGACGACTCAAACCATGAGTCGTTCATTGACTGAACAGGAGAAATGTGGTGAAGCTTCTTTACGTATTTCTTGGACTCTTGCTAAGCATATGAAACCATTCACTGATGCTGACATAGTCAAGGAATGTATGCTCGAGGCAGGCAATGTTTTGTTTGAGAACAGAAAAGATGTTGTTGAAACTATTCGACGGATTCCCTTATCTGCGAGTACTAACACAAGAAACACACACGTTCTGGCAGAAGAAAATCATTGTGATGTGAAACGGCAGTTAAATAATTCCGATTATTACGCCTTGGCTATGGATGAATCATGTGACATTACTGATAAAGCACAATTGGTTATTTTTGTACGTTTCTTGGACAAAATGAGACAAACTTTTGTTGAGGAGCTATTAATTATTTTGCCGTTAATAGGAAGAACCCGAGGAGAAGACATGATGGACGCGGTGATGGATTATTTCGTTAAAAATGAAATTGACTTAAAAAAGCTTTTATCAGTAACTACCGACGGTGCACCAGCGATGGTTGGGGCTAAAAAAGGACTAGTTCACCTATTGAGAACCAGTTCAAAATATTATGAAAATTTGATTTCTTACCATTGTATCATTCACCAAACTGTGCTTTGTTGCAAACTCAATCTTAATCTCGAGAGAACAATTCAAGGAGTGATGAAAATAGTAAATTTTCTTCGGGAAAAATCAGCACTGAAACATCGTGAATTAAAAATATTTCTTGACGAAGTGGATGCTCAATATGACGATCTGTTATTGCATAATAATGTGAGATGGTTAAGCAAAATCTGCGTTTTACAACGATTCTTCACCATTTTAGAAGACTTGAAGACATTTCTTTTCAAAACTGATCAAACGTCAACAAACGATTACTTAAGTTTTCTAAGCGATAAAGAAAACGTAACTTCCATTGCTTTCTTATGAGATATTTTTAAACACATCAATGATCTGAACCTTAAACTTCAAGGCAAATGAAAGCTTGTATGGGAGCTCCTGACAGAAGTAAAAAACTTTTTGCGAAAACTCGATCTTTTCAACATTGATCTGGATACTGAACGCCTGCACTTCCCTAATTTAAAAAAAATCTGCAATGACAACGAGCTTGACGTCGGCCAATACAAGACGTTCATTGAGGATCTAAAATCGGAATTTGAAAGCAGATCCTCAGTAACATTTACTCTTTGAATCCTGGGGATGAATGGAGTAATGAAGCTGCAAATATTTTCGGGAGTAATAAAGCTTTTCTCCAGATGGAAATGATCGATTTCCAAGAAAATACAGTTTTAAAACACCAAAAACAGGAAGTTTCTTGTCAAGAGTTTTGGATAAAATTTGTTTGTGCCACTAAATACCCAGAATTAAAAAAATTAGCCTTGAAACTTCTCTCTTTGTTTGGGTCAACATATGTTTGTGAAGCAGCATTTTCTAAGATGAACTTCATTAAAAATAAATTCCGGAACAGACTTGCCGATGAACATCTCCAAGATTTAATGAGAATAGCCTGCACAAGCTTTACTGCAAACTTCAGACGGATAGTCCAAGACAAAAAATGTAATTTTTCTCATTAATATTGTAAAAACCCTTAGTACTTACTTCTTTTTATTCAAAGCATTTGTTTATTATTTAATAAAATAATGCACCGAAACCCATTCGTTTTATTTGCAATTGATACAGTATCTAAACATATTATTTAAATAGTTCAGTTTATTACCTTCCGGACCGCGACGGTCGTGATTTTTAAAAAAACTGACCCCAAATGAAAGTAGTTGGTGACCGCTGGTCTATACTATTATATAAATATAAAGAAATTTAAATCACACCTTAAGGTCACCACAGATCTTCCATTTATGATCGTTGTGTTTGAGTAATGTCAAAATTTCAGTCATTGATTCGTAATTTTCCTTTGTATTTATGGCATGAGCAATTGGTATGAATGGTTTTTCATTCCCATTGTGCAAAAGAAGAGCCTTTAAACCGTTATTAGAGCTATCAATAAGTAACCTCCTTTCAGTTTTGCCATATGGCTTGTTCATTATACCCTATACACTATGTGGTTTGGGTATAATGACTTTGTGCTGCTGTTTGTAACAACCAAAAATATTTGACCTAGACCCATCTTTAATTATACCGATCGAATCAGAATCACTTTTCGTGTTGATTTAACAATGTCCGTCCGTCCGTCCGTCCGTCCATCTGTGTGTCCCTGTAATCCTTTTAATCAAAGTGCAGGTTGCAAATATGAATATATTTTGATGAAATTTGGTACATAAGCTTCTGTGGGCCATGGGATGAACCCTATTGAAATTGGTGAGAATCAGTCCATGTTCAGACCTAGCCCCCATACAAATTACCCCTATGAAGTCGACATAAATTGCCATAAGATCCAAATTGTCATACAGATCTTACTCAAATTGGGTTTGTATGCATTCATTACATCTATTAATGAGTAGTCCAAAAATGATCCCTTTAGCCCCATATAGAGCTGATTCGCGATCTTCACTTAAATCTATTAAAAACCAAAAATATTGCACTGATTCTTCTCAAATTTTGTTTGTATATATTTTTGCAAAATACAAGAGACTTTACCAAACATGATCAGGATCGGTCCATTTTTGGTCCTAGTCCCCATATAGATATAGCATCCGATATGAACTTTTTCATATCTGCAGCCAAAAAAATTAGTAAAAATCCCACTCAAATTTGGTTTTTGCTTATTGTCTATGTCCATTTAGTTTGGCCTAAGAGATAGGGTCTATAAACGCATGATATAGGGTATCGTATATTCGGTCTAGACCGGCTATAATTTTCTTACTTGTTTTTTGATATAAACTATCAGCATCAGTACAGTATAGAATAGAGTATTTCATTTCAAAATACGCAGTCAATTCCAAGCTACTATCTCTATAAATTGTTACTTTTGTCCCAACTGCAAAATGTTTCCACTGCTGCATGCATGAACCTAGTAATTCTGCTTCATATAAATCCCGAATTAGAGCATTCAGCTCAGCTTGAGTCAATAAATGGTGTTCATCGTGAGCCTCATACTATAACTGCTGAAGAAAGATGTTTCGAACTCACTGCTCGTATCACTGGGAATGACTGGTAGTGGATCATTTGGTGGACATTGAACTGATTTGAAAACCGATGGGACATCGCTAAGTAATATTTTTTCGATTTTTCATATTGAATCCAGCAACCTTTGTTAAACAGAAATCACAATCGAGTGTATTATTTTATTAAGCTAATGTGGCCTAAAGTTTTATGTAATTAAAGTAAATTTTAATTCAATTTTGCTCGACGTTTCGTCGATTATATGTCGACTTCCTCTGGAGCTCGTAATGTTGTTATTACGTTATTACATTAAAATATAAAAAATTTTTTTATTACATTTAGTAAATAACAAAAAACATAAAAACATAAAAACACTGACATAATAATAAACACAACTTAATTTAATATATCACAATCGCTTTGGGGGTTACTTTACTCTCTCCAAAGTACTGGAATTAAAAAATCGAAATAGATCTTCTTGCCATTTGATTACTTGTATAACAGTTCTACAAAACATTGTCAGTGTCCACGGTTTGTCCAAGTTTCCAAAAAAATATTCACCACACACAAAGAAAAAATAGCTTGAGTCATTAACGCACGATCTCCTTTACATGCATTAATGCTACTATTATGAAGATTTAGAATGAATGTGGGCTTCTGTCAAATTAATAATTGTGAAATAGTAGAGTCAGAATTGACAGTTTTACAGTATTGCTAGTCTAATTTTTATGCCAGATTCGAATTCAGCGCACCCATATTAGTTAAAAAACGTGATTCGTTTCTGCAGTCAAATTGTTTTTTAAATTTATACACCAGTGTAATAAAAGAAGCCAAATTTAATAGAGTTATTATATATGTGACTTAATGGGGTAGCCAAAACTAGGGCACAATTTTTATAGATGCAGCTGGTTTTACTATCTAGACCCGGTTTCAATGAACTTTTAATACTTTTGATACCCTTAAGAATAGTTAAGACATCTAAGGATTAAATGCTAATTGACGTCAGCCTTGAAATATCAAAAGAATATCGTGTACTGGTTAACGCCATTGTATAAAATGTCGACGCAAAGAATTCAGCAAAAATATTTGCAATATCAACATCGCACATTGGGTTCAAATGGTCCCAAAGTGGCGATTAACTGAAATTTTAGAAGTTTTTGTCCAAAACTTTTATATAGGGTGAAACTAGATAATTTTTTACATCACTATGTGAAATTTCAGCCATCTATGTTCTATACTTACCCCGTGGCGAGCTGTCAAATTCAACAATCTAATGCTGTTTTTGCAAAAAGTAGAAAACATGAAATTTTTTACGATTCAAGTGCTTATTTTTCTATTAAATCTTCAAAAAAGTAAAACTTCTATAATGGAACCTTTAACTTCAGGTATTTTAAGATATACAAAATTTTTTTCTTTATAAAAATTATGTGTAATTATTTTTAGCAAATTTTTTAAAAAAGGTCAAAAATTGCCACGTTTTCCACATTCTATTAAGTTAGTTATAGTTGGGTTCCGACTTGTGGATTTTAAAAAAGTAGAGGATTTCAGCTTTAATCAAACAAAAAAAAATCCTGAGACAATCCAGAGCCTTTTTTTATTGTCTTTTTTGTGTTAAAAGTCTGGTTGTCAAGTCCAGTAGGGGTGTTGTTTGTTTTTAAATATTGTCTTTTTCTATACTTTTGGTATTTTTGTTATTGTTTATGTCTATGCATTTTGTGGTTTTCTTTAGAGATGAGTGCGTGAGTGATTTTGATCACTGATATTTAATAAGTTTTTAATAAGTTTCTTTTAAATTCTGACCCATTTAAATCTAGCATGAGCAAGAAATATGAGCAGCAAAAAAATTTATTTACCAACTTCGGAAATTTAAAAATTTACTCAAAAAGTATCTTGAGTAAATTGCATTTAAAATTGCTACTAACATACTTAGACATAAAATTATACAATGTTGTGTGTGTGTTTATAAAATCTGCTAATGTGTTTGTAATAAAAATGAGTTTGTTTTTTGAGTTGATTTGTGAATTGACTATAATTGATTAGCATACCTTTAGGGTCTTTATTTAATGAAAAATAAAATTTCCTAGAATTTGCACTCGAATTCCGAGGGCTGGAATCTGCTAGTACTAATTGTTGTTTCTTGTGGTCATAAGATTCATTTGGAAAAATTTCATAGATTTAATCACAACACAGTAAGAGACTTCGTTGAAAAATATCCGTGGTTTTGTATGCCTCCCGCTTTGCAAAAATCTTTTATTCACGGGCCGGAGATTATACAGCACGCACTTTTACCAATTGGAGAAATATCGGAAGAAGCTCAAGAGGCCAGAAATATAGATCTAAAAAATTATAGAGTGCACTTTGCCCATAAATGCAGCCGCGAAAAGTCCAATGCTTATATTTTCAATAGGGTTCTTCTGAGTTCTGACCCATTTTTATCTAGCAGAGCAAGAAATATGAGCAGAAAAAAAAATTTATTTACCAACTTCGGAATTAGAGTTATTAGTTTTGCCAAATATTACTGATGAAAATAATAATAAAATTATAAAAAGAAGTTATGAAAGAAGATGGTGATGAAGAAGGTGATGATAATAGCAATGCAGATAGTGATGACGATGATGAAGCTTATGATAATTATGATGAAGATAATGATGATAATGAAGATTATGATAATTGGAATAGTTATGATGAATTTGATAATGCAGAGTAATACAATTATTTTCCTGCTGTTTAATAAAATTGTAAAATAAAAACAGGGATTTCACCAAAATGTTTTAATTTTTTTTTTTTTAATAAACCATTCCTTCGTGACTTTTTTGGGATAATTTTGTATATTTATGGGATTTAGTGAAAAACAAAATTTTAATTTTATACTAATATTAATAAACATTATGTTGGTACAACACTTTGCAATAACTACGGAGAATACGATAAAATACAAAAATTGAAAAGACAGCATCATTTTTAGAATCAGAATGAAAAATATAAAAATTTTGAGTTTGGAATATAGAAATAAACGTAAAGACATTTTTTTAGTTACAATCATAACAATTGGCGACGAGGATTTTAAAGAAAATACGCAATGTCTACTTTGGAGAATGTTATTGCTCAACTTCTTCTCCAACAGCAAGAAGTTGCAGCCCGTCAGCCAGAATTAATAGAAATGTTTTCAGAGAAATTGGATGTCTCTTTACAAGCAGTTACAGATTCCTCACAATCACGACAGCACGAAGTTTTGATGGATATAATTGCCAGAAATATCCAAGAATTTCGCTATGATCCAGATGAAAGTTTAATATTTTCAAATTGGTTTAGTCGTTTTGAAGAGCATTTTTTGGAAGACGCTAAGAGTCTTGATGACAGTTCAAGAAGTCGAACAAAAAAGACAAAGGACTTGGATTTTAATGAAACCGTAGACCAACTGAAATATTTGTTTGATAAAAAAGAATCATTGTTCAGTATTCGATACAAATGCCTTAAGATAAAAAAAATGAGTTGGAAGATTTTGTAAGTTATGCAGCAAGAATTAATAAACAGTGCGAACAGTTTGTACATAGTCAAATGACAACATATGAACTAAAATGTTTGATTTTCATCATTGGCCTCACCTCTCACAATGATGCTGACTTATGTTATAAACTTTTATCCAAATTGGACAGTTCTTCCGAAAATATTTCACTTGAGGTTCTTGTAGCGGAAGCTAAACGTTACAAATCGCTAAAAGAAGATTTCAAACTGATCGGAAATCATTATTCATCAGTCAGTATGGTGTGTTCGGAAAACCAGGCTCAAGTACAGAAAATTTAGAATAGCAAAAACCAGCAATACCAATCAATAAACAAGACACAATCTCCAAATAGGCCATGTTGGCAATGCGGTGCCATGCATTTTGTTAAATATTGGAATTATTCAAATCACAAATGCAAAATATGCAATAGAATTGGTCATAATGATGGTTACTGTGCATGTTTTAGCCACAGTGACAAACAACAAAAAGAAAAGGCTAGTAAACATGCGCATTCCACTAAGAATTTTTCTTCCCAATTGGTTACTATCGTTTCAGATCAACACGTCATCTAATACAAGATCACACATTATCAAGAAAATTTATCACTATTTATATTTTTAACAATCAAATAACACTACAATTTGATTCTGCTTCGGATATAACAATAATATCCAAGTTAAATTGGGAAAAGTTAAACAGTCCAAAACTTATTCAATGTTCCCGGATTGCTTCTGACGCATCAAACAACCACATTAACTTTCTTGGTGAATTCAAAACAACAATTCAACATCTTGAAAAGTCTGTGACTTCAAAGATATAGATACGTCGCAGACTCTTCTACGCTCAACGTTTTTGGTATTGATCTTATCGAAAAATTTGGATATTGGAATGGTCCTATCAATTTAATTTGTCCTAATATTTCTGCAAACATGAATAAAGATATGGTATTGGATAATATCAAGAAACAATATCCCGATGTTTTACGTAGTACAACAGGTCATTGCAAAAAGTTCAAGATACGTTTAGAAATCAAGCCAAATTGCAAACCAATTTTCAAACCGAAAAGATCAGTACCATATGCTATATTAAACAAAGTAGAAGAAGAATTAAACCGACTTCAAGCTGCAAATATAATCACACCCGTTACACATTCAGACTGGGCAGCTCCGATTGTTGTGGTTCGTAAACCTAACAATAAGATACGAATTTGTGGAGATTATTCTACTGGTTTAAATTCATGTGTAGAAAAGAACCAGTATTCGATTCCCCATGTAGATGACATATTTTCACAAATGTTAAATTGCAAAATTTTTAGCACATTAGATCTGTCTGATGTTTATTTTCAATTTGAAGTAGATGATGCCGCCAAAAAGATATTAACCCTTATGTGTGTGGACAGGTACCTGTGTACCTATTGCGTTTTCAAATCGAAATTTTTTATAAAAGATTTTAGTCTACAATTCTACAATTTCATGAGAACTCCTAACTTTTTGTTATTATTATATTTTCATAGGTGTTTATATACAATATCAGTTGGGGGCCGAGGCATATCAATTTGCTTTTTGTACTCTTAATAGGGTGAATAGGTACCTGGGTACCTGTATACGTTTTATATGGAGGCACATGAAAAAAATTAATTAGTTGCTTTACTAACGTGTGATAATCTAAATTATTTGACTTGGTTTTTAGAAATACCATTAAATAAAACTTTGTTTGATAAAAGAAAAATTGTTTTACAATATTTAAATATAAATAAAAGACATAGAAAAATTAATCCAAACAGTTGTTACATATGGGACGATTGATTGAGTTCTCTACAAAGAGGCTTGAAACAATTTTTGCAAGCCTTTCTAGTTTTTCTCTGCTTCTTTGTAAGCTTAGAGCATAGGTAACAACTACCCACAACCGCAATACGGCCATTCTTATCTCGAGTTTCTACATTAGTAACAGCTGTTCTTGAAATATCTCGCCCCAATACAACATGTATTGCTGATCGAGTGGAATCGATTTTTATTACATTTGAATTTTTGGCACGTCATTCAATGTTGTCCTTACATAGCTCAAAACTTAAATCTTTCAAAAATAGTCTGCGACGGTCAGTTGAAATAAATTGGGCATTGTACTCCATGTAAACGATGTATGCTGCTACATCGATAATATTGAAAAATAATGCTAACGTCCATCGACATGTCCTACGTTTAGAAGTATATTCTCCCAGTATCTTATCCATATTGTCGACACCTCCTTTAGTTTGGTTGTAATAAGTTATAATTTCTGGTTTAGCAGCTGTAGTGGGTTCTGTTACAGGCTTTGTGTGCATAGTTGATAACATTACTACTGCTTTTTTCTTTTTAGGAACGTAGAAGCACAAAGTTGCCTCATTTCTGAAGGCAAAGTTGGTGGAATTTATTTGCCTGAAATAATAATATTTGCTTGTCAATTTAATTTTATTTTTGCATAGTCAGTGTATCATGCACGCATTTCTTTTTATGTGTAAAATTAAACTTACCTGTCTTTATGTGGCTGCATATTTGCTGGTAAAAATCTTTTGTTCTTTCTTACTGTTCCAACTAGAGTTAAATTCCACGAGTTAAGTTTTCGAGCCAGTTGTAAGGATGTAAAAAAGTTATCTGTAGTAACATTTCTTCCGGAGTTTTTATATGGGCTAACAAGATCTAAAACCGTTCGCCTTCTGTTGGTTTACCTGTATATAATTGACCTTGTAAGGGGTAGGAATTACTTGCGTCACAAGCCCAAAATATTTTTATTCCGTACTTCTCAGGCTTAGACGGCATGTACTGTGTGAAGCGCGTTCGTCCACGATAACCATATAGCTGCTCGTCAACTGTTATACATTCGCCTGGCTTATAATTTCTACGTAAATTGTCATTAAGCATTGCCCAAATATCTCGAATGGCTGCAGCTTTATCAGTTGCGGCACGTGAAGTACGAGTGGCATCGTTGTCAAATCTGATGACACGCAACATCATTCTAAATCTATCAAGAGGCATTGCAGCTCGAATCAGTGGTAGATGAATAGGTTTCCATAATTCTGACAAATGCTCCTTATTAGATTTGTGCACACCACAAAAAATTAAAATTCCAAAAAAGGCGCCTAGTTCTTCTTCTGTAAATGGTTGGAATATTTTTGTTTTTGGCCGGTCGACCACGTTTGGAAACTTTTGTGTCATGTTAAGATTGTAATCATCAATAATTTTTTTCCTTTTCGGTTTGTTTCGCGTAAAATTATGTCACACATTTCGGTCGACAAAAAGCTTCTAAATATTTGCTGTGCTGTTAAAATATTGCTGCCAAGGGCTGCGCCGCTACGCTGACGTAAAATGTTTCGGTTTAATGGTTGCAATTCAGTTAAAGGTTTAAGATCCCAAACAGTGCCATCTTTACCACAGTGTTCATTGTTTGGCTCTTCTTCCTCACTATCATCTGAATCATATGAATCCTCAGCAGCCTCAATGCATCCCACCTGCTCAGCATCTGAACCTTCCGATGCTGCATCGTTAGCTGGTGGAATGTATTCATCGTCGATATCAGATGGTGAAAATTCGTCTTCATCACTTTCACATTCACACAACATATCACGAATTTCGGTTGACGAAAATCTATTAGAACGTGTTCTTATATTTTGATCCATTTTGCGGAAATAAAAAATGCACTTTTAAAAAACTACGCACCTTTACTTGGTGAAAAATTATTTCGAATGGAACTCTTCATGCAAAATCAATGTCAAAATGTCAATAAAAACTGCGGGGATGTGCGTATCTCATATGTGCAACAAAAGAAAATACGTAGTGTTTGCTCATTCATTATACGGGGAATCACATAATAAGATTTCTATTTTTTGCTTCAGATTTAAAAATATATTTAAAGGGGAATCCCACATTGAGTAAAATTCTAATATTATATCATTAACCATCGATTTTTTGTACAATACAAGACAAAAAATTACATTTCTCATACAATTTGCATGAAGGTACCCAGGTACCTATCCACCCTATAGAAGGTGTTTTTTTTTCCACACACATAAGGGTTAACAGTTAATACTCATAAAGGGCTATTCGCATATAACAGACTTCCTTTTGGAGTCATGTCAGCACCAGGTGCTTTCCAACAAGCATTGGAAAAAGTTTTATCTGGCATTGATGGCGTCATAACATATCTAGATGACATAATAATATCGACTACAACTATTGAAGAAAATTACAAATTAGTAATAAAGGTATTCGATCGTTTTAATGATTACGGTTTGACAATTAATTGGGACAAATGTGAAATTTTTCAAACTTCAATTAAATACCTTGGATATATATTAGATTCCAACGGAATTTCTCCTGATCCTAAAAAAATCGAAGTTATCCAAAATTTACCCAGACCCACAAATGTTTCGGAATTAAGATCATTTTTGGGTACCGCTAATTACTATGGAAAATTTATATATACAATGAGAAAACTTCGCCATCCTGTAGACGAACTCCTAAAAAACGACGTTGAATGGAAGTGGAAGGAAAAATGTGAAAATGCTTTTCAAGAATTTAAAAAAGTTTTATTTTCTCATTTATTACTTACACATTATAACCCGGATTTTCCAATAACAGTAGCTGCAGATACCTCCATGGTTGGTATTGGTGCACAAATATATCATTCAAGGCCAGATGGGTCTAATAAAGTAATTTATAAACTAACCACACTGCTCGTAGGCCTGACTTTATGTGAGTGTGTTAAAGCGCCGACCAAAAAGTGCAAGTACGAGTGTATGTGAAGGTTCATGGTTCAAAACCTCACGGCCGCCCTAAGTAGAAAAAATTTTCATATAGAAACAATCTATTCAATTAAAACATAACAATTATCACAATGTTCAATAAATCGCTGATAAAGGCTGAAATGCCAGAAACCGGTCCGATTAAGAATACAGTGCAGTTATGAATTTTTGAAATATATGCTTTCTTCTTCTTTACCACGCACCATTTAAACAAAATTAAAATTGCATATTAATTACAGTAGTAATTGCAATATGTCTGAAAAATGACGATAAATCTAACAAACAAAAAATTTATCATATTTCACGAGCTATAACTTCTACGGAAAAACGTTATAGCCAAATAGAAAAAGAAGCCTTAGCAATAGTTTACGCTTGTTCAAAGTTTCACAAAATGATTTATGGAAGAAAGTTTACATTGCTCACAGACCACAAACCCTTGTTAACAATTTTTGGTTCTAAGAAGGCAATTCCAACACATACCGCCAATCGATTGCAGAGATAGGCTTTAACTATGATGAGTTACAATTTTTATGTCCATTATGTCAATACAAAAGAATTTGGAAATGTAGATATGTTATCAAGACTTATCAACGACCAACATGTTGACGAAGAGGATTTCATAGTTGCTGCAATATCAGTAGAAGATGATGTGAAATCAATACTACAAGAAAACATTCAAGAACTTCCAGTTACACGTCGGATGATTCTCAATGCATCAAAATCTGATTCAATATTACAAGCGGTTTACAAGTATACTCAAGAAGGTTGACCTTTATCATCTCAAAATCTAAAACTAGAATTATTACAATTTTTCAATAGACGTGAATCACTCTACGTTGTCGAAGAATGTTTAATGTCAGGAGAACATATAATTATACCATCAAAATTTAGAACAAAACTTTAAAAACAACTTCACCGCGGCCATCATGGTATAGTGAAAATTAAAATACTCGCAAGATCATACATTTATTGGCCAGGTATTGACACAGATATTTCCTTATGTTAAGCAATGTGCCGGATGTTCTTCTGCTGCAAAATCTCCACACGCAGTATTAGACAGACTTCATATCGACATAGCTGGACCTATTAGAGGTAATTAGTATTTAGTAATGGTGAATGCGTTTTCAACATGGCCAGAGGTTGTCCAAATATCTTCAATATCTGCAAAAACAATTGTCATGCAATTAGAGGTATTCTTTAGCAGATACGGTTCCCCGAAAATAATTGTTTCAGATAATGGCACACAATTTGTAAGTGCTGATTTTAAATTTTTTTGTCAAACGTATGGTATAAATCACATTACAACACCAACATATCACCCTCAATCCAATGGACAAGCGGAACGATTCGTTGACACTATTAAAAGATCTTTATATAAAGCTTACGAGGAAAATTCAAAGAATGATAAACTCAATTTATTTGTTTTTCTTGGTCAGTATCGCTTAACTCCAAATCCAAACGTTCCTGAAAATAAATCACCAGCTGAATGGTTTATTGGGAGATCTTTAAGATAACAAATGGACGTTTTAAAAATGGAGAGAAAGGAAGTGCCCCTTAAAGATACTGAAATGGAATATTCATATAACAGAAAACATGGTGCACTTAAAAGAAGTTTTCAAGCTGGAGAATTAGTCTATGCAAAAGTTTTCAAAAATAACAAGTTTATTTGGAGCCCTGGACAAGTAATAGAAAAGATCGGTTCTGTTATTTATAATATACTGGTGCAAATAAATAATAGAAAGATCCTTCATCGAAAACATTCCAATCAGCTTTACTATCGCATCCAACTTAAAACAAAAGGGGATGTTGGTACAACACTTTGCAATAACTACGGAGAATACGATAAAATACAAAAATAGAAAAGGCAGCGTCATTTTTAGACACAGAATAAAAAATATAAAAATTTTAAGTTTGGAATATAGAATTAAACGTAAAGAAATTTTTTTATTTACAATCATAACACATTACATATTTATTATTTAAATTTTTTAATAGCACATTAAGCATGCTCTATCCTCCAATTTGATTTGTTCATTTGTCGCTTTTCATTCCAAAGCTACAGTTAAAATAGTGAACTAAGAACTTTTTTTTGCCGAAAAACAAAAAAGCGCCTAACAGGTTAAAAAAAATTTTTTTTACAATTTTTTTTCTAAAATGCTGCGTTTTTATGTAATTATGATTAATCATCAATAAAAAATTATAGTATTCCTTTTCGTGACTTTTTTGATATAAATTTTTATATTGATGGGACTTGGTGAAAAACAAAATTTGGATTTTAAATTCAATTTATACTAATATGAATAAATATTCTATGTTTATTATTTAATGTTTTTAATAGCGCACGCACTATTTTCCAAGGTTATTTATTAGTTTACAGTTAAAATAGTGAACTAAGAACTATTTTTGCCGAAAAACAAAACAGGTTAAAAAAAATTTGGTTTTATCATTTTTTTTTCTAAAATTCTGTGTTTTTATGTATTTATGATTGATCATCAATAAAAACTCGAAATATTTCTAATCTACAGCTTCCCTGAATTAATCGCCACTTTGAGTACCATTGAACCAACTGTGCATCGTTTGAAAACACACCATTCATTTTCATAGTAGTTGAATATGGTGTAATTTTACGTTTAGAATTTACAAAGTTGTAAAATATTTTTGAATTTTTTCTAATATTTGAGAACATTTTACTAAGATAAGTACGACTTCTGCCTATAAAATATAGACCATAATCAATTTGATTATCAATTTTACCATTATTATTTTATTTTATCAGTTATTATTAAAACCACAGTTTTAACTGTTCTAGAGTTTCTTGTGTAGATTAATAAATCAGAAATTTGTCCACAATTTTAAATTGATGTCAAAAAGACTTTGGGTTGTGTTTGAACATCTCCAAAGAATCTTTTGAAACCGACTCAAAAATATATTTATGGTCAATTGCTAGAAATCGCAGAAACAATCTTTCGGATGGCTTTCTCATGCCTAAAAAAATTTGCGAAATGTTTTGTAGCAACTCAGCTGAAATGCCGATAATAATACAGATTTTTCTGATTGATTCTGGTGGTTCTTGTCCATGACACTTTTACGGTCTCCGCAAACTTAAGCATTCAAATATTTTACTATTAATTAAGAAAGTGCTTTATACTTCGGTCATTACTGCTAGCTTTTCCTATCAAAACCAGGTGTTTACTTACGGTTCTACATTTAATTTTATTAATTTTTACAAAACTAATTAAGATGTTAACTTCAAATGGTTGTCAATTAAGAATCGGATGAGGCAGGTGTTTGAAATTTTGACATGTGGCATATGTGTTAAGAAATATAGTAAAATTTTTACTAGCAAAGTCATTAGTTGCCAAGGGTAGCTATTGATCAAACACCCATCATGTAATCAAAATGCAAATTTCTTTCAATTGCTGGTAATTTGTTTGCACATCTCTTATATTTCATACCATCATGGCCGGGACAGCTGTTTCACACGCATTATCGTTTATTCATTATTCCATCAATTAAAAACTTGTTCAATACATTTCTGCTATTTTTGGTCTCAAAGCAACCCGAAACTTAAATTTTATTTGAGTTTTTATTTAGCAAAATTTGCAAAAAATAATTTGTACATCTTATGATCGTTCGTATGTGATTTTGAGATAATCGTGTCTTTACTAATCAACTTACTAAATGTACTGTTTTATTACAAGTTAATAGTGATTGGTTTTTTTTATCTCAAATTGCCAGTGATAAAAATTGGATTCAACAAGTTTTGTAACGTTTTCTTAGTTGCCAATTCAAATTATTAAGATACAAAGTATTTTAACTGGAAATTCAATTAGCAGCACCATCTATTTGGCTAGCGATAAGAGCATAGAAAAAGTGCTATAAAATATTTGTTAATATCAAATAGTATAATTTGCATGTAAATTTATTAGATCAGGCGATTTGCAATGAAATTAGGTTGACAGACAAACATTTAAATTAATTTAGTAAATAACTTTAAAACTTGAAAGTTGGGCTAGGCCACAAATACAATACCCTAAGCCCTGCATTTCGATAAAGTGTTCCAACTGCACAAATAAGCGCAAACCAATTTCTCCAAAATTTTAAAATAATGTGTTTTCTGTAGTAAATGGTGGAAAATAGTTTTCTTTCTCTAATTATCAAATTTTTAGGGAGTCATTCCAACTCATTTCATAATATTTTCTTTATATGTAACTTTTTTATTTTTTTTAGAATTCCTTTGTTTACGCTACAGTAAATAACAGCTTATATATTAGTTTAGCCCATCAACGTTATCGCACATATACACAAAACCACAAAAGATTCAAATCGGAGAGACGCGTATTCGCAAAAACGTTAAATCGCAATAAAAAAAGATCGCAGAAATGCTAAACACAATATCCGAATAACGCAAAATCAGAAAATCGCAAAAATATAAAATCACAAAACACAAGTTGCAACAACATAAAATCGCCAAAACGTAGCTTGTTATTTAGAGTTACATTTAAGGACCCTGAATGTATTACAAAATCACTAAAAAAAAGGCCACTTCTCAAAGAATATAAGCATCTTTTATGGGAAATTCTATTTTTATATTTTTAAACCCAACTAGCCGTAACCCGATGGGCTTCGCTACACCCATCGTAGCACAATTATAAACGAGGAATACATTTTGTAAAAAAACATTCCATTTTTTTTTGGCGAATTTTGATTTAGATGATTTTTGTTTTTTACGATTTTTGATTTGGGCGATTATTGTCCTTTGCTATTTTTGATTTTGACGATTTTTGCTTTTTACGATTTTTGCTCTTGGCGTTTTTGATTTTTGGCGATTTTTGTTATTAGCCCTTTTGGGTTTTTTGGCGATTCCTAATTTTTGTTTTTCGCGAATTTCGAATTTGGCAATTTTTTATTGTGGCGACTTAGGTTATTGACGATTATCGGTTTGGGTGATTTTTGATTTTGGCGATTTTTGTTGTTTTGCTATTTTAGATTTTGTAGACTTTTGTTTTTTCAGATTTTTGATTTAGACGATTTTTTGTTATTCGCGATTTTCGCTTTTGGCCAATTTTGGCCTCACCCATTTTTGGATTTTGTTAGTTTTGATTTGGCGATTTTTGATTTTGGCGATTTCTGTTATTCGCTATTTTCGGTTTTTGGTGATTTATGACTTTTGCGATTTTTGCTTTTTGCGATTTTAGTTTTTTTTTTTAGCGATTTTTGTTATTCTTTATTTGCTGTCCTGGCAATTTTTGTTTTAGGCTAATTTTGGTTATTCGCGATTGGTGAGTTTCGTTTTTTTGGGATTGTTCATTTTGACGTTTTTTGATTTTTGAGATTTTCGATTTCGGTGATTTTTGACTTCAGAAATTTTTGGCTTTTGCGATTTTTGATTTGGCGATTTCTTGTATTCCCGATTTTCGGTTCTAGCTATTTCTGTTTTTTGCTTTTTACGATTTTAGATTTTTTATTTTAGCGATTTTTGTTATTCTTTATTTGCAGTTCTGGCAATTTTTGTTTTAGGCTAATTTTTGTTATTCGCGATTTTCGGTTCTGGAGAGTTTTGTTTTTTGGGATTCTTCATATTGACGTTTTTTGATTTTTGATATTTTCGATTTCGGTGATTTTTGACTTCAGAAATTTTTAGCTTTTGCGATTTTTGATTTGGCGATTTCTTGTATTCCCAATTTTCGGTTCTAGCTATTTCTGTTTTTTGCGATTTATGTTATTCTCGATTTTGGGTTCTGGCAATTTTATTTTTTGGCTATTTTTGTTATTCACGATTTTCGATTTTTGTCTGTTTTCGACTTTGGCGATTTTTGTTTTTTAGGATTTTTGATTTTGGCGGTTTTTTTTTTGCAAATTTTGATTTAGCCGATTTTTCATTTTGGCGATTCCGCGCATATTTTCACACATTTTTAAAAGTTTTAAGAATGTCATTTTCGTAGTACTTCATATTTTTTTTGTAAGGTGGGTACCAACCCATTGTTCCGATCACGCCCATTTTTTAAGCAATTACTAACATTAATAACTCATGAACTCAGACAAGGTCCAAAGGTTTTCACTATTATTGTACTCCACATATATGACATTAAACGTTTACTTTGTATAGTGCGTGCCGCGCCCACTGGTCCAATTAGCCCATTTATTTTCAGAGTACTAACATTGATACCTTATAAACTCACACAAAGTTCCAAGGCTTTCTCTATTACAGTACTGTAAATATATGACATTAAGCCTCTACTTTGTATGGTGGGTGACGTGCAACTCCCAATTCCCAATTCCGCCCATTTTTCCGCGACTCTTCAGATTAGTCTGATATGTACATGTACATAGTCTCAGAACTCTTGCTGTTGTAGTACTCCAGGTATTACATGTTAAAATTAGATGTTAAAAATCCACTTTGTATGGGAGGTGCCACGCCCACTTGAAAAATCAAAAAAAAATTCCTTCCGGATAGTTACCTACTGCAAAGACGATCGGTCCAGTGGTATAGTCTCCAATAAACCACAACCTCAAACGTACAAAATTCTATTAGTATACCCTGTACCACTATGTGGTCATGGTATAATGACTTTGTGCTGATGTTTGTAGCTGCCAAAAATATTTGACTTAGAATCATTTTCTGAGTCGATTTAGCGATTTCCGTCTGGCTGTCCGTCCGTCCGTCCATTCGACGTCCAGGTAAAATTTGGTATATAAGCTGCAAACGGCCATAAGATGAACGCTGTTCAGACCTAGTCCCCATAAAAATGACCCCTGTGAGGTCGACTTAAATTGCCATAACATTCAAATTATCGTATAGATCACTGTCTAATTGGTCTTCTGTGTGTTTATTACATTCATTTATCAGTAGTCCAAAAATAAACCCTATAGGAAAATTCTTAGTCATAGCCCCCATATGAAGCTGATTCCCGACCTTCGCTTAAATCGATCAAAAAACAAAAATATTTCACAGATTTTTCTCAAATTTGGTTTGTACATGTTTTTGCAAAAAGAAGTGACTTCACCAAATAATGCCATGATCAGTCCATTTTTTGACCTAGTAACCATATAAATATAGCATCCAATATGAAGTTTTTGATATCCGAATGCAAACAAATTAATAACAACTAGCAGATTCCAGCGCTCGAAATTCGAGTGCAATTTCTAAGCAATTTTATTTCTCAACTTAGCCAATTCACAAACCAACACTTTTTGGTTTATTATTAATGTTTATGGAGATAACAAGCATTAACAAACTCATTAACAAATTCAATAAACACGCACGTAGCATACGTAAAATTTTATGTATGTGTTAGTGGCAACTTTACGTGCAATTTACTCAAAATAAAGGACAAAATTTAAAAATCTTTAAATCTGAAAAACAGCTAAAAAGAAATACCTTTCAAATAATATACGTTTGGTCAAAATCGAGATAAAACGGTAGAACAAAACATCGTTCACAAAAAATCGCCTAGCCTATTAATATTATAGATGCCAGATTTGGTTTATACTTATTATCTATACCCAATTAGTTGGACCTTGGATCAATTATCTAAACGCATGGTATAGGTTATAACAAACTCGGTCAAGACGGACTGTAATTTCCTCACATCTTTTTTTACATGTGCACGGATGGTGTATCGGTGACAGTAAGAGAATAGGCGAGATGTTAAAACTCTCTTTAAACAAACAAAAATGTTATTGTATGTAATAACGTTTATGGCTTCGATAAAAAACCCAATATTTTTGTTAATTATCTTAATAAATTTAATCATCATTTAAAAAGTTTTTGTTGTTGACAACTTTGTTTATAATATTGTGTATAGAACACGGGTGGAGTGTATCAAAAATTCGTCACAGCCGAATTTAACACTTTTACTTTTTTTTTTGTTTTAATTATTTTGATTTCACGATATTAATTTGAAATTCCCTATAAAAATTTGGATACCCCAATTTCTATTTGATATTGTTGAGATTTGACATCTTTATATTAAATTATTATTTAACATCACGTAATTGGAATAACTTTTTCCTTGATAGGTATTGAAGATAAAGACAGACTTTGAGCATTTGCCATTGAATAACGCTCCAGGCAAATAAACCCATTAGTCATTTTATTTGCTGTATTTTAACAGTTCAGAAAAATATTTATTATTAAAATAATAATTTCTGTTCTGGTTCTCTAGAAAAGGAATGAGAATTAGCTTGTAGTAAATGTTTGATTAACATAAAACAAATATTGATAAATGGTAACAAATTTCGTTTGTACAAAACATAACAACAAAATTCCCCAAAGAACTGTTATTTGAGGCAACAATAAAGAAAAAAAAAAGATAACTGTGCTATTCTGTATTATAAATACTCATCCAAAAAGTCATTATCGACACATATTTAATAAAGCCATGAACGTTAACACAACTTTACCATTAATTTTAGTCGGTTTTTTGGAAATTTTAACTAATGAAAATGAAATCGGTTTAAAACTTATGAAAGTCACCGAATGGATAAGAGAAGAACGTTATTTTCATACACTGGTCTATATGAGACACGAACTACAGCCTGAGAATGATATATATATAACTGATAAATTGTTTAAATATCTAATGGGAGAGAATAACATAGCCCTCTTTAATCTAAAGGGTAACACTACATTTTATTTGTGGCCTCATTGGAATCAAAAACATATGGCCATTGTCCATTTGAAAGGAGTGGAACAAGAAGATAAACAATTGCTGGGTACCTTGTGGAAAACGTTGAAACGTAATGTTTTGTCCCGATTACTGTTATTGCTTCACGAGTCTGCAGATGAGAAATATGGTGGAGAACTTCTAAAATTTTGTACCGAAAATAAGGCCTTAAATGTGATGCTGGTGAGGGAGTCTCTGCGGATAACAAACGAATATTATACAGCGGAAATATATCCAAAATTTATTATGAAGAAAGCAACGATTTTGAAAAATGGTGACAATATATTTTATCCCGACCATGTCAAAAATATGCATAAACATCCCCTGCGTTTGGTAGTAAACAAAATTAGTTCGAAATTTTATTTTCTGAGGCAAGAAAATGATACAATTTTGTTGGGTGGTTATGTGGGTCACTTTTTTGAGGAATTCGCCAAGCATCATAATGCCACCATAACATTGCCTAATTATGAAAAATTGGAAAGTGAACTTTTTGTAAAAAGCTTGGACAAATTAGTGGCAAATGGTACGTATGATGCCTCAACGGAACTCTCCTTTAATGCCTACTTGAACGATATAGTTTACACGCATACCTACGACTATATGGATTGGTGTTTAATGGTGCCTATGGAAAATCCCTTGCCAGGCTATAAGTTTTATATAATCGTTTATGATAACATTAGTTTACTGCTGTTACTATTGGCTTTCATATTATTTTCAATAGTTTTGGCTTTAACATATCTTGGGAGAGATCAAAACATCGTATTTGGCGAATGTCTATTCAATATTTATATTCTAAATGGCCTGCTGGGACAGTCATACATGATGGATCGTTCGTTGGGCAGAGTTCGTAGCTCTATTTATATGTTGGTTTGTATGGGTGGCATTTTATTTAATACCACCTATGTCACATACTTGCAAGCCTTCTACACCAGTCCGCCTAAAGAAAATATTATTAATTCCATACAGGATCTTCAAGCCTCGGGCATGAAAATTGCTATATATAAAGAAGAAATTGCAGTCTTAGATGCTTTCGGCGTAACGGATGAGATTAATTCATCTATTAAGATTGTAGATTCATATGCGGACTATTATGATTTAAGAGATAATTATAATACCCGTTACGTGTATCCAGTGCCATCAGCTCAATGGTCTTTCTATCAGCAACAACAAAATTTCTTTTCTAAAGTTCGTTTTCGTTTGTCAAATATTTGTTTCATCAAAACCTTTAGTCTTGAATTGGCCCTTCAAGAAAACTCACCATTTGAGGAGGCCATGAATATCATGATCGGTCAAGTTAATCAGGCCGGTATAGTTGCTCATTGGAAAACGCTAGCATTTCTGGAAGCCTTGCAATTGAAACGTATAACTCTTAAGGATCCAACTAAGATACAAGCTTTCGAACCTATGCAACTGGAGGACATGAAATTAGTAATGTTGGGATTTATCATTGCCATTTCGCTAGTATGTGTTTGCTTCTCCCTTGAAATGTACTGGCCACATCGTGGCGTATATGCTAGAAAAATTTTGAAAAAGCTCAGGAAGATGTGAAATGATTATATACATAAATTAAAGTTTCTTTATTGCAAAGATTTGATATTCTTTTGCAAATTATATTCAAAACCCTAAAACCAGCACCTGTTAAACAGATAACATCAATTTCAATGTGACACCAACGTTTCATTTATTCAAAAGAATTTGCATCTAATAAAATATTCATAAAATAAAAAAGTTTTTTTTTTTCGACACAAAAACTCACAAGCCAGACCATAATGTTGTTGTTGCATCACAGACATCAGTTGAAAGATGAATGCTCCTTTGATATGTAGAAAGAAAATCTAACAAATAAATCGTTATAGTAGTCATAAATCATGAAAACGACGTTAACACATCAACGTCAATGGAAACCCAAAGAAACCGCTAAAAAATTAAACAAAAAAAAAAAAAAAATAAATAAAATAAAATATTTTAACATAAAAATTAGAATCCATAAAACTAAAGTCAAAGAAAATTAAAATAACAAAATAAAACTGTAAACAAAAACTTTTTCAATAAATGCAGATGATTCGCTTCAGGGAAGTATGCCAATGGGGGTTTTAGGATTAAAAGAACTAAAAAAAAATTAATTTTAACAATATTAAAAATAAAAACAAGTAAGAAAATTATAGTCGGTCTAGACCGACTATATGATACCCTATACCATGCGTTTAGCGACACTATCTCATAGTCCAACTAACTGGACATAGAAAATAAGCATAAACCCAACAGTGGACCGATCCTGACTATTTTTGGTAAAGTCTCTTGTATTTTGCAAAAATATATACAAACAAAATTTGAGAAGAATCAGTGCAATATTTTTGTTTTTTGATAGATTTAAGTGAAGATCAGAAAGCAGCTCTATATGGGGCCTATGACTAAAAGTTGTCCTATAGGGATCGTTTTTGGACAACCCATTAATGGAAGTAATAAACGCATACAAACCCAATTTGAGTAAGATCTATATGGCAATTTGGATCTTATGGCAATTTATGTCGATTTCATAGGGGTCATTTGTATGAGGGTTACGTCTGAGCATGGACCGATTCTCACCAACTAAAATAGAGTTCATTCTATGGATGACAAAAGCTCATATACCAATTTTCATCAAAATGTATTCATATTTGCGCCCTGCAGAGTGATTAAAAGGTTTACATGGACACACAGACGGACGGACTGACATCGTTAAATCGAATCAGTTAGTGATTCTGATCTGATCGGTATAATGAAAGATGGGTCTAGGTCAAATATTTTTGGTAGTTACAAACAGCAGCACAAAGTATAATAACAAGTAAGCAAATAGATAATTGGGATACCCTGTACAATGCGTTTAGAGAATTGGTTTTAGTTTCAACTAATTGGGAATAGAAAATTAACATGACCAAATCTGAGAGGAATTTTTATTATTTTCTTTTGCTTGCAGTTCGGAAAAATTAATATCGGATATTATTTTTATATGAGGGTTAGGTCGAAAAATTGGTCGATCCTGACGATATTTGATAGTCACTTATTTTTTGCAAAAACATATGCAAACCAAATTTGAGAAAAACTGTGCAATATTGTAAAGTGAAGATGGCGTGACAGCTTTATATGGGGCTATGGCCAAGAATTGTTACATAGGTTTTATTTATTTATTTATTTATATTAATTACAATACAAAGTAAATTTGTATTCTAATTTGGGTCCAGGGATAAGCCGGGTGATAAAGACCATTTTTCTGGGTTTTGCTGCGATAGACCAACCCACGACCTCCGCATGATAGGCGAGCACGCTACCTACTCACTTACCGGGGCGCTTGGGTTTTAATTTTGGACTACGGATTAATGGATGTAATAAACTCATCTAATGAGCTTAAGCTTAATTCTGGGGTACCCCAATGGTCCGTTTCTGCTTCTATTTTCCTTATCTTTCTGAACGACTTTCTTGGGCAAACTTTTAATTCTACATACTCTTTCGCAGAGGGACAACAGCATTTTTCACACAATTTCCTTTAATTGTAGGCCAAGCCTCTTGAAGGTTGGGGGGAGCAAAAGGCAGACAATGAATGACAGACTCAATCAAGACCTGTTAACACTCTCCGAGTGGGGGGGCTGATTTTAATGCGCTGAAGACTCAATGTTGTATGTTAACCCATAGCACCATGGAATCAACAATATCATCTGTATATATGGGTCGTATAGGTATTGAGGTGCCGGATACTCTTGATGTTCTAGGTATGAGAATTCATGTGATGTTGGTTGGAACGAGCATGTTTTTCAAGTGTCAAAAGAAGCTTTCTGGAGTCTTGTCTCTCTAAAACGGTGCAAAAATTACTTCACTCCCTCTGATCTCCTTAAAATCTATAACATTTACATCCGACCAAAAATGGAATAAAACGGTTCGCTCTACCCGTTATTTAGTAGAGCACATCCGTTTTTGGTATATTGTCCAGTTGACCGCACAACGCATTACAAAGAGAATTCGTTTATCAGTCGAACTAGCCGTATGTTGAATAAACTCCCCGCAGAGGTCTGTCCTGACAGTTATAATGAAATAAAATTTAAGTTAAATATCCACAAATACTACTCCCTCTCTCCTCCTTCCCATAACTCATTTTCCTGAAATCAACACAATGCAATGAATTTGTAGGGGGCATCCCCTGAGTGTTGGTTAATTTAATAAAAAAAAGAAAAAGACGCATAAGCCAATTTGAGGGATATCTATACAGTAATCCCCCGATTTACGAACCGGATCCGTTTTGAAATTGTACGTATGTCGAATATACATACGTACAGCGAGCCCAATATCAGTATGCCAATCTATTCAAAATAAATAGATACGTTTCAGAGATTTCAAATATTCCTAAAACTAAAACCGTATTAATATTTTTGTATTAAAAATGCATATGATAGGGAGAGCTTTGCAAATTTGTGTCAGGTCACCTATTTTTAATATTAGTAGCTGCGCCGGAAATGGGTGGGATCGTATAAGTGGGCGTGGTACCTCCCATACAAGTAATAATTCAATATTATATATCTCGAACACTGTGATATAGAGAGCTTTTTGTCTGATGTCACCTATTATTAATGTGAGCAGTCAGACAAAAAATGGGCAGTATCAGACCAATAGTCGTGGCATACATCAGGAGTACTGAAATAGTGAGAGTCTTGGAACTTTGTGTGAGCCCATAAGTTATTCTTGTGATTAGTTAGACAAAAAATGGGCGTGATCGGAGAAGTGGGTGTGGCACCGCCCGTACAAAGTGAATATATGATATCATATAACTGGTGCACTAAAAAAGGGAAGCTTTGACACTGTGTACGACACCATCAGGTCTTAGTATGAGTAGTCAGATATAAAATTGGCGGATTCACACCAATAGGCGTGGCACTCCCCATGCAAAGTAACTATTTAATGTCATATATCTGGAGTACTGTAGAAGAGAGAGCGTTGTGGCTTTGCGTGAGCCCATAGGTTCTTTGTATGATTAGTCCAACAAAAAAATGGGCGTGATCGAAGCAGTGGCCGTAGCACCACCCAAGCAAAGTAGATATCTAATATCATATAATTGGTTTACTATAAAAGGGAAAGACCCAACATTTTGCACCATTCCATCAGATATTAATGTAAGTAGTCCAATAAAAATTGGGCGTGCTGGGATTAGTAGGCGTGGCACCTCCTATATAAGAACTATGAAGTACTACGAAAGCGATAGTCTTTTGACAAGTACATTAGTTATATACGTGATTTGTCGTAGAAAATATATCGCCAAAATAAAAAATCGCCAACCCAAAAATCGAGAAAAATAAAAATTACCCAAAAAACAAAAGTCTTCCAAATCAAAAATGGGCAAAATCAAAAATCGCTAAAAATAAAAATTGCCAAATGATATTTTAAGTTCAAGGCCTATAGTTGCCAGATTTAATTTGGAAAATCCATGTTCTTCTCATGGGCAGCTACATGTACTTTGCTCCAGGGTGGGAACGCTGAAAAATCTTATAGCCCCACTACTAACATTTTGGGAGAAGCTGGCATGCCCTCTATAAAAATCGGACCATCCAGTTAACCTACAAACCAATAATTTTCATAAATTGTAACCGAATCTTTTATCAAGAGGTCAAAAAGTCTCAATATGTATACGGATTCCAAGACGGAATCGTTTATTCTATCGTTAGTAGACTTGCCAAAAGCCTCAACCTCGTCAACAATTTACAAACAAATGTTTAACTACATCGCAGAAAGATATTTAGGCACCGGTTGGACGTTTCTTTACACCGATGGGTCTAAATCAACTGAGTTTATAACATTCGCAATAGTAAATCAAAACGGCAGTCTTATATCCACTGGCTTCATCGATAACTACTTCTCCAATTTTACAGCTGAAGATTTAGCTATACTTTTTGCAATCAAACTCGCCTCACAAAATGATTACCCATAATTGACGAAATCAGAAATATATCTATTCAAAATTTGGAAAAAATTAAAATAACGTGGGTACCGTCACACGTCGGTATTACTGACAACGAATATGCTGACTCAGCTGATGAAGAAGCTAAACGACGACCATTACTCAATTATCCGACTTGGGAAGGACGCGATATTTGAAACACCATTTCCAATTTTTTGATGTCTGATAAAATCCGAAATTGGTGCAATTATCAACACAGGTACAAAAATATAAATCCCATGGGGAAAAAACCATCATACCCAAGAAACTGCACCAGGAGGGAAACCACTACATTAACTCTGCTTAGAATTTTTCACTGTAGTTTTCACATGTACATCTGTACCCGCAACAAACAACTTAATATCACCCACTTCCTTGCTGAGTGCATAACCTTCAACACATCCAGAACACACCTATTCGGAACAAATAATCCAACATATATTCTCAAAAACGCATGTGATAAAATATCAAATTAATGTACAAATTAATATCTGAAAATTATTTACAAAATCTTATTTAAAATCTATATATAACCAAGTCGGGATCGAAAGCCCCAGTTGCTAAAACTTCTTAAAATCTAATATTTATAATTATAATTTAATTATAATATTAATACTTAATAAATAAATAAATAAAAAAAATTAAATTAAAATTACATTCATTAAAGAAGAAATATAAGCTCTCGTCTAAGGTAGTAGATGATCGTTCATCTGAACTGGTACCTGATATAGATTCAACAGGTTCTTCAATATTAGGAGCTACAGCACTTTTTTTTAGAAAAATAAGAAACTAATGAAGTTCGCTTCGTAGTTTTTTTTTTATCATTGTATTATTGCCTTTAGCAAAGAGGCGAATTTTCGATTTCTCTAGAAACCTTAAGACTTATTTCTGGAGAACGATCGTTTTCCGAAAACAAATCCATAGCTTCCCGTATAAGAGAGAATGCCTTTGCCAGTTTCTGTGTTGTCAAAATCTCAGAACTTTCACAATGAGTAATACTTTTCGTATTTTTTGAATCTGTGCGTCCTTCAAGTAACGTTATTAATACTTCATTGGAAATATCTTCCTGATCCAATCTAAGAACTTTTAGCACATCTTCATTGTCTACTTTAGCCATACCGACTTTATGCGCCAAAGTGACAATTTTATTACGAATTTCTTGAAACGATTAGTGCATTCGGGCCATAATTTCTTCCAAACTCTATTCATACCTGTTTCCTGAACTTCACCGCCAAGATTGCTTCCAAAATTTTGTAATTATTATCTGATTTGGATCATCAACATATTGGATACCATTTTTAAAAACGCGAAGCAAAAACAAAGCATTAAAATGATCCATTGTTTGAAGTATATGAGTAGCAACATGATTTTGATGTTGTCAGGTATATCAGTTAGCTTATGGCTAGGAATTAAATTTTATCAGAGAATTTGAAAAACAAATCATTCAACCACTCCTGAAAAAGATGTACCGTTATCCGCCCTTTTTACTGAAGCGCCAGATAACAACAAGTTTTGATTTGTTGCAACTTTTGAAGGGTCGTGAATTTTCAGAATGATAAATAAGCTTTAACTTATTGTCACCTACAGCATTCCCTCCCAATAAAACCATTGTGGGGTCTTTAGCTACTTTAATTCCTGATACAGACTGTTCTTGTTTGGAAATTAATGTTCTAGATGGCACTCTATTCCAAATCAGAGCTGTTTCATCTACATTATATACTTATTGCGGGGTAAAGCCACCGGCTTCGACAGTTTTTTTAAAATTCTGCAGGATAATTTTTTTCATCCTCAACATCTGCACTTGCTGCTTCTCCAGATATTTTTATATTACGTAATGAATGACGCTTCTTAAATCGATCAAACCAACTTTTGCTAGCTATAAACTTTTCTGACTGAGATCCTTCGCCATTATCCATTATTAAATACTGACGTGACTGTGCGTGACTATGCGTGACTGTGCGTTACTCGGGCAAAGTTAATCTGTTTTTCACAACAAGTATACCGACCAAGTTTCGATTGAATGAGGGGAAATGAGGTTTGAATCTCTCTGTGACTGTGTGTGACTTTGCGTGACTATTCTAAAATTAATTTTTTGGTCACAAAAAGTCTATGGACCAATGTCAGATTGATTCGATGAGGAGAAATGGGCTTTAAATCATTCCGTGACTGTGCGGGACTATGTGGGACTATTTTAAAATTAATCTTTGGTGACAACAAGCTTATGGACCAATCTTCAGATTGATTCGATGAGAGGAAATGGGCGTGACTATGCGTGACTATCTTTAAGTTAATATTTTATGACAAGTCTGTGGACTAAGTTTCAGATCGATCGGATAAGGGGAAATGACATCTAGATCGCTCCGTGCTGTGGGTGACCACGCGTGATTACCCAGAAATTAATCTGTAGTCACAACAAGACTATATGCCAAGTTTCAGATCAATTGGATAAGGGGGAATGGGGTTGCCCACGACAGACAGAGAGATTGAGTTAAAAGAAAGAGTTTAATAACAAAACAATAGAATATATAATATTAATAGGCAAGGCGATTTCTTGTGACCAATGTAAGTTTCACAGTTTTAACCCGATTTTGACAAAAAATTTATCATTTGAATGGTATTTCTTATTAGCTGTTACCCAGATTTACAGATTTTCATCGTCTGGAATATTTTTTTGGAGTTATGATCGTTTAAAGTTGCTACTAACACATACATAAAATTATACAATGCTATGTGTGTATTTACTAAATTTGTTAATGTGTTTGTGTTAATGTGTTGAGTTTGTTTTCTTTATTTGAAATGAGATGAATTGTGAAGCATACATTTATGATCTTTATTAAATGAAAAAATAAAATTTCCTAGAATTTGCACTCGAATTTCGAGTGCTGGAATCTGCTAGTAAGGATAAAAAACACCTTTAACTGTGTCACAAAACCTTTTAAAAAATATATAAAGATATATTTAAGCACATGTAAATAAACTTAAAGAAAAAACATAGGATGAACGATATTTGAAATCGTGAAAATCGGTTCTTGTGCAGCTCGTTTATATAAAAAAACGTGGTCTGATCTTCTGATCAGAGAATGGGGCAACATTAGATACATAAGTCACACGTTAAAAGTTAAAGGCTACACCATCTTCCTTTTAGTATATCGGTCACTTTTAGCTTAAAATATACTTGTAATAACAAAAAACTAATAATATGTCCGCTAACATCCTAATTTTAGCTAATCGCAAGTTGTAATAATGGTCCTGAAAATGATAACTTGAAAAAATAAAAACAATTAAGAAAATTATATATACCTATACCATGCGTTTAGGTCCAACTAATTAGATATAGAAAATAAGCATAAACCAAATTTGAGTGGCATTGTTATTAATTTTTTGGCTGCAGATATGAATAAGTTCATTTCGGATGCTATATCTATATGGGGACTAGGCCCAAAAATGGACCGATCCTGACTATGCTTGGTAAAGTCTCTTGTATTTTGCAAAAATATGTAGAAACAAAATTTGAGAAGAATAAGTGCAATATTTTTGTTTATTGATAGATTTAAGTGAAGATGGGGGAGCAGCTCTATATGGGTTCGATACTCTGAATATCAATTTTTTCTAATAAATGCTTCCTATGTTCATCCACGACGTAGGTATAATACCAATAGAATATAAAAATTTTTTTTTCAATTTTTTTTTAACTTTTTATTTCAATGTTCTTTGCGTTAACGAAATGGATGTTTGATGTTTTTTTTGTTTGCATCGGCAATCATCCTCTTTTTGTCATAGATCGCATCCCCATACATTTCAATACATTCGTTAATTTTTAAATAACGAATGGCAAAACAACATTTGCCGGGTCAGCTAGTAATAAATAAAAGTGAACCTATGTTTGTTTGGACCCATCTTCCTGAATTTTTTTCTTCAAAGTCATACTGTATATCTGGAAGGAACTATAGACTATAAATTATTTTGATATTTTTATTGGGCGTGGCACCTCCCATACAAAGTGAATTTTCAATATCATATAACTGGAGTACCATAGACGGGAGAATTTTGAAAATTTCTGAGATGATACCTATTATTATATTAGTTGTCATGCCGAAAATAAGCGGGATTGGAAAAGTGGCCATGGCATCTCCCATACAATATCATATATCGCGAATACAAAGACAGAGACAGCTTTGCAAATTTGTTTGAGGGCAGCTATTATTGATAGGTTAGGTTAGGTTAGGTTGGAAGTGGCTGCTGATCCAAGGACCAGCACACTTAGACTCTGGGGTCCGTTGTGATACCACGGGATGAATGGGTGTTCCCCTCAGTCCCCACCGAAGAACCAGTTCGAGCTTCTAATGAAGCCACTAAGATGTGAAATTTCCACGTCTGAGAGGTCAGAGAGATCGTGAAGAAACGGCGATCCCAATGTCCGTAATATTGTTCTGGATAGCGCCGGGCAGTGGCAGAGGAAGTGTTCTACGCTCTCTACCTCCTCCACATCCAAGCAGCTACGACAGAAATCATTTGACGAGACCTTAAGGCGCTCAGCGTGTCTCCCTATAAGGCAGTGCCCAGTAACAACAGCAACTACCGTTGAGATCTCCCCACGGGGGAGAGATAATAGCGCATTTGGACGCCTTCGATTCAGAGCAGGCCAGATTTGTCTTGTGATCCTACACGTTAATCCATTAGCCCATCTGTTATTCGTTATGCCAGCGGTGCGAAGCCGAAGTTCAAGCTTGCACGATTCCAGGGGTGTACCAACACAATCCAAATCCGCTGGAACCTGTAAGGTAGTACCCTGTCTTGCCAGCTCATCCGCTTTGCAGTTTCCCGGTATGTTCCTGTGCCCTGGGACCCATATGAGCCTGATGTCGAACTGCTTGGCCATCTCATTTAGGGACATGCGGCAGCTAAGGGCGGTTCACGTTTTCAGGAACATTGATCGCATGGATTTTACCGCGGCTTGACTATCAGAATAGATGTTGACTGCGGTCGTAGACAGAATATTCCGACCCAACCAGTCAGCAACCTCCTTTATTGCCAGTACCTCTGCCTGTTATACACTGCAGTGGTCTGGTAACCTTCGAGCCAGATTTAGTCCAAGCTCCCCTGAATGGACTCCAAAACCAACCTGACCGCACAATTTCGATCTGTCAGTATAGAAATTTACGGAACGCCTACTGCCTGGTGTCCTCCCAGACCAAGATTCCCTGGTCGGTATTAGTGTACAGTAGTGAAGTTCAAATACGCTCCTTGGAGTAGTGTAATCCACGTTCAATGGCAAGTTCCTGTCATTCAGGATTACCCCGTGGTCACAATTGTAGCCCCGCCATTGTAGTGTGCTTCTTAACCGAATGGCCGATGAGGCCGCCGACTGCTTCCCTAATATGTCCAGTGGTATTTGGTGTAATAGGATGTTCAAGGCATCCGAAGGTGTAGTACGAAGGGCTCCAGTGATGCACATGGAAGCCATTCTCTGTACCCTTGCGAGAAGGTTGTTATTGGTGGCCTTCTCCAAAGCAGGCCACCAGACGATGACTACGTACAGTAGTATTGGACGGACCACCGCTGTATAGATCCAGTGAGCAATTTTCGGACTAAAGCCCCATCGCTTACCAATGGCCTTCTTACAGGAGTCTAAAGCTATAGTTGCCTTCTTCACCCGCTCCTCCAAATTCCGTCTGAAGTTCAGCTTCCTGTCCAGGAATACGCAAAGATACTTGGCTCCATCAGAGAAGACGATTTCAGTGCCGTTGAGAGAAATGGGATCGAAGGTAGGGATCTTATACTTCCTAGTAAAAAGAACAAGTTCCGTTTTGGTCGGATTAACCCCCAGACCGCAACCCCTTGCCCAGATAGATAGCTCTGTGAGAGCCCGTTGCAGGATATCTCTAATTGTAGATAGAAACTTCCCATTTACGGCCATGGCCACGTCGTCAGCATATGCGACTACGCTGCAGCCTTGCCCCTCCAACGATACTAGCACCGGGTTTAGCGCCAAGTTCCAGAGAAGTGGAGATAGAACGCCACCTTGTGGCGTTCCCCTGTTCACAAATCGGGATATTTCCGACGTTCCCAGTTTAGACGTTATGCGCCTGTTGACAAGCAGATTTCCAATCAATGAGATGATCACAGAATTCACTCCTAGACTATATAGTGCCGCTATTATCGAGTCCGGTGTGATGTTGTTAAAAGCCCCTTCTATATCCAAAAAGGCTGTCATAGTGTATTCTCCTGCCGAGAGCGATTTCTCGATGGTACCTACAAGCTCGTGTAGAGCTGTTTCAGTTGACCTTCCCTTGCTGTAGGCATGTTGGCTCGTAGATAGCCATTGTCTTCAATAGGAACGATGATAGGCTTATTGGTCTGAAATCCTTTGGGACAGTGTGTGAGCTCTTTCCAGCTGTTGGAATGAACACCACTCTTGTCTCCCTCCATTTCAGAGGAATATACGCTGTGTTTATGCAGCAAGTGAAAAGACTGCATAGCCAAGGGGAAATGTAGTCCGACCGGAATGATACCGTCAGGTCCCGGAGATTTGTAAGGTTTGAAGCTTTAAATCGCCCAGGTCAATGTTGGTACATTAACTATCTCCGAAGCAATGTCCGCCGTGCTAGCGTCAGAGTATTCCAACGCCTGTAGTGACGTATGAGAATTGCCCGGAAAATGGGTGTCCAGTAGCAAGCTAAGTGATTCTCCACTGGAGGTGGTCCACACCCCCACTGGATCCTTCAAATAGCCTAATGTGTGAGGGGTTGAAGCCAGAACCTTTCGCAGCCTGGATGCCTCGGAAACGTCCTCTATGCTATCACAGAATTTTTTCCAAGAATCGCATTTTGCCGTTCTAATCTTCTTCTTATAGGTCCTTAGCTGCAGCTTGTACGCCGACCAATCCTCGTCCGCTCTTGAAGACTTTGCCCTGTTAAAGACTTTTTTGCAGGAGTCTCTACCCTGCTGCAGCTCGCTAGACCACCATGGTGGTTTCTTCTTGCCCTTAGGCCTTGCCACTGGGCAAGAAGAATCTAAAGACTTGTTAAAAACAGTCGTAATATGATCTACAAGACAATCAATGTCCGCAGAATTGCGCGGTTCGGTTAAGGGTATTGTTTCCAATAACCCAGCAAAGGTTTTCCTATACTTAACCCAATCTGTCCACTTCAGATTCCTGGGGAAACTCTCCGTTGGGTCCTTTTCTCTAAGTAAGAATTCGATATAGCGATGGTTAGAAAAGGAGTGGTCATCCAACACCCTCCAACCATCAATTTTATCAAATAGTGTATCTGATACAAAGGTAGCGTCAAGAACGTCCCTTCTAATACTAGTCACAAAGGTCGGTTCATTTCCCTTGTTACATATATACAGGTTAGTACCAAGTAAAAACTCAAAAAGCAACTCACCTCTTTCGTTTATGTCCGTACTTCCCCTGATCGGATGATGCGCATTGACATCACAGCACAGCACCAGTTGGTGTGCAGTCCCATCGGCCTTCCGGATCAGATTTGCCACGCTGTCCGGGGGAATAGGCCCTGGATCGCAAAAATAGGCGGATGCGAGCCAGATTGTTTTACCATCTAACTCCAGGCTAGCCGCTGTTACATCTCTGTCACTGAAATTAGATAACAAGAAAATATTTAAACTGTTCCTCGCCAAAATACAGGTCCTTGGTGTACCTTCATCCTTAGCGACGAGCAGCTTATAATTAGGAGCCTTCAATCCGCAAACCCTGCCACCACAAACCCAGGGCTCTTGGATGAAGACTATGTTTACTCCGCCTGTCGTCAGGCGAACCAGCAATGCAGCCGTTGCTGCTTTACAGTGGTGAAGATTTATCTGTAGGAGCCGCATCATTTGCAACTGCCTGCACATCCATCTTCACCACCGTGATTTCGGCTTCGTCCTCCGTGCTCTCAAGGAGGTGTTCGTAGAATAAAATCTGGAGTAGTGTAAGAGTGATAGCCTTGGGACTTTGCGTTATTAATTGAATAAAAAATTTCCGGGATTGGACCAATGAACGTAAATATATAATTAAATATAACTGTAACACTATAAAAGGAACATCATGCACAACGATTTCGATTGCAATCTAGACGAGTTTTTACGTCGTTTCTTAACCGTATACGATATGTCAGAGACCAAATAAGACCAAATAATTTCTCCTGGTGGATGGGAGCCGGAGAAGAGCAAGCTGGATCACTAATATGTTTCCTAAATGCTTGGCTTCAAAGTTCTATTACACTTCCAATTATTCCGTATTGCATGAAAAATCTTTCAAACAATTCCAGTAGAAGTATTTCAGTTTTAAATCTGACAATACTTCCCTGATTTATACAAAAGGCTTCAAATGATGATGAGAAATAAAAATAGATGATGCTGACTTGTCTAAAGAAGGAAATATTGAATTCATTTAAAATGGAAATGAGATGAATTGCAGTTTTTTGCCTAACTTAATACCGTTATTAAACGAAACATTGATTCTTTAATGCAGTTGTACTTTACACTTAGGGAGATTTAATTAAAGGCAGCTTAATACCATAAAATTTTTTTATCTTAAAATCAATCGGTTATTAGTAAAATTATAATAAAGCTTTTTGAATTCAACTGAAGACCCAAATTCAACTTGAGTAAATGATGGGCCTTAAAACCAAAATATTTGTATTAACAATAAACTAATTGAATATTGCAGAGTGTAGTGTTGTATATATGTATGTACTGTGATGTGTCGTTTTGAATGATATGATGCACATGTTATTTGATTTCGATGATGTGGCTTTGTAATGTTTATTTCCATTTTTTTTTATTTCCATCAAATGTGTTACTGATGATGTTTTGGATTTAATGTTTTATACAATGTTTAAAATCATGTTGCAGGTGTTAGATAAATTTCTAAATAGTGCAAAAACGTGCAACCAAATTTGTACGTGTTTATGTTTCCAGTCAATATTAAAAAACCCTAGCTGTCTCTTCTGCTTCGTCTATGTTGGCTGCGAAACAAAAAAACAAAAAAAAATGATGTTGTCGATGTAAATAATGTTGATGTTGATTTTAATATGAATGTCTCTGTCCGTCTGTCCGCTGTTGCTGCATGTCTCTAAGTTAGTAGGAGGTCACAACTTCAAACAAGTTGCACATTATTTTTAACTTTTAGCAACACTAGTAGTTGTTGCATTGTTGTTGGCGCATCAATGAGAAGAGTATCATCATCAACATCTGATTTTAATGTTGAGAGCTTTTGTTTTTTTGCTATTTGAACACAACTAAAAAACAAATAGCTTAGTTTTTTCTTTTGCATTAAATTAAAATATTCGCTTAAAAAAGACAAACTAATATAGGAGTATCTATAATAGAGTTTTATTGCTAATATGTTTAGTGCTATAAACATAAGGTTTCAGTAAGTCAGTTGGCTTTTTATTTCATTCGTGGCACAGCGTGGCAAAATTTAAATATTTTTCAAAAATATTTATCATATTTTTACTGGCTTTTAGAAATGGAGTGCAATTTCATAGCCGAAGTAGTGTATATCTGAAGTTTTGCGAATGTTTCCGAATTTTTAAAATTTTTTTTTGTGCGCCCTATAACTTAAAGTATAAAGAATGATTTCACCATTTTCGAAATGAAATTAGAACTTGAGAGGTAAAATGTAAAGGTTCTTCTGCCGAGAACATAAGATATTACACATATCCCTCGACTTACATGATAGATAGGTTCCTAGGAGTCATCAGCATTGAATACCTGGTCACGTCTTTTCAAAGATAACATTAAAATGCAGATATTTGGCCCAATTAAAATAACTGTAAAACAGAAAATGTTAATTTTTTGCAGCGTGGTTCAGGTTCAACTAACAAGATAGAGAAAATAAGCATAATCCAAATTTGAGTTGCATTGTTATAAATTTTTTGGCATTCGGATAACAAAAAGTTTATATCGGATGCTATATCTATATGGGGAATAGGTCGAAAAATGCACCGATCCTGACCATATTTGGTAAAATCTCTTATTTTTTGCAAAAACATATGTAAACCAAATCTGAGAAAAATCCGTGCAATATTTTTGTTTTTTAATAGATTTAAGTGAAGATCGAGAAGCACATATATATATAGGGGAGGCTATGACTAAGAATTTTCCTTTAGGGTCTATTTTCGGACTCCTGATTAATGGATGTAATGAACATACACAAACCCCATTTGACCCAGATTTATATGATAATTTTGAAATTATGGCAAATTAAGTCGATCGCATAGGTGTCATTTGTATGGGGACTAGGTCTGAACATAAACCGATATTCATCAATTTCAATAGCTATGACCGGTAGTAGCTTACGAAATATATTCATACTGGCGACCTACATGACGCACAGATGGACGGACGGACGCACATTGCTAAATCAACTCAGAAGTTGATTCTGGATCGATCAGTATAAGAATTATCTAAGTTAAATATTTTTGGTAGGCAAACAGCAGCACAAAGTCATCATAGTGGTATCGGGCATAAAAACTGGTTCTATTTTACTAAATTAAATAAAAAAAATATTTTTCTATAAAGTTATATAGAAATCATAAATTTTGTAAAGAAGTGCGCCAAAGGAATTTCGGAGGTGATAGTTCGACAAAGAAAAAAATTTCCTCTCCAAAAAGTAATAACGACCGGCCATATTCTCTTCTGCACTGCGACCAAATACCCTTTGTCAGTTTTGTACTCTTTCCTGTTTTCTTTTAATCCATTACAGCATTTAGGAACTTGGTGATGTCTTTCACTGCCAATATATTGTATGTTTTCTCCCTTATTTCAGATTAGCCACGGAGTTTGTGACTTAGCTGCGCCAAATCTGGACATTTTCCCAGTATATGTTTTATGGTTTCATCATCTTCTAAGCAGTTTATCTTCGTTTTATCTTCATCCAAATGCATTTTTTATATGATGTAATTGCATGTATAGTGTGAGTGTCATGGAAGACTTAGATTGGATACGTTTGGCTTTATCAAGGATCTTCAGGTGTCCTACATGATTGTCTTCCTTAAATTTGAATAGTTTTGTATAAAATCTTCTTCTTGAATTGATAAGTACAGTGGAGTGAGATTTATTATAAACTCCATAACTGCCGTAGGAATGTTTCTCATTGCTCCTGTGATGTTTAAACAGGCTAATCTCTATAGTTTAGGTACTTTTAAACTGGCTTCAGTCTGATAAGTCTTCTGTCACTATACAACTGAGCAGTAGAAAATACTTGGAAGGATCACTTATTTGTATATCCACAATAACATTTCAGAGCTTAGACACCACGATCTACCTAGGAGTTGTTTGCTTGCCGATATTGATTTTATAGCCTCATTTGTTGTTGAATCTAAATGAGGGTTCCAGGTAAGTGTTCTATCAAGTTGAGTTGAATTTCCGTGTTCCTTATATGCAAAGAGAGAATGTATAAATTCATTCTTCTAGTGGATGGGATAATTGTGGTTTTATTGGGATTAATGGAAAATCCCTCATCTTCACACAATTTCCATGTAAGCATAAGTGCGTTGTACAGTGTAATTACAGTGACGATCATGAACTACCAGAACAGAAATTTTGAATTTTCTTTTGTGTTGACAACAAATAACAGTAAGCATGAACACTAGAGTGGTCCTTAAAAATGAAAATGCAATTTTGAGGATAGGCGGGGTCCAGTTTGTTACCTTTCAATATAAAACTCCTAAATATGAAGTTTGGGGACAATCGGATAAGGAAAAGTCACGCCGGAAATCGATTGAAAATTTCAACTGTGTTTATATGGGAAAATATGACTTTTTTGAAATTTTACGAAAACTCGGCCTATAGCTTAATTTTTCCAACAAGGTGTTGCGAGAATCAGGATCAGTATTATATTATATTTTCAAAAAGCTATAAAATTTCAACATCTAATAAAAATTCGCCAAGAAATAGCAAAAAAAAACTATGTCATGAAATTTGATAGCATTTTTTCCAACTTTCAGAAATTGCTTAAAGCCATACCTTTTTTTGTCTCTATACTTATAAGTAATCAGATGTGAAGTATTATTTTATTGCAAATAAAATTTTAAAAACTCCTTTTTCAAGTTTTAAAAAATTTTCTTTAACAAAATTTAAAAAGTGAATCTATCGCTTAAGGGTTTTGTTAAGCACATGTTACAAATTAACTGTGTGAATTTTGAAGTAAATCCCTGCAGCAGAATTTTTTTGACAAGGATTTTATTTTCGCGGATTTCGAGAAAAATGGGATTTTTGTAAAATATTCTGTAAATGTACTCTTTTTAAATACTTTGTATCAAAAATTCATCACTTTTCTACTTTTATTTGTTATATATTACTTAGTCGCCTAAAGTTTCGGAAAAAAATACTATGAACCCATTAATCTTTTTGGAATTGGGGTCACATATGACCCCAAGCTTATAAAAGACAATTTATTCAAAAAATTCAAATATTTTGTAAGTGCTGTTGAATTTGTAGACGACGCCTAAAGTATAATAACCAAATGTGTAGAACTTTCGTTCCCAAAATTTGGGATAAATGCGAGAACTTTAACCCATTTTTAGCAAATGCCAGCTTTGGAAATTAAAATATTTAAAAAAAAAATTTCCGAAAACAAGTTTTTCTATTCAATTCGATGAAACCACAATCTAGAATTGAAAAGAAAAATAATTCGGTTAATTTTTATTTATTTAAACCTTTAGTGCTCTTGGGATCGAAATAATCCATTGTGATATATCTTTGGTGCAATTATCTGCTTATTGCTCGCGAATATAAATTAAAACAACTTTTAACCAGTTTTGTTATAAAATTATTTTATGTATAAAAACTATCTATATTTTTCTAAATAAAATAAGAAGACCCACAAATGACCCAAAACTAATAAAACACAATTTATTCAAAAGGATATGAAATATACAATAAATATTAATTGAAGAATAGCAATACTTATTGCAAGTCATATATTATTACAGAAAACAATTAGCATCGCACACTAAATTATCCTTAAATATACCAAAATAAATAGTTTTGTGTCTAGTTTTTTTCTTGGCGAATATTAATTCGATTTTAAATATTTGTAGCTTTCTGAAAAGATAATTTAATACTTATCCCGATTCCTATAATAACTTGTCGGAAAAATTAAACTTTAGAACGAAATTTTCGTAAAATCTCAAAAAAGCGTCATATTTTCCCCATATAAACACATCTGAAATTGTCAATCGATTTCCGCCGCGACTTTTCTTTATCCGATTTTCCCCAAACTTCATATTAATTAGTTTTATATTGATAAACTGGACCTTGCCGATCCCCAAAATCGCATCTGAACAAGTAAGAAAATTATAGTCGGTCTAGACCGACTATACGATACCCTATACCATGCGTTTAGAGAACCTATCTCTTAGGCCCAACTAACTGGATATAGAAAATAAGCATAAACCAAATTTGAGTGGGATTTTTATTAATTTTTTTGGCTGCAGAGATGAAAAAGTTCATATCGGATGCTATATCTATATGGGCCCAAAAATCGACTTGTGTTTTTTGCAAAAATATATACAAACAAAATTTGAGAAGAATCAGTACAATATTTTTGTTTTTTTGATAGATTTAAGTGAAGATCGGGAAGCAGCTCTATATGGGGCCAATGACTAAGAGTTGTCCAATAGGAATCATTTTTGGACTACTCATTAATGGATGTAATATGTACATACAAACCCAATTTGACTAAGATTTGTATGATAATTTGGATCTTATGGCAATATATGTTGATTTCATAGGGGTCATTTGTATGGGGGCTAGGTCTGAACATGGACCGATTCTCACCAATTTCAACAGCGTTCATCCCATGGCTGACAAAAGCTTATATACCAAATTTCAGCAGAATATATTGATATTTGCGACCTGCAGTTTGATTACAAACTTTACATGGACACACAGACGGACGGACGGACGGACGGACGGACGGACGGACATCGTTAAATCGAATCAGATAGTGATTCTGATTCGATCGGTATAATTAAAGATGGGTGTAGGTCAAATATTTTTGGTTATTACAAACAGCAGCACAAAGTCATTATACTTAAACCACATAGTGGTATAGGGTATAAAAATGGCCATTTAACGTAGGATGACTCCAATGATACTGAAAACTATGTACCTTATATTATGTACACATTTTGGGAACTCGTTCTCTTATTTGTTTTTACGGAAAATTAAATTACTAATTATGTTGTGAAAAACGTACAAAAGTGAATAGTACCGCCTAAATAAGGGATTTATTTTTTTTAAACCACGTAATAATGATATCGTTTTAAAAATACTATCTTATTTGGGGAGATGTGTATAGAAAGAAAACTATTCTTATACATTTTTTTAGAAATTACGCAAGAGTAGTTAAATTTTACTTTTTTATTTATTTATTTTTTTTTAATTAATAGCCATCCAGCTACTGTTAACAATTTGTACCAACATGGTGCCCACTTCTGGCCCAATGTGCATTGGTTGCATGTTTTCAATTTGTTTTCTTTTGTTGTCAGCTTAGTTAGTTTATGTAGACAAGTTATGTTGTTTATAATGTCGTTTATTATACCCTACAGAACTTCATACTCAGTGCTAGTTTAACAATAAATAGATGCCCTACTAAAAGTTGGACTCTCTATTAGTGTGATATGCAAAATTTAAATAAAGAGACATTTGAAAGTGTATTCGATTTATATGAAATTTATTCTGTGGAATACTAGCTCAAAAATTCTCATCTATATGAGCTTAGGAATAATCTCAAGTTCAATGGACTGTGTAGAACAAAATATTTAATATATAAAATTTTCACTTGGAATATGGGTACGTCCCGAAAAAGATCAACCACGAGTGAAATATTCAGACTGTTCTGAAAAAGTTTTTATTTGTTAGTAACAAAGGTTATATATTTATATATTTTACGAATATAAAAGTTTTTTAAATTTTTTTCATCTTTGAGCTGAAAATCGGAGTCTTTTGACGAATTATAGCATCTTCTACACTGCTGATATAATTTAAAAATTTTCTACTAAAAACAACCTAATGTATTTGAATAAACATATATATAATTGACTTCGTACAACAGAGATTTTTTTGAGCTCGTTTCTTCCTAAATCTAAATGTTGCGTACGTATACAAACAACATTATTGATTGCTGTCATAAGTGGTCAAGTATTTGAAATGTAAGTAGCTTTCAATTTTTAAGACAGTTTATCGTTTTACTTACGAAAATTTAATAATTTGCTCTCGCAAATTTGGTTAAATAATTTTATTGATGTTTAAAATTTGTCGCGTCCGTAACCGTAAGCTCAGAATATTCGACAAAATTGTATAAGTAGGATTAAAATTATTATTTTATTCATGTTAGAAACATCAAAGAACATATCGTCATATCAAAGCTGAATATATCGGGGAAAACGTCAGCAGGACTTTATATTTTGGTCTAGGCCTATATATATTCTGATAATTAATCATCTATTACACAAAATATACAGTGCCGCTCAACTGAATAGCTTTGACTTTTTTTAAAAGTTTAAAAATGTATATCTCTTCAAGAAAAACTTAGATTTGTATGAAATAAATTTTGCTATGTAAAACAATCAATCATTTATGAAATAAAAAAGTTTCTGGTTTGTAAGTTTCATTTTTCTATGATTTTTATTATTTTTTTCAAAAACATAACAAAAAATGCCTATTAATATTGGCTCATCTGATTAGGTTCGGCCACTACAAATATTTAAAAAAGGAAAATAAGGCGACATTTCAAGACACTGAGTAAGTTAAACAGTAAAGGACACTATTATTTAATTATTTAGTACTTGGTATGTCCTCCCTTATTCTTAATAATTTCAAATAAACGACTTGTTATTGAACTGTAATATTTTTCAATTTCACTGAGTGAAATTGTTGACCAGGCTTTCTTAATTGCTTCAACTAATGTCTCAGAGTCGTTAAATTGTGTTCCATCTGCATATACTCTCCTGGACAAAAGTCCCCAAATGTTTTCAATAATATTTACGGCGGCCAATCCAGCAACTTAACATTTTGCTCGTTAATCCACTGTTTCACAACCCTGGCAGTATGAACGGGAGCGTTGTCATGCTGGGACGTCCACGCAATAGGACCAAAAACTCCCGAAAATTGTGGAAAAGCCTTTTGGAGTATTGCTTTGTACACATTTGCATTCATCTTTGATGAGACAAATTGCAGCTCACAAGTTCCATAAAACGTTACTGCTCCCCACACCATTACGCCACCTGCACAGCTGTGATGGCGGCTTAAAAAGCATTCCTCCTTTCGTATGTCGTGGAAGTAATAGTTGTAGCCATCCGGACCATCGAGATTGAATTTTTTTTCATCGGAAAAGACCACAGTGATCCACCTCTTATTCCACGTCATATGCTCTCGGTCAAATCGAAGTCTTGCGGCCTTCCGTGCATCATTAAGAGGAGGTTTTTTTTTAGTTTTAATCTCTTTAAATGTTTGGCACCCCGAATAATACGCTTTACAGTTGCCAAACTTGCATTAACGCCGCATTTTTCACTGATATTACTGGCCGAGAGGTGAGAATTTGAGGCAGTTCGAAGAATAAGTCGCTGTTCTGATGCCGTTGTTGCATATTTTGTTCCTCCTTTCATATTTTTTCCGTAATTTTCTTCATTACGGAGAAAATTGCTTACAACATTTTGACTGCGACCAATATTTTCAGCAATTTGTTGGTGAATAGCCTTTTATTTGGCCTTTTTCAAAATCGCTCAAAGGCTTTCCGCGACCCATTTTACAAAAAAATATGAATAATTGCTTTAAATTTTAGAATACCAAACAGTTGAGCTCTTTACAATTACGCAGTCGATCACAAACTAAAGTTAATGTTCTCAAACCTATTCAAGTGAGCTAAAAAAAAAAAACACAAATGTGACGCATTTCACGACTATAGCGGAATTCTGATTTACCTTTGAATATATCCCGTTATTTTTTTCTAGTATGTCATGAGTTAACAAATGAAGGTTCAAAACAAGCAATGAACATGAAAAAAAATGCAATAGAAATGAAGAGGGACGAAAAAATGTAAGCAAGATTTTTCAAACCTATTCAGTTGAGCGGCACTGTATATATATTTCAGCACATTCCATCAGGAACATAGGCTGTGTACATAGAATCTCCATCTCTGTCTGTCGGCTGCGATGTGTCTTAGTTCGCTAAAAGATTTACGTGTTTCGTTAAAAATTGTTCGTCTCCATGTTAACTTTGGTCGTCCTCGGTTTCTCGAGCCCTGCGGGTTCCATTCTAGTGTCTCATGGCATATTTCGTTATATGGTTTTCGTAGTGTATGTCCAAGCCAGTTATATTTTCTCTTCTTTATTTGGGTGTTGGTGTTGTCCTGGTGCGCGATTTGAAGAAGTTGTTCGTTAGAAACCACTCTGGGCCACCAAATTTTTAGAATATTTCGTAAGCATCTATTGGTAAATGTTTGGATTTTGTGTTTAATGACTTCGCTTACCAACCAGGTTTCGGATCCGTAGAGGAGAATGGATTTTATGCAGGCGTTAAAAATATGTAATTTAGTTTTAGGCGAAAGAGCATTGGATTTCCAGATATTTCTTAGGCTATGGTATGCTGTTTTGGCTTTTTGTATTCTGGAGTTTACATCACCTATAGCACCTCCGTCCGGCGTAATGTTGCTTCCTAGGTAGCAGAAGTTGTTGACGTTGTGGATTCGCACGTTGTTTAGCACAAATGTTGGCGTTTGGTGGGGTTTAACAGCCATACATTTTGTTTTGTTTGCAGACCGTATTTCAATGCCGTTGAAGCTAAGTCATCTATCTTCTTTTGCATATCATGTTTGTTTGATGCTAAAAGGACTAAATCGTCCGCGTAATCTAGATCTGCATGTTGCTCGTTAAGCCTGCATTGTATACCTCTTCTTCCACCAGATGTTGTCGATAATATTTCGTCTAGTGCTGTAACGAATAAAATAGGGGACAGGAGACACCCTTGCTTAACGCCGCTTAATGTTTCAAAAGGTTGGCTAATTTTTCCGCAGTGTGACACCCGCATTTTGGAGTTGTCATATTGTGCTTTTATGAGGCGGATAATCTTAGTAGGTATACCCTTATTGGCAAGAGCATGCCATATTTTGTTCCGGTCGATAGCATCGAACGCTTTCTCAAAGTCTACAAAGGTAAGATACATTGTGGTGTTGAATTCATTGCACTGTTCAATTATCAAGCGGAGGCTATTGATTTGGTCAACACACGATCGGTTAGGACGAAAACCAGCTTGCTCCTTTCGTAGCTTTTCGTCTAAGGGTTGGAGGATACGGTTAAGAATTATCTTATTAAAAATTTTGCACACAGCGGGAGTTAGGGCTATACCCCGCCAATTATCACATTGCTTGAGGTCCCCCTTTTTTTGGGATTTTAGTAATAAGGCTCTGTTTCCATGCATCTGGAATTTTTTCTGTTTCTCAAATTCGCCTGAATATTAGTTGTAAAACATTTGCGGTTGTTTGGGAAGCTGATTTAAATAGTTTGGCTGGAAGGTTGTCAATACCAGGGGCTTTGTTGTTTTTGAGTTGATTAATAGCGGCTGTAATTTCATCTATACTAGGTCGATGTTTACCAAAATTTCACTACGTGAGTTTGTATTTGGGTAAGGCTGGGTTGTATCAGAGTTGTTGTTATGGTTTAAAACCTCTTGAAAATGTTCTCTCCATCTGCTGAGCTGATCTTCTACGGACGTAGGGTTCCATATTTATGCTTGATTGGTGTGTTCGAGTAAGATTTCTTGCCAGAGAGTTTCCTGATAATATCAAAAACGGTCTTCAAGTTCCCCGTGTTAGCGGCGGCCTCGGCTTCGGATGCTAGGTTGTTAATGTGATTTCGCTTGTCATTTCTAGCTTGCCTTTTCACTTTCTTAACAAGGGTTGTGTGTTTTACGCGTAACTCGCTTTTTGGAACAAGATTAGTTTCGTTTAGAAGGAGTTGTTGTGTTTCTCGTCTTTCCTCTACCAGGTTCCAAAAAACGTCCGAGACTCACTCTTTGTTTCTCTTTCAGCATAACCAACTATTTCTTTAGCTGCGTCGCCGAAAATAGTGTCTAGTTTTCTCCACTCTTCGTTTACATCTATAGGCTGAGGTGACGGAATAAGTCGTTGGTAATTGTTGCTGACATTCGTATCGTATCTAGTTTTAACTAATTCGGATTTCAGTTTCGATATGTTGAGTGATCGTCGCTGGATTTTCTGCATATTTGGTTGGATACTGTGCCTTTTGAGCGTTAGTTTGAGTTCAGCTATAACTAGATAGTGGTCGGAAGCTATATCTGTTACCGGATCATGTTAAATAAAAAAAATCGAAATGCGTTTAAAAGGTGTCATGTTTCCTGAGGTAGTGACGAAGAGTTTTTATTTATTTATTTATTTTTTTTTGCGGCATTTTGAAGTGAAAAACATGATTTTTGCTATACAATTTCGGAAATTTGTTGTTAAAAAATGGGGAAGAAAATGGAAAATAAAAAAACTCTCCGTGGTTACCTGGTGATTTATGTGTAGATATAGTGTGTAAAATTTCAAAAGAATCGGTCAAGTAGATTTTGACCTATGATATTCACGGGCTTCGAACATTTATTTGCGAGAAAATCGATTTAAAGTTTTTTAAAAACTGATTTTTATACGATACTAGCTGAACCCGGTGTGCTTTGCTACCCCTCATCGTTATAAAAAAAAATAAAAAAAAAATATGTTTATACATTAACAAAATATAATTTATTTAACTTAGAATTAATTACTGCCCCGGTAGGTGAGTAGGTAGCGTGCTTGCCTATCATGCGGGGGTCGTGGGTTCGATTCCCACCAGAGGCTTTGGTCTGTCGCTGCAAAAACCAGCCAAATGGTCTTTGTCACCCGGCTTATCCCTGGACCCAAATTAGAATACGAATTTACTTTGTATTGTAATTAATATAAATAAATAAATAAATAAATAAATAATTACTGCACTAACAACTTTATATAATTTTTCTAAAAAGGGCGTGATCCCGCCCAGTTTTCTTGTAGTACTATTCCTATTAATTTTAATACGATATATACCAAATATCATCGCCGTAGGTTCAAAAATGGCCGAGATATGACGATTTTAAATTTTGGGTTATATGGGCGGGACCACGCCCCTTTGCCCACTAATAACTTTATATAGTTAAGGACTTATTACTTCGTAAAAGTATCCTTTTGTGAAAATTTCATGACGATCCTTCCAGTAGTTTAAAAGATATTACAATTTTTTATTTTCCTAAAAAGGGACGTGGTCCCGCCCACTTTTCTTCTGGCATGTATTTCTATTCATACCAATACCATATGTACCAAATATGATCGCTGTATGTCAAAAAATTCCCAAGATATGACGATTTAAAATTTTGGGTTATATGGGCGTGGCACCGCCCCTTTGTCCAATCAAAAACTTATATAGCCTATTATTCCTTCCAGAGTAACAGTAACACGCTATGAAAGTTTCAGGAAGATCGGTTCAGGGGTTTGGCTTCCTAGAAAGCACAAACAAACACACATTCATTTTTATATATATAGAAGATAGAATTAAAAAAGGGGGCGGGAAGTGGGCGTGGTTCATAGTTATATGGCGACGTTAACAGTATTAAGAGCAACATACTACCAAATAAAAAAAAATCCGTTGGAAGGAACAAATTTGTACAGAGAACAAAAAGTTTAAAACTTTCAAACAAAATTTGGCGTGAAAAGGGGGCGTGAAAGGGGGCGTGGTGTACTAAATATATATATCTACCTCGCCTGGAGTATAATGTGTATACAATTTGAAGTAAATCTGTTAAAAACTATATGGGAGCAATTACATAATTTTAAAAAAGTGGGGGGTAAAAGTAGGAGTGGTCGAAAAAAAGTACCTTATTAATCATGCCAAAGTCCCAGTTAATTGCTGTGAAAATTTCAGGAAGATCGGTCCAGAGGTTTGGTCTCCTATAAGGTACAAACAAACAAACAAACAAATAAACAAACACACATTCCATTTTATATATATAGATACCGTATGCAGCCGGTTGCAAGAAACGCTGTATCTTCTTTAGTTTTATTTCGATTTATTTGAAGTTTTGACACAACACTCTCAATATGCCGTGCATTCAGAAAAAGAATTGCAAAAAAAAAGGTTTTAAAACCTTACCCTCCCTTAACACGTCTTTTATTGATCCTTGTCTTTATATAAGAAAATTAGACACTGGTTTTATTAAAAGAAACGATTTAAAAAAACGCCTATATTTTCTGTTGATTATAAAAAAAAAAAAACTAATCACTGCTCGATGTTAATAAAACATACTTTTAGCGATGATGTTGTTCTTTAGCTATAATAAAAGCTTTTTACTTACACAATATATTTTCCAACATAATTTTTTCAATCATAATATAGATCCATTATGGACTAATTATTAAAAAAAAAACTGATTTCGAAAAATACTTCGAAAATATAAAATTTGTATTTTCAGGAAACCCAAAATTTAAATTCCATGGTATTTTAAATTCATTCTTATTCAAAATGCAAACGTTTCAAGAAAAGAAAATAAAAGAAATATTACAGCTAATGAACTAGTGATGCAATTTGACTTTGCTGCGAATTATTACCTGCTAAAATTAACTTCAGGTTGACCATTCCAGTTACAACCAAGTAATTAGCTCGGATTTTGGGTCAAAATAAGTCGTTTTCTGTTATCAGTGATAAATTGGCCAACAATATATTCGATGTTTATTGCTTTATTTCGCAAATTTCGAACATATTGCAAAATCAATTCGCAACTCAAAATTAAGTGATTTCTTTCTAGTATTCCTAGACTTACAGCTGAATTTAATTGCGGATCCTACAGTCGAATTTTTCGCCACTTCATACGGCAAAGATGCTGTCGACGGAGTAGGTGCCGCAGTTCAATGAAAAGACTGACATATTTTATGAGTGTGCTAAAAATAACATTTATGGAATTAAACTTTTATATATTTCTGGAGAACAAATTGAGACTTTTTACCACCAACTGTCTGAGCTATGGCTGAATGATCCAAATATGGAACTTTTAAGTTTGCATTGATTTTTTCGTATTTCGACAGTCAATTAAGTTAGCAGCTCGAACTGCTTAAAAAGAAATTTAAAACAGAGCATATTAAGAATTTGTAGCTTTATGTTTTATTTTTCTTATAATATATATATTAGTACATGGAGAAAAACTTTTTCATCCCTTTCTAAGCATAATGCGGGTACGTAGGAATTAACGTTACGTAAATTTACGACATAATATGTGCTAAAAATATATTAAATTAAATAAAATAATAGTAAACAATTTACGAATTTTATTATAATTGTATATCACATGCCCTGTGTTTATTTGCGAATTGCCTAAAATTGATTAACATAACTTCAGGCTCTTATAAAATAACTTATTATCATAAATTTTACATACATATAAATTAAAAAACATTGAAAGAAAGAAATTTAAAAAAAAAATAAAATTTCCTAAAATTTGCACTCGAATTTCGAGTGCTGGGTTTGTTATTATTATTATGTATTTTGAAGTTAATTTTTAATTTAATTTAGTTCTTAATTATACCCTATATGTTTGGGTATAATGACTTTGTGCTGCTGTTTGTAACAACCAAAAATATTTGACCTAGACCCATCTTTAATTATACCGATCGAATCGGAATCACTTTCTGAGTTGATTTAACAATGTCCGTCCGTCCGTCCGTCCGTCCGTCCGTCCGTCTGTGTGTCCATGTAAAGCTTGTAATCAAACTGCAGGTCGCAAATATAAATATATTCTGATGAAATTTGGTATATAAGCTTTTATCGGCCATGGGATGAACGCTATTGAAATTGGTGAGAATCGGTCCATGTTCAGACCTAGCCCCCATACAAATTACCCATATGAAATCGACATAAATTGCCATAAGATCCAAATTGTCATATAGATCTTACTCAAATTGGGTTTGTATGCATTCATTACATCCACTAATGAGTAGTCCAAAAATGATCCCTTTGACCCCATATAGAGCTGCTTCCCGATCTTCACTTAAATCTATTAAAAAACAAAAATATTGCACTGATTCTTTTCAAATTTTGTTTGTACATATTTTTGCAAAATACAAGAGACTTTACCAAACATGATAAGGATCGGTCCATTTTTGGACCTAGTCCCTTTATAGATATAGCATCCGATATGAACTTTTTCATATCTGCAGCCAATAAAATTAATAAAAATCCCACTCAAATTTGGTTTTTGCTTATTTTCAATGTCCAGTTAGTTGGGCCTAAGAGATAGGGTTTCTAAACGCATGGTATAGGGTATCGTATAGTCGGTCTAGACCGACTATAATTTTCTTACTTGTTTTTAATATTAATTTAAGGTTTAGTTTAGTTAATATTGTTCAGTTTTATTTTCATTAAAAGTTGAAGTGAATGAACATCATTACTGTATTTTATTCCTCTAGCAAAAATTTGTCGAGTCTGTGACAAATTTTATATTATACTAGCTGAGTCCGGTCCGCGTTGCTGGCCCGAAGAAAACATCTGGATTTTATATTGCATCTAAATTTTAATACCGAGTGTCGGGCAAAAGTAAAGCACGAACTCCCTCGAAAATCCTTAAATACATTGCATTTAATAATATTATGAATATGGCTGAAAAAAATATACGTTTTCTTTAATATTTTAACACTAGCGCCACCTACAGGTGAAAAACTTTGTCAGCAACTTTAGTTTTATGTACATAATATATGTTGCGAATTTGAGCTAAATTGGACCGTAAATAAATTTTTTGGGAAAATCTCGACCCCAGCGCCACCTATCGGGTACAAAAAAAAGTTATGCAAATCGAAGAACCATAGGAACATATGGTATGAATACGAAGTCGCTAGGATTAGTGGTTCAACAGTTAATAGGGTACCAACATACGCACCATGTCAAGTGCACCAACTTTTGAAACCGATGTCTTCTGATCGGGATGAAATTTGCACCAAGGTTAGTCCTATTTGATAGTAGTTTAGACACAATTTTTCAATAAGATCGGTCCAGATCTCTCTGAGTTAGAGGGGATCAAAATTTGACATTTGGGCCAAACAGGTGTTTTTTCTCATTCATGTAACTTATTAGCTGTTGTTCTTAGAAAATTTTCTCCCAAATAGTTTAGATAGCTATTTCTTCAATATTTCGGAAAAAAATACTTAAAAAAAAAAATTTTAAACTTTTTTTTTTGCTAAATTAAAGCATTTTTTGCCTTTTTTTTCAAAAAGGGCATTTTTTTTTTTTTTTTCATAAGAAAGCTTAGGATTTTTCCTTTAAGAGCTTTCTGGTCGCTTAGTGGGATGGGAGTGGGATATCTATCAAAATAAATGTTTTGTAACTCAAGACAACGGTTTTTCAGTTTTTTACAAATGCACTATTTTGAATTTTTTCCTATTTGCGTGTAAAACTTTAAAAATAAAACTTATACTGAGAAACTAGACAAATTAACCTTTCCGAAGGCAGGTAACATACCTTCATAACATAACAGAAGAGAATGGTTATCTGTAACCTGAAAGAGTTATTTGCAACATTTCAATCTGAACACGAGGATGTTAGAATTGGCTTCACGAAATTAACCCAAATGAGGCCAAAACATTGCGTTTTGGCAGAAAGCAGCGGAACTCACACAGAATGCGTTTGCAATTTACCATGAAAATGTTAAACTGATGTCGAAGGAAATCAACTTAAAGTATTTAATAGATGATTCGGCAGAAGATTTACACGATTACCGCGATTGCCTTAAATTGACTATGTGTCCTGATGCAACAACTTCTTGCCACTTAGGTGAATGTACCAATTGCCCGAAACCCACATTCATCAAAGAAAATTTAATCAACTCTTTAGATCGAGAATATACAGAGGAGGTCAAATTTGATTCTTGGATTCAGACTGACAGATGCACATTGAAAACAATCATTTTAAATGTGGATGATTTTGTGGAAGAAATGTGTACAGGATTGCCAAACTTGACAAACCATGACTTTTTAGTCAAAGAGCAATGGTCATTCTTCGAGGATTTGAAAATACATTTGAAGTCTGGTGAATTCGTTATTTCATATGATTTCGCAGAAAACTATAAATATGTTCTTCAGGATGCCATACAGGCATTCCACTTCAATAACGACCAAGCAACTATATTCACAGTATTTATTTACAACACGAAAGATGAAAAACTGGAACAGAAAAGTATGGCAATCATATCCTACGATTTAAAACATGATACCGTTGCAATTTATGAGTACCAGAAGAGAATACTAAAATTTCTAAAAATCTAAATTTACAGTTTCGGACGGAGCTCGTCAACATTTTAAAAAGAAAAATAGATTGACAAATCTTATGGCCCATGAAAAAGATTTTGGAATGCCAACTGAGTGGCATTTCATCCTACCGCTCATGGTAAAGGAGCGTATGATGGTATTGGAGCAAACCTTAAAAGAAATGCAGCGTAGTATAGCCTTCGGTGCTCTCATCAAGATCGCATCTTAGATGCGATTGCTTTATTCCATTGGGCAAAGAGTTATTGTAAAGAAACTAAAATAGTTTTTAGTAGCAAAGAGGATCATCAGGAAACATCGAAAACACTGAAGAGCAGATTCGATGCTGCTGTAACAATCGATGGCACCGCTCAATACCATGCTTTTATACCGCTTGTCGATGGAAGACTCAAGTTGAAAAAGTTTTCTGCCTTTACTCAATGCGATTTCTTTCCAAAGACAACAAATAAAGCAGCAGCGAAATCAGCAGTTGAACCTAGTAACGCCAAGAAAGGATTGACAAAAAAACGCCGTAAATAAAGGCGACAAAAAAGCTGGATGAAAGACTGGGTATTTAAAAATTTACAAGACTTAAATACTTCATCAGATACAATAAATTAAGTATAAAAATAGTTATGATATAAATGGATCTAATGTAATTAAGATTAAATTTTATTAAATTATTTTTCTTTTTATTTTTAATATTTTTAATATTATTATTATTATTATTATTATACATTAATTTAATTATTATTAAAAATATTATAATTTTTCAACATTTCTATAGAAAAAAAGCGATTTTTTCCTGAGGTTAACATATTCTGAGTATTACAGTATCGAGGGTATAAAATTTTAGTTAGGTATGTTATATACCTTCGGAAAGTTTAGTTTGTCTAGTTTCTCAGTATAAGTTTTATTTTTAAAGTTTTAGACACAAATAGGAAAAAATTTAAAATAGTGCATTTGTGAAAAATTGAAAAACCGTTGTCTTGAGTTACAAAACATTTATTTTGATAGCTATCCCACTCCCATCCCACTTAGCGACCAAAAAGCTCTTAAAGGAAAAATCCTAAGCTTTCTTATGAAACAAATGCCCTTTTTGAAAATAAAGGCTAAAAATGCTTTAATTTATAAAAAAAAAAAGTCTAAAAAAAATTTTTTTTTTTTAAGTATTTCTTTCCGAAATATTGAAGAAATAGCTATCTAAACTCTTTGCGAGAAAATGTTCTAAGAACAATAGGTAATAAGTTACATGGATGAGAAAAAACACCTGTTTGGCCAAAATGTCAAATTTTGATCCCCTCTAACTCAGAGAGATCTGGACCGATCTTGTTGAAAAATTGTGGTTAAACTAATATCCCATAGCGCTAACCTTGGTGCCGATCGGAAGACATCGGTTTCAAAAGTTGGTGCACTTGACATGAAACCCCCCATATATATATATGAGACAATTCTCATATTTCATAAGTCTACGAACAAAAGCTACAATTTGACTTTCATACAATGGTATGTAAGGAAATAAAGTTTTCAGATAGGTCTGAATTTTGTATATATCTCAAACCGCTTTAAAAGAACTTCTTTTTTTTTGTCGCGTCAGTTTAATTTTACTAAATTCTCCACATATTTCTAAAATTAAGCACTCATTCTGCTCTTTAATACATTAGAATTACATATCGACTCAATCTGCTTCTTTCTAGTTTTTCGCATATTTGATAGAAAGCGAATGTCGCATCCATTACACAGGAGATGCCAATATGTGAACTAACAATAATTATTCAAATCTTAAAATAAATTCTTAAATATTAAATCCAGCTATTACTGGACAAAATTCTATTGGTTCATTATCATAAATAAAGTAAAATAAGTACAGTTGCTAGAAAATGTGTCCGTAACTTGATATGAAAATTGTAAATACTTATAAAGATTTTAATAAAATATTTTGAGTCAAAAACTTTTTAAAGTTGATATATTGGCAATTTTACTTGGTCTTCAAAAAACTTAAGCAACTTTTCTACCGATATTTCTATATAGGTATAAGACAAAAAACGCAGTATGGTAACTGTTTGCGTGAGCGCTAAAGAGGTCCTACTGTATCTCAATGAGGTCTAATTTGAATGGATGGTCACATACAGAGTGCGCTGTTACTATTTAAGCTTTTCTTTTTATATGACATTTTCCTTTAAATTTGTTGTAAAGATATAAATTTCCAACCGCGAAGTTGTACTCGTTTTTGTTTAATCGTCTTTAGAAGTTTGGAGGATAAATATCGCAGTTCTGTGTGCCGCTCAATTTTTTGTAAACATTTATTTTAAACCACCGCCATATTGAGAAAAAATAAAAGATAAGTAGCTGAATTTATCCTGCATTTTCTTTTTGTAGAAAAACCTTAAAGACCCTTGGCATTTTATTTTATATTTTTGGTAGCCGTTTAGCTTGATTCTTTTTTTTGGTTCCACCCTCTTTGGATCTCACCACTACTTCAAAAGGAATCCCACGAATTATACGACAACCTACAGGTCTGTTACATCGATTTTATTTTAGTAGAAGAACAACTTGTTTGTATATAGTTTATTTGACTTAATTATATTTCTTTTCGAAACTGTATGAGTCAGAAATCGAGGAAATCGATGCTGGTGAGAGAAAAATTATCCAAAAGCTTAGAAGTGAGGGTATATATTTTCACAAAGTAGCTTGAATCAGAGGCAGAATCCACTCCTCAGTGCAGTATGTCGTTCAAAACTACAAATCCACCAATAAAATGCTCGTCAAAACCTCGTTTTTAACGCTCCTCCAAACTTAATGAGTTCGAGAAGCAAACTATTTTGGCTTCAGTAAAACAGTTCCTAGAAATACTATTTCCGAAATTAATTCAAAAATCAAACAATCGTTTGGTGTTGACATCCATGTATCTACCAAAAGTATTTTAAAAAATATTTTAAAAATCTGACTATCCGATATCAATTAAAAAAGAATGTAAGGACTTTGAAAACAAGTATTGAAACAAGGGTCTAGAATTCTAGGAACGTTTTTTTTTATCTTCAGATGAAAGCAATTTTTGCATTTTCGGAACTAAACGAACAGAAATAATTTGGCAAAAAAAATTTCTTGAACAATATTCCAGTACATGAAGTGTTGAAAAAACGTTTTTGCAGATAACCTCAGATATTGAGGGCTCATTCGTAATTCTCAAAACTGAAGAATGATTTACTCAAACAGACCTACAACTTACACTAGGTCACTATAACACAGTGTAATTTGTTATAAAGGGTCCGTCATCTAACGTTTCTTTTTTCAACTTCTGCTTATTTCGTGAATGGTAACACTTAGCTCATGTCTAATTTGACAGATAATTAATTTTATCCTTCCGCTGAACGAATATGGTTGTGTATGCGCTTGAACAACGCTGGGAAATATTGCGACATTACTTTGAAAATCATGGCAATGTTGCAGAATGTGTGCGAAAATTGCGTACGGATTTTGGAAGAAGAGAAGCACCGTCAGCTCCGTATGTTCGTTATCTTGTGAAAAAAGTGAAAGAAACTGGCATCCTCATCGATAAACCAAAGCGGGAAAAGCCAAAAACAGTGCACACACCCGAGAATATTGCTGCTGTGGCAGAAAGTGTGCGTGAAGCGCCATCGACATCAATTCAACGTCGTTCTCAAGAATTGAACATTTCGGAGGCATCATTGAGACGAATTTGGCATAAAGACCTTGGTATGACGCCACACAATGTCCAATTAGTTCAAGACTTGAAGCCAACAGACCATCCAATGCGTTTTCGCTTCGCTAAGTGGGCCTGCGATCGACTTACAGAAGATGCCGTTTTTTCCAAAAAAAAATCATCTTTTCAGATGAAGCTCATTTTGATCTTGGCGGGTATGTAAACAAGCAAAATTGTCGCATTTGGGGCACTGAAAACCCGCACGCATACATTGAAAAGCCGATACACCCAAAACGAGTCACTGTTTGGTGCGGATTTTGGTCCAGAGGCATAATTGGACCATTTTTCTTCGAAAAGGAGCAAGGAGTGGCCGTTACAGTCAATGGCGATCGTTATCGAGCCATGTTGAACGAATTTTTGTTCACAAAAATTGAAGAGGAGGATATTGGCATCATTTGGTTTCAACATGACGGCGCTACCTGCCACACAACCGAAGCTACACTCGATGTTTTGCGCCCTGTTTTTGAAGAACGCATTATCAGCCGCAGAGCTGATGTCGTTTGGCCACCTCGGAGCGGCGATTTGACACCGTTGGACTATTATTTGTGGGGTGCCCTCAAAGATAAAAGTTACGCCAACAAGCCGGAGACAATTGACGCTTTAAAGGACAATATGCGTGAAGCCATTGGTGAAATACAGCTGCACATAATCGATAATGTGCTTAAAAATTAGACCGATCGTGTAGGCTACTGCATGGCCAGCCGAGGCAGCCATTGGAATGAAATTATTTTCCATTATTAACCGGAAGGATTGTGCTTTCAAATAAAAAAAAAGAAATTTGAGATAATATTCAGCGGTTTTTTTTTTTATAGCATTTTCAAAAAAAAAAGTTATTTGGTGGTCCCTTTACGTATAAAAAAAAATAAATCAGATCATAACTCAAAATCTAACACCAATGAAAGTTGATAATAATGAAGAAAATTTGTGAAGCCGATAGGTAAACTGCCACTGTAAATAGCTGAAAATTAATTATATAAATTTTTGGCTGAATTTCTTATTTGCAAATATATTCGGCTTAAGGTTCATTTAAGTCTGCCTTTATCCAATGACACATTTTTCCTCATCGGTTTTCTTTTTATTGCAAATTTTTTACATAATTTCAGTTGTGGTTATTTGTTGCTTCTTTGGTTTATTTACAAGTATTTTCCCTCTCATTATACTGCAAGTATTATGCATCATGTCTGTTCATGTCAGAACGTGTGTTTCGTTTATGCGCTTTTTTCTTTTTTTTTTCTGTTGAAAAAATGATTTTTTAAATTTAACTTACAATTCATTTTGTTTTTGTATTTATTTCGTTGAAGTAATTTACATTTTTTTCTTGTGAGTTTTTTACTGATGCTACAATGAAGAACAAAAACATCAGTAGTTGAGTGTTGTTTTTTCCTTGTCTCGTTTTATTTATTGGTTGTCTTGAACCTGTTGGGTCTTCATTTAATATTTGACACAGTTAAATATTTGATTTTTTCGTGTTAACGTGTTGTAATATTTGAACGATCTTTTTTTTTTTTTTTTTTGAAAAGTTACATTTTGAAATGGTTTTAAATACACATAAACAGTTAACAGCAAAAGTTTAGAAATATAGTCTGTGGGTTTATTGTCTCAAGTTATGAGTTCAATTGAGGATTACGAAAATTTTAAAATTTTTCATTTGCTTAAGATTTAAGTGTGTGTGTATGTGTGTGTGTATGTGTGTGTGTTTGTGTGTGTGAATCAATTATTTTGTGTATTGGTTTTTGTTATTTTCTATTTAGTTAACCAGTTTTAAAGTGGCTTTCCAAGTGGGTGGTTTCTTTTTTTTTTTTTTTTGCATAGAAATACGGAAGAATTCAATTAACTTTAACAACTAAATTAAATATGAAAATTGCACTTGCAGCCATAATCAATTGCATTGATTGATTATTAAGTTTGACTTTGATGACGAGCTAACTAGATCTTTCTTGTGAATAACCAAAAAAAAAAAAAAAAAAATAGCGTCTCTTGTGAAGGGGTTTTATATATGTACTTACATTTTGCAAGATGATAGCAACATGAACACTAGTTAGAAATAACAATTTTTTTTCTCTAGAAATTATGAAAACAATATCGCAACTTTTATAAGTTAATCCATACCCTCTTCATCTACGCCCATATATTCTACCTAACATTGCAAGCTACAAAGTAAACACTGTCTGATCATACAAAAAAATGCCAAATAATTTGCCTAACAATATTTTAACAACAAAACGAAAACAACCACAACAGCAACAACAATGTACAAAACTAGACACTTGATGAATAAATTAATAAAGTGACACAATAATTAGGTTGTTAATAAATCACTGTTAAGAAAGCCGTAAATCTACCATACAACTAAAGAAACACAAAGTTTTTTTTTTTTTTTTGTCCAAATAAAAGTTGAAAAAAGTACAAGATCAATTATTAAGATTAAGAAAAGTTTATAAAAAAGTAAAAAAAAAATATTAATATATTATTATATATAAACAAAGACAGCCATGACTATGACACAATTTAGCGATTTTTCTTTTTTGTGGGGAAATTTTATAAACCACGATTTGTTGACAAATTTTTAAAACATAATAAATCAACAATTAATCCATGCTGACCTTAAAAAAACTGAACTTCATCTTTACTTCAGCGTTAATAGTTTCTGATAAATGAAGAGAGAAAAAAATATGTATTTTTTTCTTCACATGCCCCCACATGACGATAATGGTGCATGAACTGTATGGCTGTGAGGCACAGTGTGCTTGGTATCAGTCAGTTATAAGGCACAATAATTTTACATTTTATTGAAAATGGCCAAAACGGGGGGTTATCATTTTCAGACAGATATATGAGCTCTTAGCTTTTGCCGGTGCCTTAATATTTCAATGTAAGGTGGTCGGTCGCCTTTATATGTATAAGTTGATAACACTGTGCGACAAATGGTAGGGTCAGTGATCGGGATGGGATGAAACCACCGGGGAAATTTATATCGGTCAAAAAAAAGTTGTACGTGTTCCGGCGTTGCGCTGGGTCACGTCTATGAATCGAGATATATCGATTTGAACTTAGTAAGTATCGTATGGGGAAATTTGTTACGTGTTCGGCTTTTTTGTTTGACATAACTCGAGAACTGCAAGTCCGATTTTGCTGAAAAAAATTTAGAATAAGTACGAATTACAATTCGTTTAATCTGTTTTGCTATATATGAACAACAATTTCGCAGTTATAAATAAATGTATGAAGAAAAAAAATATTTTTTGCCTAAAAAATAAATTTTTTTTTTTTAAATTCATAAAAAATCCAAAACGGAAAAAAGTGTCAAGTGCTATTACTTTCGCGTAAAGTCACATAAACTATGAAGAAAATGAGGCACAGATCATGAAATTCGATGTAAGCGTTTCGCTTTTATTCACAATTAAGTAAAGTTATCTCATTTTGAAAAGAATATTGATTTTATGTTTCAATGAATATGGATAATATTTATTATATATTATCTATAATATTAAGAGGCTAGGCGGATTCTTGTGACCGATGTTTTGTTCTACGATTTTACCCTGATTTTGACCAAACGTATATTATTTTACAGATTTAGAGATTTTTAAATTTTTACCCTATTTTGAGTAAAGTGGATTTAAAGTTGCTACTAACACATACATAAAATTATTCAAATGCTATGTGTGTTTTATTAAATTTGTTAATGTGTTTGCGAATGAGTTTGTTATCTTCACTCGCAATAATAATAAACCATAAAAGTGTAGATTTGTGAATTGGCTAAGTTCAAAAATAAAGCTGTCTAGAAATTGCAATCGAATTTCGAGCGCTGGAATCTGCTAGTTTAATATTAACACGTAAAATATCAGGTTATTACTAAGATATGTACATAGATCATAAAAATCGATGACCGCATAAATTTATTTCCGTTTGTTTATTCCCTTTACTTTCTTGCGTGGTGGTTCGCCTACTGTCTTCATCTGGAAAAAAATCAATTGTTTTTAATCAGTCAGATAACTTCAATTTTGTAACTTACCCTCGGAGGAAACTTCAATTGTATATTCTTCATCTTCATTGTCGAGATCGAGATCTTCATTGTCGAGCTTGTCTTTTGCGACCACCAACCAATTTCAGCCGCCAGAGAGTCGAGCCTTTTGCCCTTATATCGCGTTTCCATGGGCATGGCCATTTGATAGAAGTGCTCGCCATGCTTATCCGAATCTGAGGCTAGCTGCTTGCTAAAGTAGTCGAGGTGGTGATGTAAGAAGTGAATTTTGAGATAAATGCTCATTCCAATTTTCTGGAAGTATTCCAACATCTTGGTCACAAGAGCGCGGTAATTGTGTGCTCGCTTACTTCCCAAATTTTTTTACGATTCCCAGTTTGACATTATGGATCATTTACGCAGCTTTGTCCTTTCTCCGTTGGATCTCGAGCAAGCCAGTCATGCGTTTCGTATTGGTTTCTTTTGAATCGGGTATCCCACAAACCCTAGAAGAATCGATGAACATTCGCCAATCACCTGCAACGTAATTAATGACCATCCCCTCCATCAGTCCCTTTATATCGTGGTAGTAAACAAATGTGTTCCCTTCATTGAGTGTGAAGTACCGTTGGAATAGCAATTGTCGTCTTCGATATCTGGTGATATCTTTGGTACATTAAAATAAAGTGAACTGCGTTTCGCTTGGATTGACATGTTGAGAGCATTGTAGCATATTTTACAAATTTTGTCTGGGGCCCACGAAACGCCGCGAATTATTTCGGAATCAAAATAAAGTTTAAAAGCATGCTCCACTTGCTCGGTGAGTAATGCAGAATTTGTTTAAAAAGCTCTTCTGCCACAAACGTAGCAACAATTTGCACTCATTTCGATTTTATGCTTTTATTACTTTTACGTCACTTTTAAAAAACCTTACTTTTCGTGTTCGTAGACACTTGTTGAATGACATTGAACGACACTGAACACCTATATATACTACGTATTTTTCCATATTTAACTGACAGATACTTATGAATGGACGCATCTGTTAAAGGAGCATATTTACCTGATTGAGCCTTCTACACCAGGGCTCATACAAATTCAAATTTTTTATAACTTTCCAAATAAAGAGCACTCATAAATGTGGTTGGAATTTCTGTAACAAAATAATTCCTTACAGGTAGGCAACGGAAAACCCCACATCAATAAAAAGTGCGCTTTCCTTTTTCCCTTTAATTGTCTGTGCCCGAAAGAAACAAGAAGAGAAATTCAGCGTTTGCGCACAGTTTGTAACTGCAATCATAAAAATTAAAAAAACTTTTGTTTATTACATTTTTATGTGTAAACATCTGTACGCGCGGGGGTAAAAATCTATTTCACAATACAATCACAAAAACAGCGTAAGATGTAAGACGTAGGACAGAATCGGTGTGATTTATGATTGTATGGTGAAAAATTATGATATGTAATAACCTTTTTGTGGCTGTTGAAAAATAAAAAATTAAAAATAAAAAATAGAAAATGAAAAATGAAAAATAAAATAAGGAAGAATGAAAAATGTAAAATAAAAAATAAAAAATGAATAATAAAAATTAAAAATTGAAAACTAAAAAAAAAAATGAAAAATGAAAACCAAAAAATTAAAAATAAAAAATATAAAATGAAAAATAAAAAATGAAAAATGAAAAACGAAAAATGAAAAATGAGAAAAGAAAAACGAAATATATAAAATGAAAAATGAAAAATGAAAAATGAAAAATAAAAAATGAAAAATTAAAAAAGAAAAATAAAAAATGAAAAAAGAAACATAAAAAATGAAAAATAAACAATTACAGTGGTTTCCCGATTTAACGAACTCTCGTTTTAACGAATTCGGGATTTAACGAACAGGCAAAATTTTTACATAAGGTACTGTGTATAACGAATTAAAATCCAATTTAGTACTCAATTTAACGAACAATTAAAAAATATGTATGTAAAAAATGCGTAAAACTTACTTAAATGTATATGTAAGATAAAAAACTGCATTTCTGAATTTCTACAACTAGATGGAGTAGACAGGCAAAAGGTTGTAGTCTTGACACACACCTCCACACATATTCATACATACATATGTATTTGATTTCGTTTACAATGTGTTATGTATTGCCATCTAGTTTAGATTTTATTTTTTTAAAGTTAAATAACAGTTTGAATTTTTTTCGAAGCATATTAAGATTTTATTTTTCATATTTTTTTGCATTCTAATCTTTTGTTTACAAATTTGATCAATACGTTTCTTGTTGTGGTGTTGTGAATACTTGTGAATACTTGTGAACATTAAAAAATGGATAAAAGAAAACGATTAACACTTAAAGAAAAACTTAAAATTTAGATGAATCTTCAAATGGAGAGAGTGTTGGTGGATTAGCAATTAAATACGGTTTAGCCAAATCTACAATATGCACTATTCTAAAAAATAGGCAAAAAATTTTGAATAATATGGAGAAAACTAATTTTGGTAGTAAACACCGAACTGCAATGAAGGATGGAGGGTTTCCAATAATGGAAAATAAACTGATTCAGTGGTTCCAAATGCAACGCAAAAAACATGTTCCGATTAGTGGAGAAATATTGAAATCAAAGGCAAAGGTGTTTCACAATCAAGATTATAATGGCAATTTTAAAGCCAGTAATGGGTGGCTTACACGATTTAAAAATAGATTCGGAATAAGATTACTTAAGCAATGCGGCGGAAAATTATCTTCAAAGGAGGAGTTAATAGAACCTTTTAAAAAGGAACTGCACAAAATCTTACATGATAATGATTTATCTGAGGAGGCAATTTTTAATGCAGATGAGACCGGGTTATTTTGGAAGATCCTTCCTGACAGGACATATGTACATGCAGAGGAAAAGAGTGCCCCTGGTCGGAAAATGTCAAAAGAAAGAATAAGTTATACCATTGGATTACGCACACTCCAAGAATGCCTGGATGAGCAGTATACTTTTTAAAAATTGATTCCATGAGAAGTTTATACCAGAGGTAAATTTTTGTTTCTTAATTTTAAAACAATGATTTCTATATTTTTTAGGTTGAGTCATTTTTAATAGAAAACAAATTACCTCAAAAGCTTTATTAATTTTGGATAACGCACCTTGACACCCACCTGAAGATCAGTTAGTTAAACAAACATGTGATGGAAAAATTTAGATACTTTATATGCCGCCAAATGTTACTCCTCTAATACTACCGATGGACCAAAATGCAATACGTCTTGTAAAGCTGCATTATAAAAACAGTCTCTTTTCTAAAAATTATAACATCAGGAGAGGTCGATATTATAAAGTTTTTACGACAACTTACCTTGTACGACGCCTCTATAATGCTCGCATTGGCATTGAAACATGTTTCAGAAACATCATTATCAAAATGCTGGAATAAAATTTTGTACAGAAACGGCCAACACTTTGAAGAAGAGGATGATATACCATTGGCAATACTTTTACGAGAAAATTAAGATCTCCTTGCAGTTAGAAATGGCGTGGGATTGCTCAATTCAATTTTTCCAGAGGTAAGTTATTCATATAGTATTTTATTCTATTCATTATTTGTACATATGTATGTATGTAAAAATTTTTTGACAAATTTGTAGAACCAATTAAATGCAGAAGACATTAACCAATGGATAGAGGACGATATATGTGAAGTTGTTTTGGATGAGGACGAAGATAAAGAAATAAATGCACAATTAGAGGACGATATACCTGCAGATGAAGGGCTAAAAATTAAACATTGCGATGTGATAAAAAACTTTAATGTATGTATTCAGTAGGGATAGGGAAATAATATCGATATCTCCAAGAAATTAATTTTACAAGAACTCCAAGTGGAAGCAATTGAAAAAAGTTTAAAAAAATCGCAAAAACAAACGTCAATAATAAGTTTTTTTAAATAATTACTTTTTAATTTATCACTTTTTTATTAGTTGTTTTATAAAGTCCGTTTTTTAGTAATAAGATATGATATGAATTGTACTTTTAATTCGTTTTTTTTATGAATAAATATTTTTTTGCTTAGTACTGGATTTAACGAATTTTTCAATTTAACGAACAAGGCTGACAATCAATTGTTCGTTAAATCGGGAAACCACTGTATAATTAAAAAATTAAAAATGAAAATTTAAAAACGAAAATGAAAAATAAAAAATGAAAAATGAAGATTTAAAAATTAAAAATTAACCAGTTGAAATAATAAGTAATAATACATGCTATAAGTGATATTAGATGTTGACACATCTCCCCTGTGATCGGACACACAAGATCTTTTTTTAATTCTCAGAATCATAAAAAAGTCATCAAGGTTTTTTTTTTCAATGAGACACCTTTACTTCAAAATGGGGTAGATACCTTCACATAATAGTGAATAAACGCGGAACGCGTCCATCGATTTTCATGATCCGTATCTCATTTTGTGAACAGGTTATATGACTTTACGTCAAAGTAATAAGACTTGACACTTTTTCCCTTTTTGGATTTTGCATGATTTTTAAAAATACAAAATTTTATTTTTTAGGCAAAAAATTTATTTTTTCCTTCATAAATTTATTAATAACTGCGAAACTGTTGATTATGTTGAGAAATGTTAAAGAACTAAATTAAATTTATTGTAATTCTAAATTTATTTCAGCAAAATCGGACTAGTAGTTCTCGAGTTATGTCAAACAAAAGAGTCCAAAACAAATTCCCCTATACGATACTTACTAAGTTCAAATCGATATATCTCGTTCCTAGACGTGACCCAGCGAAATGCCGGGACACGTATATCTTTTTTTTTACCGCTATAACTTTCCCCGGTGATTTCATCCCATCCCCATATTGACATTCGCACAGTGTAATCTACCTCATTGGAAATTATATGTAGAAGCTTCTTGTGCAGAAATCAATACGACTTATTCATATAAATATTAGTGACATTATTTGTTATTTCGTGACAATAAATTTAAGTTTTATCTCTAGATATCTTATATAAATGTCACAATGATGTCATCAGCATTTACATCCTTTCTGATATTTTTGCCCGTTGATGGAAAAGATAAGCTCTTCGAGAAGTGTATAGCTGAATTTCTATGCCATCAAGCTTCTTCCGTATTGTCACCTTCTCAGCATGGATTTCGAAAAGGTTGCTCAGTGCTGACAAATCTGTTGCAATTAACTACTTTAGTAAATCGCGGATTTAACAATGGTCAACAAACTGATGTTATTGACACTGATTTCAGTAAACCCTTTGACAAAATTAATCAAAGTCTTCTCTCTGAAGAAATATATCTAATGGGACTTACTACCAAATGTTCTAAATTCTTACTATTTGTGCAGAAAACAATGTGTTAGATATAATGATATAAACTCTTAAAATATTATTGTAAATTCTTGGACAAATAGTATTCTCTCTCTTCATTAATGATCTATCGTGGCGCTGCGAACTTAGGCCCCAAGTAACAAATACCCAAAAAAAAGAACTTAGGCCCGAAAAAATTTTTATCGTTTTTTTTTTGGTTTTTTGAAAAATTGGAGCATTTGTTCATTTTTTGAGGCTTTTTTAAAATTTTTTTGGGCATTTGTTCATCGGGAACTTATTTCCCAGTTTTTTGGGGTTTTTGTTAATTTTTTTTGGGGCATTTGTTATTTGGGGCCTAAGTTCGCAGCGCCAACAGTCGTATGTTATTAAATTTTGCAACGTTCTTATGTTGCTGATGATGTGAAAATCTTCCTTAGTTACAAAAAACTATCTGAACAAATATACTTTTAACAAGATTTAGATAGTTTTTACATGTGGTGTAATTTCAACCTGATGGATTTAAATATAAAGAAATTTAAACATATGCGCTTTTCTAGAAACTGAAATGCCTTGGGAAACTATTCTTTAGGTGGGTGCCAGCTGGCGTTGGTAAAAAAATTTCTGGATCTTGGAATCTTGTTTGATATAAAATTACATTTTCTACAACATATTATGATGATAAGCAATAAAGCTCGAGGTTTGCTGGTTTTTATTAAGCGATGGGCAAAGGAGTTCATAGATCCTCTCATTACGAAACAGTTATATGTTTCTCTTGTAAGACCTATTTTAGAATACGGTTCATTAATCTGGGATCCTTGTTATAATGTTCGTAGTAACGGTATCGAGTCTGTTCAAAAACAATTTCTTCTCTTCTGATTGCGAAGTTTATATTTGAACCCTATTGATGATTTTCCGTTTTATACAACTCGTCTTACTCAAATTAAATTGCATACATTAAAAAGTCGTAGGAATGTGCTGAATGCTGTCTTCCTTAATAAACGGTGATGTCTGCTTTGATTTCCTGCTCAACAATATTAAAATTAATGCTCTACAACGATCAACACGCTTTTTCATCCCAAAATCTCTTCAAGTTTTTCATCCGAATTACGCAAATGCTGAACCTTTTATGAAAATATGTAAAAGTTTTAATGATTTATCTGTAAATATTGGTGTTATTAAACGTAATATTATTTTATTTTTGAACACTTAATTAAAAATTTTGGTTTGTTAATTTTAACTTTATTAGTACTTACTCTGTAAGCATGGTCGGTTTAGACTGACCAGATGGTACCCTATACCATGCATTCAGAGAAAGGATCTCAGATGCATATACCACTAGTCAACAAGGTTTTGGACTGGAGCAACAAAATTTCTTTCTAGCGTAATTTTGGCGGGCTGTATTAAAATCTGTAATTGGTGTTTCTCCATCATGTCAGGTTTTCGAGATACAAAAAAAAGCATTAGTTCATTTAAAAATCAAAGAATGGCATTATATGAAAGTCGTTCGTATTTTGTTGGTTCGGTTTCACGTATTAGAGTTCAGCAGTAGTCTCCCAGCATGCTTTGGTACCAAAATCCTTGACGATTTTTTTCTATTATCATTAAATCTTAGTAACCACGCTCCCCTTGGTCGTCGTTCACCGCACCTAGGTTTTGTGAAAAAAAATCTAAATGCGAATGAAGAAAATGCAGTATGAGTGACACCCGTGCACCTAATTCGTTATAAATTTTCAATAATTCAGCAACAATTTGTCTGTAGTTTTCCCTCTTATTGTTTCCAAGAAAACTGTCCATATTCCATATGCATATTCTTTCTCCAATAAACATTGTGAAAAATTGTCATCATTCAATAGCTTCCTGATCTGAGGGCCAACGAACTAATATGCCTTTTTTTGATTTCAGCATATGAAATTTTAGGAATAACCGTTAACAAATATACAAATGCTGCACCATTTTTGTCCAGAGCCCTGACAAAGTTCTTAAAAAGACCCAATTTTATGTGCAGCTGCAGAAGAAGAACGTCATTTGGATCAATTAACGGTTTATTTGAAATATTTTGTTTTTCTGGTGAAAACTCAGTTCTTTTCAGCCACTCTGTTATGGCGTAATGATGATATGTAGCGCGACTATAGACAAAGGAAACAACAATTGCAACCATCTGGGATACCAGTCAACAAACCAGTGACCTGAAACAGATTAATTTACAATTATTTACGATGGTCTATACTATATATATAAAGAAATTTAAATCACACAACTTAAGGTCATTACAGATCTTCCATTTATGATCGTTGTATTTGAGTAATCTCAAAATTTCAGTCATTAATTCGAAGTTTTCCTTTGTATTACTGGCATGAGCTATTGGTATGGTTGGTTTTTCATTCCCATTATGCAAAAGAAGAGCATTTAAACTGTACTTAGAGCCATCAATAAATAATCTCCATTCAGCTTTGTCATACGGCTGGTTCGTTTTTTAAAATAAACCATCAAAATCAGTACAGTACAGAATAGAGTGTTTCTTTTCAAAATATGCAGCCAATTTCAAGATTCTATCTCTCTACATTGTTAGTTTTGTTCAAGTGCAAGATGTTTCCGCTGCTGCATGCATGAAGCTAGTAACACTTCGTCTTCCTTCGTTAAATGTAAATCTCGAATTAGATCATTCAGCTCAGATTGAGTCACTAAATGGCCTTCACCATCAGCCTCATACAAACTACCACTGCTGGTGAAAGGTGATTAGAACTTAGTGCTCGTAGCACTGAGAACGACTGGTAATGGATCATTTGGTGGACGTTGAACTGGTTTTGAAACCGATGGCATATTCGCGTAAAAAATGTTTTTTTCGATTTTTCATAGTAAATCTATCAGTTCTCTCAAAAGAACTGGAATTGAAAAATCAAAATAGATATTCTTGCCATTTGACCCCTTGTATAAAACAGTTCTGCAACTATTGTAAAACATTGTCGGTGTTCATGGTTTGTCCAAGCTTCTGACAGCAAAACCAAAATAATATAAATATTTTAATGATTCTGATATTGCATATCTTTTTTGCCAACCAAATATTCACCACACACAAAGCAAAAATAACTTGATTCAGGAACACACGATCTCCCTGACATGCTTAAATGCTACTATTTTAAAGATTTATAATGAGCCTGGGTTTTTGTCAAATTAATAATTGTGAAATTGTAGTGTCAATATTGCCAGCATGCCATAAAAAATTAACAAGACGTGATAGTCCAATTTTCGAATTCAGCGCACCTAGGTTAGTTAAAAACATGCTTCGTTTCTGCAGTCATTTTTTTTATTTCTACACCAGTGCAATTGGTTTTAGAAAATTAGCGTAAACCAAATTTGAGCGGTATTTATTGTTTTTTGATGGATTTAAGTGAAGATCGGGAAGCAGCTCTATATGGGGCCTATGACTAAGAATTGTTCTTTAGGCTTTGTTTTTGCACTACTAACAAATGCATGTAATAAACATACACAAACCCAATTTGACCGAGTTTTATATGATACTTTTAAATTAAGGCAGTTTAAGTCGATCTAAAGGGTTCGTTCGGATGGGGTCTATATCTGAACATAAACCGATTTTCAACAATTTCAATAGCGTTCATCCCATGGACGGACGGACATCGCAAAGTCGACTCAGCAAGTGATTCTGAGTCGTTCGGTGTAATAAAAGATGGTTCTAGGTCAAATATTTTTGGTAGTTACACACAGCAGCACAAAGTCATTATACCGAAACCACATAGTGGTATAGGGTATAAAAAGCGTCGTACGTTTTTGTACGACAGCGACTTTTTCAAATGCATACCCGTCATGCCGTGCCACGTCGTACAGAAATGTACGACAGAAAAAAGCCTACATAAATTAAAAACTAAGGGGTTGAATGGACTAAGGATATCTCAGATATCGTTTTTTATCACTAATACCCTCATTTAGCAAAAAAAAATTTTTGGCTTCTTGGGAAGGTTTTCGTCAAAACCGCTTGGCACTCAATATGTTTAAGTGTTGACAACGTAGGTTATAATATTGTGTTTAGAACACGGGTGGAAGGTAGTAAAGATTGAGCACAGCCAACATTAACACTCGATTTCCATTAAAACCGGCATTTTAACGAACTTTAGAAATATCTATTGTTATGCGATAAAGAGAGCGAGATAATTTCGCACAAAAATAATTTGAAAATAGTTATTGAATAATGAGCTGAAACTCAATACTTTATATCCAATTTATAACAACGCTCAACACACTGTTCTTGAGGCAACATAAACTTAGAAAAACACATCATAAAAATACGATTAGTATCACGAACTATAGGGTCGCAGTACTATTTGCAACAAAAAAAATAAAATTTATTTATGTATATTGAACAAAACAATATATTTATATCTATATATATTGATAAATAATATTAAATATAAGTAAAAAAAAAGATATACGGGAAGAAAAAAAAAAGAAACGTGAAAAAAGAAAACGTGAGTTTTTAAGTAATACATTGTAACAATAAAGTTTGATTGAAAATCAATAAAGAAATAAAGTCACATGCATGCAATTTTTTTCAGTTAAGCTGACAATGGTTTTATTTCTTTTATAATTTTTGCTAAATTAAGGAAATATAAATAACAGCAGAAAGCGTGAAGGTCATTTTGGTATGGAAACAAAAATTTAGCTTGTTTTTTGACGATAACATAACAACACATAAAATTCTTGACCCAAAATGTTTGACTTTAAAAACAAAATATAAAAAAAATTAAGAAATATTTAACTCCAGCTTAAAAGCAGACACAAAAATTAAAAAGACATAAAAAATAGTTGACCACAAAAAACTTTCTCTGAAAATTTTAAATACTCTTCTTTTTCTTGGCTAAACTTTATAATTTTTTTGCATTGTTTCTTCTTTTTTTTTTTTTTTTTGGTTAATATGAGCAATCGTGTGGCTTATTGCAAATAGTGACTTAAGTTGGTAATAAAATTTTATTGGCCACATAAAGACAAAATTAAAAAGATATATAAATACTCCAAGAGACCAACAGTCATTTCCAGAAACATAAAGTTCCCATATTCATTAGGGTAATTTTAATTGGGAATTATGAAAATGTTTTGCAACATTTGGATAGGATTTTCTATATAAAATAAAAATTTTGTACCTACGCCCTCTCAAAGAAAACACCGCTGTTTTACTACTTTCAAAGAAGGCGCTAGTGAAAGATTAAAATCACTTCTATATCTTTTAAGTTGACAGTCAGTGGGTTCTTTTTCATATGATTTTTCAGCTGTTATATTATTTTCCATTTGTTGAATATATCTAAGCCATTACAGTTGGACTGTATTCAACTTTTTATCCGATCTGTTTCAAAATTCTTAAAATTCAGAGAAATTAAATAGACTACATTATTGTAATCTGGATTTAGTGGAAATTTTCATCATCACCAATGAATTTTATGTGAACTTGTCATACAATAGAAGTTGATTTTAGTGGATGGTGCAAAGTATATTTGAACTAGGGTTAGGATGCCATTCAAAAGCATTTCTTTTGATTTGATAGTTTTGTGAAATATTTTTATCCCTTTTATAAATTGTACCAAAGAAGTTGCAAAACATATCTGTGGTTTTCTGGAATAACCGCGTATGTACATTTTTGTCAGTTTTGAGTAAACCATGCCAAATATATTAATTTTTAACGCTTTTTGAACATTTCTGAGTTTTTTCTTTAAATAACGACGCAACTTAAATGTTTATTGAATTAATTTGCAGCAGTAACAACGTATGTCAACCTACATTTGATCGCTGACAAATTATTTTCTCAGAAAACGACACATAGCGACATACGTTATTATTAATGAAAAAAATGCAAATAATTTTGGATTAGTTTTCAGTTTATAACCACTTTTAAAAACTCGTGTGATTATTTCTGTTATATTTTGTCACTATTATTCTTGATACGTTGCTATATACTCATCCTAAGTCCCATTAACTTTTTGTTGACGAACAAAAAAATCAATTTTTCAAGCAACAACAACTTACGTTTACATGAGTGGTTGCTTTTGTGGTTTTCTTTTTCAAAGAAAACGACGTTTGTCGAGATAAGTTGTTTTATCTGCACACACTTCAAGTGTAATTTACATATATTTTTTTCGTCCTTCTCTAGGATCTAATCCTCTGAAGAGTTTTGATCAAAATTTTATATAAAGTATTTATTGACCATATCTACAGGACTGTTAAATAAAAAGCTCTAAAATCTTTATATCGAGCCCATAATTTCGAAAATAGTGTTTTTGGCTCCCATGAACATTTTGATTTTATGACATACGCGGTTATTCTAGAAAACCACAGATATGTTTCTATTCTACTCCCATTATTAGCTTTTAACTTAATATCAGAACTTAATATTTTGTTAAGAAATATATAATAATAATTTGATATTTTTATCCCTACCATACCGCTGTGCAGGGGTAAATATCTTATTCCAGTTTTAATAGTTAAAAGATAACAAGTTAGAATATTACAGTTGTTCTTGACCGACTACACGATACCATATAACAAGCGTTTAGAGGCCTTATCTCTTAGTTCCAACTAATTGGATATAGAAAACAAGCATAAACAAATTTTGAGAGGCATTGTTATTAATTTTTTTGCCTTCGGTATGAAAAAGTTCATATCGGATGCAATACTTATATCGGGCGAGGTCAAAAATGGACCGATTCTGAGTATGTTTGTTAAGGTCACCTAGTTCTGCAAAAACATATACAAATCAAATTTGAGAATAATCAAATCTATGCACCATTTTTTTTTTGTAGATTTAAGTGAGGATCGTGAAGCAGCTACATCTAAGAGTTGTTCTATAGGGGTTAGATTTGGACTACTAATAATTAATGTAATAAACACAAACCGAGAACTATATAATAATTTGTATATTGTGATACTTTAAGGCCATCTCATAGTGGTCATTTGTATGTAGTCCGAACATGAACCGAAATTTGCCAATTTCAAGAGCGTTCATTCTGTGGCCAATAGAAGCCAATGTACTAAATTTTAACAAAATATGTTCATATATGCGACCTGTAGTTTAATTTCAAGGTCTACAGAAACACGCAGACGGACGGACGGACGGACATCGCTAATCGACTCAGAAAGGAATTCAGAAAGTAATTCGGTATAGTTAAAGGTTAAATATTTTTGGTAGTTTCAAACATCAGCTCAAAGCCATTATACCCTGTTATAGGGTATAAAAATTTGGACTTAAAAAATATACGTACTCCGCTACGACTTACCAAGACTGATTGACTAAGACAGATTATGTCATATTTTTATACCCTCCACTCCAGTGTGCAGAGGGTATATATAGGTTTGTCATTCCGTTTGTAATAATTAGAAAAAAAATTTTGGACCCCATAAAATATATATATTTGTGATCCTTATAACAACCGGATTTGATATAGCGATGTCCGTCTGTCCGTCTGTCGAAATCACGATGACGGCATCAATCGGGCAGCTAGGGTGCTCGTTGATATAAAAAATGATTTACTGACGTCCTGAAAAGTTTGCTATTTAAAATCGTCCAAATCGGTCGATTAGGGCCCGAGATCTGAATGAAGAACTAACAAAAGTCTTGAAAAATATAATTTTCTATGTTGTTCTTGTCACGATCACGCCCTCAATAGTGCAGCTACAGTCATCATTTTTAGCGACAGTGATTCACCAAAATCATAGGAAGATTTCTGTTTCCAAAATCATTAAAACCGGTGGAACAGGTCCAGGGAAATCTCTGAAAAATTAAAAAAAAAATGAAAAATATGATGTTTCTATATTGTTCTTGTTGTTATTCTAAATGTTGTATTGTTGCCATAGCTGGACTTGTTGTTTTTGTGGTCGTTGTGGTAATAATATAATAAAAACTAACCCTTTGTACATTTTTTTTATTAACACTGGTAGAAAAATTTAAAAGTTTCCATTGTTTTGGCATCAGAAAAAAAATTGTTGGATCATTTCTGTTATTACCACGAGCCTGCCTGAAAAATTTTAGATCGAACGGGTCACGGGAAAGGGGTTAAAATCGATCCAAAATTTTTTCGACAAGCAGACATTATGAGTTAATGTAAAGGGAGTAAAAATTCACCAACATCTAAAACAAATAATGCTAAAATACCTAGTTGTTAATAAAAAAAAAACAATGTAAATTTAGCAAAAAAAATTTTATGTATAAATTTATTTAAAGAGAAAAACACAAAAATAACGTTTGATGTTGTATTTTTTGTGTGTAATATTTACATATACATACATACACATATTAAATAATACAAACAATATACATATATTATATATATGTATATATTATATATATGTATATCCATACATATATTATATATTATATATATGTATATCCATAAAAACTGCATGTTGGAAATAAATCGGTATATTATTTTATGTACATAAAATTCTGCAATATTTTGTTGTGGGGAAAATACATTTCCTTTGCATTAACAGAGTGTCACTTCATTTTGCTCAGCGTAACTATGCCACAATAGATGGCGCCACAATTTTTGTTTGTTCTAGTTAGCTTTGCAATTTTTATTTTAACATGAAGGTTAATATTTTCAACTAGATATCATACAGAACAATGTTAAGAGTATACACGGGCTGGTCTTTTATTTCATACGTTTTTCATTATTCTTTTACAAATATGAACATAAGTTTGGCATATTAACTTTTTGTTGTCTTTACAAAATAGAGTTACCGAGTTCCTCAATGAGTTTTTTGCTTTCAAAACAGTTCTACATACTTTTATAGAATTATTATTCTGCTTTACCTACAAAATATCTGATTACGATTACATCTAATTTTTAAAAATTGGTTATAATTAATAAAGCATTATTATTCACATAAATACAAAATTGCACTTTTTAAATTTTCCATTCAAATTTAAGAAAATATCAATTCTAAAAACTGGTATTAAAAATTTCCAATTATAAATTACAATTGATTGGATTTCAGAAAATCATATCAAAACGTCGGAAATTATAATTTTAAATTTAGAAGACATCAATTGCATCTTTAATATATAAATTTTATTCGTTAAACACAAATTGAAATTCAAAAAAAAAAAAAAAAAACACCAAATACCTATGTTTACATTTAAAAAATTTTTACATTTAAAAAAATATTGACATTCAGGAGAAATTAATAGCTTTTCAGTACCGCGATTCAGTAACTTCTTTTAACGATAGTCGAATCGTTAAAAAAAAGAAAATAACAAAATTATCAGTAAAATGTTTAAACGTTATTCGCTATTGTTAAACTCAGCTGTTGTTGTTATCTAAACGACAACCATTTTTGTGTTGTTTATTCCATCGATAAAAACTTAAATTTTTAGGTTGAAATGTCGTCATACATAAATAAAAATCATAAAATAGTGAAAATATTTTGCTTTTATTAAAAAAAAATTTTTATATAAATAAAAAAATTAAATAGCATATTCAATTCATTATTTAATTTTCAAATAAATACACAGAAATATTAGTAAAAAAATAAAGATATTAAACATAAACATAAAATCATCCTGTCAAACACGAAGTAATTTGTTTTTTTCTATTCATCTTTGTGTTTTTCGCTTATATTGACAGAGATGCCACTCATTTACAATTTAAATAAATAGAAAAATAGAGATGTCGACTGTCATTAAGATGTATGTACTTAGTGAATTACTTAATCCTTAGTGCAAACAACAATAGCTGTCGATATATTTTGCGATTGTCGGATCGTTGAAATTTACAGAATCGGACTACAGAAAACATTGATTTAAATTCAATGAATTTTAGAAAACGTCAAATGATATTTAAGAATTGCGAACATAAAAACTGTTACATAAATAAACGCAATCTGATGAGAATGTTATTTATATATAAATTTTCACAATTTTTTTTGGATAAAAATTTGAAGTTTTTTAGAAAATAAAGAGAACAAATTATTTTATTTAAAATGTTTGGGACATTTGGTTTTTTGCGTTTGGCATCCCTAATTTGAATATTTATTATTATAGATTTATTCTCTATGTTTTCGAAATATTGCAATATTTTAATAAAAAAAGTTGAGAGAGTTTTTTTTCGGTTATTATTTTGTTACTCCATCCGACCTATATGGCCGCAATGAAGAAATATTTGGCCAGTTAAAAGAAACTATACAGCCATCTCCAATTAGCACGATTTAATGCATATAGCCACCCTACGCAACCATTACCTTTGCAATGGAGGTTAGGGTGAGCTAATTAATTAGCAAAAACTAAATTAAACGAGAAGTTATGTCATGTAACCTGAAACGCATGCATATAGGTATATAACCTAAATGCATGCCGATCAGTAACCACGATGACCAAAAAGCAAACACCGAAATAAATCCGAAATAATAGAAAAGACGAAAACCAACCCAAAGAATTTGCTGAAATAATTTGGTATTAAGTTCAACAAATTGTTTACTTTTTCATTTATATTTATTATCAAGACTCAAACCGAGGTGGAGGGTATCAAAGATTCGGCACAGCCGAATTTAACACTCTTACTTGTTTTATATGAATTCTTGCAGATATACAATATTTTTTGTTTTTTTCACTCGGTGCAAAATTATCAAGTTTTTCGGCGTTCCTACTCTGGAGCAAACTACATATAGCTGCCCATTAGAAAAACATGGATTTTCGAAATTAAATTCGGCAACACTTAACGCTTGGCCTTGAATTTAGAATATAATTTGGCAATTTTTTATTTTAGAGGTTTTTTATTTTGGCGATTTTTGGTTTTTGGCGATTTTTGGTTTAGGCGATTTTTGATTTTAAAGATTTTTGTTTTTGGTGATTTTTGGTTTTTGGCGATTTTCGAACTTGGCGATTTCGCCCGTATTTTCCACGACTACTCACATTGATGATTAATGTAGTTATCAAAAGTTTCGGAACTGTCGCTTTCATAGTAATTAATATTTTTGTATATCAGGTGCCATGCCCACTAATCCCATACTGCCTAGTTTTTATCTGACTAGTCACATTAATATATGATGGACTCTTACAACGTGTCAAAGCTTTCCCTTTTATAGTATTCCAGTTATATGATGTTATATATTCATTTTGTATGGGCCGTGCCACGTCCACTGCTTCGCTCATCACATAAAAGTCCCAAGGCTCTCAATGTTACAGTACCCCAGATAAATGACCTTGATAGTAAATTTATGTGTTAGGTGCCACACCAATTAGTCACGCCCATTTCTTGTCCTATTGCTCAAGTTTATAATAGATGACCTGAGAGAAATTTGCAAAGCTGTCTCTATCATGGTGCTCTCCGATCCCGCCCTTTATCGGCAAAGTTACTAATATTAATAATAGGTGACTTCACACGAATTTGCAAAGTTATTACTTTCATAGTACTCAACAAATATGATATGAAAAGTTTACTTTGTATGGGAGTTGCCACTCCCAGTAACACTCTTTTAAAATTGCAGGAAATTCGTTCATTATAACAAGTAGAGTTGATATAGCGCTTCAAAAAAATACTTTTCCTAAACAACTACCTGTTATTAAAAATTGCTTTTACATTTTCTAAAAAGTGCCATTTCTTAAAAAGTTATTTTCTTAAAAAAGCAGATTTTCTTAAAAAATTATTCTCTTAAAAACATTTACGTTGTTTTCTCAAAAACGTGCCTTTCCTAAAAAAGCTTAATTTTTTTAAAAGTAACTTTTTAAAAACTACCATTTCTGAAATAAGTACCCTTTCTTAAAAAATAGGTATCCTTAAAAAAGTAAATTTTCTTAAAACTATCGTATTTGAAAACAGAACCTTTTCTTCATAAGTAACTTTTCGTAAAAAAGTACCTTTTCTTAAAAAAAACACATTTAGGGAATTCACAAGGTGTGCTAAAGTCGAATAGTACATATGTGAACAACCTATGATACATATATTCATATACTACAATCTGAAAAAATATTCGAATAAAATCAAAATAATTGTTCTTTTACAGAAAAACTTACCAGAATATAATTATTTCCTTCCATTTGATACTGATTTCTACCATTTTTGCCTCAATATTTACAAGAAAACTAAAAATAATATTTGGAATAAACAACAAAAGCTGATTAAATAATAAAAAGAAGAACAGCTGATCACATAGCACACATCACATTGTCGTATAATTATACCCTATACCACTATGTGTTTGGGTATAATGACTTTGTGCTGCTGTTTGTAACTACCAAAAATATTTCACCTAGACCCATCTTTTATCATACCGATCGAATCAGAATCACTATCTGATTCGATTTAACAATGTCCGTCCGTTCGTCCGTCCGTCCGTCCGTCCGTCTGTGTGTCCATGTAAACTTTGTAATCAAACTGCAGGTCGCAAATATATTTTGATGAAATTTTGTATATAAGCTTAGCCCTAGCCCCCATACAAATGACCCTTATGAAATCGATATAAATTGCCATAAGATCCGAATTGTCATATCATTACTCATTACTCAAATTGGGTTTGTATGCGTTTATTGCATCCACTTGTGAGTAGTCCAAAATGATTCCTATGGGCCAATTCTTTGTCATAGACCCCATATAGAGCTGCACTGATTGCACTGATTCTTCTCATATTTTGTTTGTATATATTTTTGCAAAATACAAGAGACTTTACCAAACACGATCAGGATCGGTCCATTTTTGGACCAAGTCCCCATATATATATAGCATATATATGAACTTTTTCATGTCTGCAGCCACAAAAATTAATAAAAATTCCATTCAAATTTGGTTTATGCTTATTTTATATATCCAGTTAGTTGGCCTAAGAGACAGGGTCTCTAAACGCATGGTATAGCGTATCGTATAGTCGGTCTAGACCGACTATAATTTTCTTACTTTTTTTGATGGGAAATATCAAGAACAATTATACAACTGCTGTGTAACTTTAGCACACGCTTGTGAATACCCTAATTTTCTAAAAAAAAATGTATATTTTCCGTTATAAAAAGTATATTTTCTTATATGAGTTTTTTTAAAGTACTTTTATTATAAAATACCTTTCTTAAAAAATATATTTTTCCAAAAGAGTAAATTTTCTTAAAAGTACCTATTCTTAAAAATGTATCTCTTCTTAACCTATTAAGTGAAAATGGCGAGTGTCGCCCGCAAACATTTTTTGTGCCAAATTCAACATTGACGGGCTATGTCCGCCACAGGTTAAATCCAAGTAGTAGTAGCAAATTTATTATACTTTACAGACAACCGTTATTTTTATAAGTATATTAACATTGATAATGCCCGCACAGAGTTGCAGTAAAATTAAAAATTGTCCACAATCATGTTTCATTTAAATTAATCCATAAGGCAAGGGGTTAATAAAGTACATAGATTAAAATGTGCTTTTGCTTAAACAAGTATTTTTATAAAAAACATTTTCTAGAAATTTGTACATATTCTTTAAAAGCGCATTTTCTTAAAAATGTAGATTTTCTTAGAAAAGTACATTTTCTTAAATAAGTACCTTTTCTTACAAAAGTACCACTTCTTAGAAAAGTCCTTTTTTTGGAAAAGCACCTTTTCTTAAAAATTTTACTTTTTTTTTAAAAAACTACAGTTTCTTAAAAAAGCAATTTTTCTTAAAAAAAATACCTTTTCTTAAAAAGTACATTTTCTTACAGTAAAAGTACCTTTTCTTAAAGTAGTATCTTTTGGGCAATTTCATAAAAATGTCAACTTTTATGAAAAAAAATATTTTTTCATTCATATGAAGTAAGTTTAAAAATATATTAAAATACGTTCCAAGTTACATAATGTAATTCCTTACAAGCATTCTAAATAATAAAACAAATATAAAATTTATTTGTTTACTCAATTTTCTTTTAATACATGTTTAAGAAACTTTAGTCATTCCGTCACAGTCATTCCGTCACGTCAAATGAATGTTAATAAATTCGATACTATTACAGGCCAGTTGCTCTGAATTATAATTTTATATTGCTTATATATCATATATAAAATATGCATTAGTTTAAAATCTGACTTGCTTCTTAATTTACAAAAGTTCCCAGGTTTTAATACCAGGACATAGTCATGGTAGCAAAAATGTCATTCCGTCACACAATGAGAAATTACTCAAAAATAAAAGAATAAAATAGTGTACAAATTGTTTCTGAGTTTTTTTCAAGTCTCTTAATCATTAGCAATCATTTTCAAATTGAAGAATGAATTTTTAATTCAAAATAGCCTTGTAGAATAGCCTTAACTTCAATTCTACAGCTCAAAATGTCATTCCGTCACATATGGAATTGCCCTTTTCTCAATATGTTTTTTTTATACCCTATACCACTATGTGGTTTGGGTATAATGACTTTGTGCTGCTGTTTGTAACAACCAAAAATATTTGACCTAGACCCATCTTTAATTATACCGATCGAATCAGAATCACTTTCTGAGTTGATTTAACAATGTCCGTCCGTCCGTCCGTCCGTCTGTGTGTCCATGTAAAGCTTGTAATCAAACTGCAGGTCGCAAATATGAATGTATTTTGATGAAATTTGGTACATAAGCTTTTATCGGTTATGGGATGAACGCTATTGGAATTGGTGAGAATCGGTTCATGTTCAGACCTAGCCCCCATACAAATTACCCTTATGAAATCGACATAAATTGCCATAAGATCCAAATTGTCATATAGATCTTACTCAAATTGGGTTTGTATGCGTTCATTACATCCATTAATGAGTAGTCCAAAAATGATCCCTTTGACCCCATATAGAGCTGCTTTTCCCCATCTTCACTTAAATCTATAAAAAACAAAAATATTGCACTAATTCTTCTCAAATTTTGTTTGTATATATTTTTGCAAAATACAAGAGACTTTACCAAACATGATCAGGATCGGTCCATTTTTGGACCAAGTCCCTATATAGATATAGCATCCGATATGAACTTTTTCATATCTGCAGCCAAAAAAATTAATAAAAATCCCACTCAAATTTGGTTTTTGCTTATTTTCTATGTCCAGTTAGTTGGCCTAAGAGACAGGGTCTCTAAACGCATGGTATAGCGTATCGTATAGTCGGTCTAGACCGACTATAATTTTCTTACTTTTTTTGATGGGAAATATCAAGAACAATTATACAACTGTTGTATAACTTTAGCACACCCTTGTCAATACCCTAATTTTCTAAAAAAAATGTATATTTTCCTAAAAAAAAATCTTCTCATAGAAAAGTACCGTCATAAAAAGTATATGTTCTTATATGAGTTTTTTTAAAGTACTTTTATTATAAAATACCTTTCTTAAAAAATATATTTTTCCAAAAGAGTAAATTTTCTTAAAAGTACCTATTCTTAAAAATGTATCTCTTCTTAACCTATTAAGTGGAAATGACGAGTGTCGCCCGCAAACATTTTCTGTGCCAAATTCAACATTGACGGGCTATGTCCGCCACAGTTTAAATGTAGTAGTATTATACTTTACAGACAACCGTTATTTTTATAAGTATATTAACATTGATAATGCCCGCACAGAGTTGCAGTAAAATTAAAAATTGTCCACAATCATGTTTCATTTAAATTAAACCATAAGGCAAGGGGTTAATAAAGTGCATAGAATAAAATGTGCTTTTGCTTAAACAAGTATTTTTATAAAGAACATTTTCTAGAAAATTGTACATATTCTTTAAAAGCACATTTGCTTAAAAATGTAGATTTTCTTAGAAAAGTACATTTTCTTAAATAAGTACCTTTTCTTACAAAAGTACCATTTCTTAGAAAAGTCCTTTTTTTTTTGGAAAAGTACATTTTCTTTAAAATTTTACTTTTTTAAAAAAAACTACTGTTTCTTAAAAGAGCACTTTTTCTTAAAAAAAATACCTTTTCTTAAAAAGTACATTTTCTTACAGTAAAAGTACCTTTTCTTAAAGTAGTATCTTTTCTCAATATGTTTTTATTTTGACCTTTTAATTTTTAAATAAATTAAATAAGTGATCAGGCTCGAGGTCTGTATCTTTTCTTAAAAAGTACCCATTCTTAAAAAGTCTCTTTTCTTATAAAAGAACATTTTATTCAAAATGTGCATTTTCTTAAAAAGGTATGTTTTATTAAAAATTTGGACTTTCGTTTAGAACCAACATTTTCTTAAAAAAGTATATGTTCTTAAAAAGTATGTTATCTCAAAAAATAAGTTTTTCTTACAAAATTACCTATTTTAAAAAGTACCTTGTTTCAAAAAGTACCTTGTTTCAAAAAGTACCTTTTCTTAAAAAGTTCCTTTTCTTAAAAAGTACATAAAAGTAGCCTTCCTTAAAGGAGTATCTAAAATGCATAATTTCATAAAGAAGCATTCTTTCTTAAAAAAGTAAATATTCTTATGCAAGTACCTTTTCTTAAAAGCAAATTTTCTTAAAAAAGTGCCTTTACTTAATACAGCACATTTTCGTAATAAAAGTACCTTTTCATGAAAAAGCATTTTTGTTAAAAAGTACCTTTCGCGAAAAAAGTATCTTTTGTTAAAAAAGTACTTTTATTAAAAAAAAATATATATATTTTCTTTAAAAAGTACGTGTTCGTAAAAAAGTTTAATTCCTTAAAAATGTTTCTTTGAAATATTTCATTAAATAGTTGACTAAGCATGAGTTGAAGTAAAAGTCAGTGGGATGAAAAAGTCGCGTTGTTTGAAAGTGGCTGCTCTATTTAAGACAGCGCTAGAAATTTTTTCTACATTTCTTTTACATTGAAAAATTATTATCTTTTCTATTATTAGAAAATATATACATAATCCAAAACCGAATAAAACAGAACTCATTATTGCAATAAAGATCGACAATACATAACACTAACAAGTATTTTTCTAAAGAAATTTTTAATTTCTCTATTCTATATAAAAAATATTATTTCTTGGAAAGCAAATGTCCCAAAAAAAAGAATATTTCTTAAATATATACCTTTTTTAAAATATTTTTTTCGGTATGAAAGTACTTATTCCTTTTTTAAAGCACATTTTCTTACAAAACTATATTTCTTTAAGAAAGTACCTTTCGCAAAAAAAAAACAAAAACAAAATATTTTCTAAAGATATACCTTTTGTTAAAAAGGCACATTTTCTTAGGAAAATGTACTAAAAAATATACTCAAAAAAAATTATAAAACCGTAAAAACGTGAAGCATATTTTTTAATCGAAAAAATTTATACTTCTTAAAAATATACTATCTTAAGGGAGTATTTCCCCTTACAAAAGAAAGTTATTTAAAAAAATTTAGTCTTCTTAAAAAATTTTCTTTTTTTTTCAAAAAGAATATTTTCTTAAAAAATATGACTGCATAAATAAGTATAATTTCTTAGAAATTTATTTATTTACCTCATCCCTAAAAATAAATAAGTGCTCTTAAAATATAAACATTCTTATATTTTTTTTTTAGTTTTTCTTAAAAAATAAATTTGCATAATATAGGTATTACTGTGCTTTATATCACATATTGTATCTGAAGTATTAACTTATATATATATATATATATATATATATATATATATTAGAATGTAATATTTTACGGGCGTTACATTTCAATTGGAACATCCTACTGATATAGATATAGGGATTTTAAAATCGGTACAATTCCAGTTTTTGGCGCAATTTGTACCTCAAAATTTTCTTTCATATAATAAACTGAGTTCAAGGCAGAAGTGGAAGATTCAAAAATTTGGATCAGTTAAATTTTTATATATTTTTTATCAATTTGTAGTTTCCAACAAAAACCAAGAATAATCTCAGTTTGCAATTGTTAAGATTTTATAGTGTAGTTTTTCCATAATTACTTTATAGAAGCATTTTTGGAAGTTGATTTAAATTACACCCGAAAGAGTAGTTACTTTGGAACCAAAAAAGTGATTCGCTATTTATGAAATTCATTTTTTTTCCTGGGCTCTATGAATTTCTTAACTTATACTAAACAGTAAAATAAATCTTAAAATTTTTCTACATGAATTATACCATTTCGAACCAACAAATAAACGCCACTCTTATACACATACTCCCAGTTACCCAATATAATACACAAATACACACACTCACAAACAATAATTGTTTTTGTTTTCTTTTGGAAAAAATTTAAAGAATTTATCACTTTTTAAATTTAAAATGATAAGCAACCTAAAGAATATAAATAAATTGTCTGTTATTCATACAATGTTACCGAAACATCCCTTTGTGATGCAACGTTTTGTAACATTTAGTATGATAATGTTTCATAGCATTACAAATAACAAAAAACCTTTTTGTTGCATGTTGTAAAATCATTTTCGTAATTTTTATCCCGAAAAAAAAAAACAAAATAAAACCTTGAGAAATATCATTGTTGAAAAACATATTGTTTCTTATATTTTGGGCTTGAGTTTTAGTATCAGACATAACAAGATTTGAGTTGAAAGGTTGTAAATTTATGTTGATCTTTATCTTTATAGTTATACCCTACGCTGAGCATTGATGAAAACTTTGATAAATGAGATTCTATTTTACTTACTAAAAAGGGACTCTACTTTTCGAGGTGCTTAAAATTGTACATTAAGGCTACTTTATATAAAACAAATTCTGTGTTGTTTGAAAGAAGATAATTTTTCATATACAAGATAATGACTTTCGATTGCACAAGATATTAACTTATTTTTTTTATTGTTTATCCAATTCTGAACATAAGCGATTACATGCAAGTTTTCTTAAATTTATAAAAGTGCTAGAATTATAAATATCTACAAGTATTTAGTTTTAAGAAGGGTTCAGAAAAAACACACACTGAATAAAAAAAACTCGTACGTACATATATGTATGTAAACAAACATAGCTCAGACCAGCAAACACGTATTTTTCTTTTCATATCAATTATGTGTGTTTCTAATTTTTTTACGATGGCCAACACAGTCATGACTGTGTTTCGTTTTAATATTTCGTTATCTACACGAACATTTTTCTATAACGTATTTTTGTTTCGAACAAATATAAACCACACAGGTTCGAGTGCAGCTTTATTTTAAGTTAACTTTCTTGCACGTGTACTGCTAAAAAAACAGAACATGTTCTTAAAACATTATCCAGTCGCGATCGGAAAAATCTGAAACACCCCTATAATAACGACAACAATTATTTCAATCAAATTTATTAAAAAACTAAAATAATTTATTAGCAGTTATAAACAAATAAAAATAAAAAGATAAAAATAAAAATAAAAATAAAAATTAAAATAAAGAATAAAAATAAAAAGATCATAATAAAATAGAAAACAGAAAAATTTTATATATTGTTTATGACTTAGTTTCATTTTTTTCCGATCGCGAGTGGATAATGTTTTAATTTTTAGATGTACGTGTCGAAGAACTTGATAGAAAAATATTCGCGTAGATATCGAAATATTACAACGAAACACAGTCACGATTGTGTTAGGCACTGTACAAAATTTAGAAACACACTTAATTGATATGAAAATAAAAATATGTGTTGGCTGCTTTAGAACAGAACATTGTGTGTAAAAAATACTTAAAAAAATAAAGCATATAAAATTTATGTTATACTATTAATGATTCACATGTAGTTCTTAAGCCTGTCCAATTCCTTATGTTTCTTAGCCACGACATTTGATTTCTTCGTATACCTCTTCCTTCCTTCTATTTCGCAAAAAAACACTTTTTAAATTATTTAGAATTTTGGAACACCGTAATTTTTTCCGATAAATCGAAACTAAAAATATTTGGCTCGGATGGAAGGATGATGGTGTGGCGGAGGCCCAAAACACAGCTTGAGTTAAAAAATTTGAGTGCGAATGTAAAGCACGGTGCAACAAACTGCAATAGATTTTAATAGCACTTGTAACAATGGGAGGTTCTGCTTATTATTGTTCCTTACTAATACTATGTTTTTCGTACTTATAATTACTGGCATATTCCAGCACTCGAAATTCGAGTGCAATTTCTAGGCAACATTATTTCTCAACTTAGCCAATTCAGAAACCAACACTTTTTTGGTTCACTCTTATTGTGAATGAAGATAATAAACTCATTAACAAACACATTAGCAAATTTCATAAACACACAAGAAGCACATGTTTAATTATACCCTATACCACTATGTGGTTTGGGTATAATGACTTTGTGCTGCTGTTTGTAACTACCAAAAATATTTGACCCATCTTTTATTATACCGTTCCAATCAGAATCACTATCTTATTCGATTTAACGATGTCCGTCCGTCCGTCTGTGTGTCCATGTAAACCTTGTAATCAAACTGCAGGTCGCACATATGAATATATTTTGATGAAATTTGGTAGGTAAGCCTTTATCGGCCGTGGGATAAACGCTGTTGAAATTGGTGAGAATCGGTCCATGTTCAGACCTAGCCCCCATACAAATTGCCATAAGATCCAAATTGTCATATAGATCTTACTCAAATTGGGTTTATATGCGTTCAATTCATCCATTAATGAGTAGTCAAAAAATGATTCCTTTGGCCCCATATAGAGCTGCTTCCCGATCTTCACTTAAATCTATTAAAAACAAAAATATTGCACTGATTCTTCTCAAATTTTGTTTGTATATATTTTTGCAAAATACAAGAGACTTTACCGAACATGGTCAGGATCGGTCCATTTTTGGACCTAGTCCCCATATAGATATATCATCCGATATGAACTTTTTCATATCTGCAGCCAAAAAAAATAATAAAAATCCCACTCAAATTTGGTTTTTGCTTATTTTCTATGTACAGTTAGTTGGGCCTAAGATATAGAGTTTCAAAACGCATAGTATAGGGTATCGTATAGTCGGTCTAGACCGACTATAATTTTCTTGCTTGTTTTATGTATGTGTTAGTAGCAACTTTAAATGCAATTTACTCAAAATAAAGGAAAAAATTTTAAAATCTGTAAATCTGGTGACCAGCTAAAAATAAATACCTTTCAAATAATATACGTTTGGTCCAAATCGGGATAAAATGGTAAAACAAAACATTGGTAACAAGAAATCGCCTAGCCTATTAATATTATATATTATTAATTTGATTCAAATCTTTATTGCAAATATTGCATATTTTGATCTGTGTTATTTCTGTTCTTTAGTAGTTTTTTGACTTCTTCATCTAAATCCCGATATTCCATTTTCCTTTGATTTCAAATACTAGAGATGAACGGATCTGACGTTTCCAATAATATATTATTGTGGAATTTCAAGAAAGTTTTCTAGTAGTGTGCTCTCTATAAAATCTGTAATCCTTATTCCTTTTTTCCTTATCCTCCTCTGATAGATCTCCAAGTGGCACCAAATGACATCTTCTGCATGATAAATAATTTTGTGAACTGTTGGAGACATATTTCTCCATGGGTACTTGGTTGTATTTATTTTTGCAGTTTCCTTAGCATAATCTCATAAATTTTTGGAAGTCAATTTCTTCATTGCATGCAAGTACTTTCTAAGTCTGAAAATAAAGTTTAAATCGACTCCTGTTATTTCAAATGATGATTCTGGATTTGAAAAGACTCTTCTTGCGGTTTTGTCATCATTTGTATTGCCTGACCTTTGTTTTGGCTGATCTATAATCAATTCAAATTTGCGATATTCATCTTGAACTTGTTTCTTTTTTGAAAATCTTAACTCCTTGTTGGTTTCGTTGCTTCGTATTGATCCTGAAGAACCGAAATCCAAACTTATTTTTAGTATGTGTTCCATAAGTTGTATTCTTGCATGTAGTGGTGATAATCCAAATTCATATGCATTAGTATTATCTAGTGATTTTTTCGAGACTTGATTTAATTGGTTTGATGTTGCTTGGCATATGATGCAGCTGGATACAGCCTTCATGTTAGTCAAAGCCCGGCCTACTTTTCCATCTATCATTGTCAGCATTAATTGGTGGCTTACTTCAATTTGCTGCCCATCTAACTGTAATTTTAATGTCTGTAGTATTGCAATTTGGGCCTTGATATCAGTAATTTCGTTGTTAATGGCATCGTGAGTTTCTTTTTTGAATTAAAATTTGATTGCCCTGCAGTATTTCGTAGAAGATGGTGTCTCATTTTTCCCAATATCCTTTGTTTGCGTTGTACTAGTCTCAGGCTCTGAATCTTCCATAATCTTTTTCAGTAGCAAATAATACCACATACTACTTGTTTGTATTGTTTTTTTCCGAAGAACCATCACATCCCTATACAAAAAAGAATTAACTTTGTGTTTCCATATTTCTTTAAATCTTTTTTTTTTTTTGTTGATTGTAGCAATCGTTTGGCTGTGTGATCAAGTAGAGATTGTAGTTGTACCTCTGCCGAAATTGGTGTGATTGTGATAGTGTCCTTTGATGGCAAACAGTCCATTTTAGCAGCGGTACATATTTGATGCATATTTGAGCCTTTTTGAATCGCACGCAATCTGAGCTCAATATATTGCTGTTTTGTTAATTTTAAATCCAGAAATGATGAGGTCTTTCAATTGTAATTTAAATGAAGGGCTAACGTGTAGATGTGACCATCTTCAGCAGATGTTTCTAGCATTAAGAAGTAGATTGGTGTATTGCTTGGAAGTTTGAGAACTTTCTTCATGAAGTATCTTTGGAGATTATCCACTACTTCGAAATTACTAAACCACATGTTTGTGCTGCATATGATTATATAGAGTAGATCTACATACATCTAAAAAAATTTCCATTTCATTTTTAAATTAATATCATTCTTTGTGAGAAGTTTTTCCCGGTTGTATTTGTGGCATTTTTGCTTGGTTGTTTCGTTTTGCAGCATGGTTGTTAAATGAGAGTTTAGTTGTTAACACTACTTCACTTATACTCTGATAACGTGTTTATCAGATCTCCCTTAAAATACCACTTTTCTCTGCGTACGAGTCGACCACCATTGCGAAAGACTAAAATTTCAGATTTACTTAAGTTAACTTCTAAAGGGTGTCCCAACAAGAACGCAATTTTTAAATTTTAAATAAAACACAGATATTTAAAAAAAAATCGTGAAACTTTATTATATCGTAAAGTAGACAGAATGAGGTTATGTATGGAACAATATATCATACAGATGGCCGCCGCGGCTTTGCTGGCATGCACGCAATCTTGTAATGAAATTTTCAATGACCGTTTTGCATAAATGTTGCTGTATTTCATTAATGCAGCATCCAATTTCCTCTTTTAAGGCTTGAGTCGTCGTCGGCTTATTCGCGTAAACCATCGACTTCAAAAAACCCCAAAGAAAAAAATCTAATGGTGTTAAATCGCACGATCTAGGCGGCCAATTCTGATCTCTAAAACGCGAAATAACACGACCGGGAAATGACTGATGCAGCAATTGAATTGTTTCTCTGGCTGTATGACATGTGGCGCCGTCTTGTTGGAACCACATGCCCTCCATATTCATTTCTTCAATTCGAGGCAAGAAAAAACTGGTTATCATTTCACGATACCGAACACCATTGATTGTTTGCGCTTGACCTGCCTCATTTTCATAAAAAAAGGTCCAATGATTCCTCCAGCCCAAAAACCACACCACACAGTGACACGTTGACGATGCATTTGCTTCTCGTGAGTCACTCGAGGATTTTCCTCACCCCAAATGCGACAATTCTGCCTATTGACGAAGCCATCAAGATGGAAATGGGCCTCGTCACTGAAGATGATTTTAGCGGCAAAATCAGCATTTTCATGTTGTCTCTCCAATACCCAATTAACGAACTCCCTTCGCTGTCCATGGTCAGCTGGCTTCAGTTCCTGAGTCAATTGAACTTTGTACGCATGAAGATTTGGAGACACCAATTTGCTGACCTCGGTGTCGAATTGAGGTGGATGGAGTTTGAGCGACATCATCACGTACAGCTGCGACATTTTCGGTCGATCGACCTGGTCGATGGCGAGTTGTTGTCTTTACATCACTAACAGACCCAGTTTCGGCAAATTTATCCATTAATCTCTTTACAGTTGACTCTTTTGGAGCATTATTGTGACCCCAAATTGATCGCAATTTGCGAACTGTAGCCGCAAAACTTTCACCATTTTGGTAAAACAATTTCACAATGAGAATGCGTTGTTCATTCGTGTAGCGCTCCATTTTTACTAATCTCGTACCTTTTACTAGCAAACAATAATAATTGTTCAAATGTCAAACAATGACACTTCGAATGTTGTCAGATTTAAAAATTGCGTTCTTGTTGGGACAGTCTTTAAGTTCCATAAATTACAGTATTTTTTTAGGTTAAGTATCATTCTTTTAAGTGCATGCAAGTATGACTATATCGTGGGCATATAATAATAAACGTATATTCAGATCATCGACAAAAATTCCACATTATAAGTTTATCTCCGTATTTAGTCTCAAAGTATTCAGAATTATCATCACCCGTCCAAACTTCTGACCTAGTAACCTTATATATACCTTCAATAAGTCTGAAAAATTTATATGAAATCCCCATCGTAAAAAGTTTGTATATTAATACACTTATTGAAACTTTATCAAATGGTGCTTTAAAATCAAAGAAGAATGCGTAAACTTTTTTCTTCTCTGCTAGTTTAATACTAGCTATAGCCGATAGATGTTGTCAGCTGCTGAAAAATTTCTGCGAAAGCCCGCCTAAGGCCGAGGCCACGCAACAAGCGACAAAGCGGCGAGTGGCAGAGCGGCGAGTTTAAGCGGTAAGTGGCTTATTACTGAACGTCATTTCTGAGTGGTTAGTTGTCAAAATGCCATTGTCAATGTTATTATTTATTATTAATGTAAAAAGTTTTTATAATAAAAGCAAAATATATTCACTATTTTATGATTTTTATTTATGTATGACTACATCTCAACTTTTTAACTTTTTATCGATCGAAAAACAACACAAAAATGGTTATCGTTAAGATAAAAACAACAGCTGACTTTAAGAATAGCGAATATCGTTTAAAAATTTTACTGAATACCAAAATCGATAATTTTGTTTTCTTTTTTTAACGATTCGATTACTGAATCGCGCTACATAGCAAAGAAAAGCCATTTTTATACCCTATACCACTATGTGGTTTGGGTATATTGACTTTGTGCTGCTGTTTGTAACAACCAAAAATATTTGACCTACACCCATCTTTAATTATACCGATCGAATCAAAATCACTATCTGATTCGATTTAACGATGTCCGTCCGTCTGTGTGTCCATGTAAAGATTTTAATCAAACTGCAGGTCGCAAATATGAATATATTTTGATGAAATTTAGTGTTTGATCTTTTATCGGCCATGGGATAAACGCTGTTGAAATTGGTGAGAATCGGTCCATGTTCAGACCTAGCCCCATACAAATGACCCCTATGAAATCAACATATATTGCCATAAGATCCAAATTATCATACAACTCTTAGTCAAATTGGGTTTGTATGTATATATTATATCCATTAATCAGTAGTCCAAAAATGATCTCTATATGATAAGTCTTAGTCATAGGCCCCATATAGAGCTGCTTCCCGATCTTCACTTAAATCTATCAAAAAACATAAATATTGCACTGATTCTTCTCAAATTTTGTTTGTGTATAGTTTTGCAAAATATAAGAGACTTTGCCAAACATGGCCAGGATCGGTCTATTTTTGGGTCTAGTCCCCATATAGATATAGTATCCGATATGAACTTTTTCATATCTGCAGCCGAAAAAATTAATAAAAATCCCACTCAAATTTGGTTTATGCTTATTTTCTATATCCAGTTAGTTGGGCCTAAGAGATAGAGTCTCTAAACTCACGGTATAGGGTATCATATAGTCGGTCTCAACCGACTATAATTTTCTTACTTGTTTTTTCTATTTTTATTAGAATAAGTTCTAATCCCGAGCGGCGCCGCTTAGATGCTCAGAAATGCCGCTCACATGCCGCTCATTGCGTGGCCACTTCAGCAGTATTTCATATGTTTTACCGCTCGCCGCTTTGCCGCTCATTACGAGGCTCGGCCTAATACTCCGTAATTATTTCATTGAGAATTCTCATCATTATTTTAACAATAGAATTCATGAAAGATATACCCCTGTAATTAGAAGACTGGATTACATCTCCCTTTCTATGAATTGGAAAGATTATAATCAACAATTTGGCCAGTTTAAAATATTTTATTATATATTTGCAGAAGCTGTTGCAGAAAATTACCAGTTGCATTTACGATAAATTCATATGGCATACGGTCTTCACTAAGAGCTTTATTTACTTTTACGTTCCTTAGTATATTTTTCAGTTCTATCATCGTTATTGGGCAATCAAAATTAAGTAGGGGTGCGTATTGAAACTAAACTGTATTTTGTTGTCGGTTTAATAGTTCATCAAAATATGTTTTAAAAGATATAAGTGAACAAATTTTATAGTTACGATATCAAATTTCCTTTGCAATTCTCCACCACTGTTTTCTATCTTGTATGTTATTTATCTTTTTTTCCAGCTGTAGGTAGGTAGTATTTGGTAGTATTTGGTAGTATTCTTTTTGAGATTTAGTATAATTATCATCATCTTGTAGACATTTTGTGTTAATAAAAATATTTAAAAAGTTGAAAGATTTTTCTCTGGCACCGTTGCATTCGTTATAACAACTATCTTCCAGTTCAGAACTTCGGTTCTGTTTATCAGTTGTAGGTTAAGATTTCTTTATTTTATCACATATCATTTTGAGGCTCGGGTCTACGTGTGCTAAGCTTAATCTTTCTAAATTGACATTCAGTTTTCGCTGATACTCATCTTTTGTGTTATACTTCCAATATAATTTTGGGATTAAAGTCAATTTCTTAATTTTATCATCCATATTTACTACCTGCAATGCAAACCTTATTGGAATTTGATCTGACCAAATGTATTTCACGATAGTAAAATCCTCTGTTTATTGTAAAATATCTTGCGAAATAGCACATATCTCATTGACGGATTCTCCCTAGGAGCTAAGATATGTCAGAGAACCTTCTTCATCACCTTTCGTTCTTCCATTCAATATCAATAAGTTGTTATCAGTACACATATCAATAAGTTGCTTTCCTTGTGAATTTACGGTTTTATCTTTAGGTTTTCTTTTCTCAAGTCCTGCTGCAAAAAATTTTTGGTAAATTTGATCAGTATACTGATTTAACTCCACAATTCTCACAATGAGATCTCCAATTAAAATTGTATTGGTAATATCATTATTTTCAAAGAACCCTTTCAAATTATTAAATTATTCAATTCAGTTTGCTGGCCTCAAGTAAATAGGAGCTAATAATGAATTTTATAATTTTTGTATTAAATACGAAATATTATTTACTTCTTTGATCACGTAAGTAAAACCCATATTTTTTAGCTTTTTATTTATGCCACATATCATACCACCACTTGCTCTTCCAAAACCATAGAATCTTTTAGATGCTTGGAAATAAAAATTAAATCCAGGAAACTACTTTCTAACATTTTCAAATTTGTTTTCAATTAAATGTGTTTCCAGCAGCACAAAAATATCATTACTATTTATATAATTAAAAAAGATGGATGCAAATATTTATTTTCAAAACCATTTTTGCTGAAAGACAATATTGAAATATTATACATAACACAGTACAACAGCTAATCTGGGGGGTGAGAAATTCCAAGTCAGGGTGATGGTACTAGGTCAGTATAGTAAAACCCTCAAAGGGTTTGGCATTCTTATGTGTCAGTTTTTTTATGACCTTTTAAATTTTTTTCCTTATCTTGATGTTTTTTCGCTTAGTTGTAACATTTTGGCAAAAACGTAGTTTAACATAACTCGAAAACCACTTGTACGATTTTGATGAAACAAATTTAGAAAAATTAAGAATTACAATTTCTCTAATCTGTTTCTATACCGTTTTCCTATATGTGTAACACTTTCGAAGTTAAAAATGAATGTATGAAGGGAAAAAAGAATTTTTTGCCTAAAAATTTAAATATTTTTTTTTTTTAAATTCATAAAAAATCCAAAATGGAAAAAAGTGCCAAAACTAATTACACATAACTCATGAGCAAAAAAAGGCATAGGTCATGAAAATCGATGCACGCGTTTCTCATTTATTCACAATTAGGTAAATGTATGAATTTCAAAAATTTGCTCCAGATATGCACAACATTATTTGGAGAAAACATTGACACTCACAAGCCGAACTCTCTCATATTTTTCTACTTTACTAAAAGAGAAATATTGATGTGGCAACACTGGTTCTGTAATGTTCACATAAAACATGCATTGTCATTATACTTCTTCTCTTTCTCACACTGGTTCTGTGATTTTTGTCATTCAACAAGTGCCGACGAACGCGAACAGTAAAAGTGATTTTTCTCCAGTTTTTTAAAAGTAAACAAAAGTGAACAGAATATGGAACTGTGCAAGCCAGATATAAATAGCTTTTGCTACTGCTGTGGTCAATATGTCTCAACACATAAAAAAAGGGGAAATTTCAGTACTGATTTTGTTCAAACATACGAGATGTACTTCAACCAAAATGTTATAGTGAACGAAAATTGGGTACCAAATATAGTGTGTAAAAGCTGCTACAACCGTCTAATGGATTGGAAAAATAGAAGACGTGAAAGTATGCCATTCGGTATCCCAATGACTTGGACTAATCCTGGCGAAGGCCACAATCCATTGAATTGCTATGCATGTACGAATAAAGGAGCCACAAAAAGGATAAGAAAATCGTATAATTACGTTGGTGTTGCAAGTGCCGCAACACCATTGCCTCATTCGGACCACATTCCTGTGCCAAAAGCTTCTAGCCCAGATATTTTCTCTTCTACGACTGCTCCGACATATCATGCACGTGATGATCCCCCATATGAGCCATCAGTATCCAATGAGCCAATTTTAATAATTCAAAATAAGCTTGATTCAATTGTTGCCAAGTTGGAATTAACACAGCATAAATCGGAAGAGCTGGCTTCCATTTTGAAATCAAACAAATTTGTTGGCACCCAGTGTGAAAGTCACAGCTTATCGAAGTCGTCAGGCAGCACTCCAAAGTTTATTCCTTGTGAATGATGAAAAAACTTCTGCATATTGCCCGGATGTAGGAAAATTGATGGACGCAATGGAAACAAAATAAGAAGCAGATGACTGGAGATTATTTATTGACAGTTCAAAACTCAGCTTGAAGGCGGTTTTACTGCATAAGGCCAATAAAAAACCTTCAGTTCCAATCGCCTATAGTACAGAAACGAAAGAAACATATGATGCACTGGAAAATATTTTAAAAATGGTTAACTACGCCAAACATATGTGGCGCATATGCTGCGATTTAAAAGTTGAAGCAATGCTTTGCGGTCTTCAAAGTGGCTATATAAAATATATGTGCTTTTTGTGCAATTGGGACACACGATTTTCCGGTGACCAATATGCATGCCACGGATGGAAACTCAGAGAGCACAGCAGCTTACAAACGGCCAATATTATTCGTGAGCCTCTAGTGCCGAAGGAGAAGATATTGCTGCCTCCACTGCATATTAAACTTGGAATTGTTAAGAATTTTATCAAAACTGTCGCCAAAAGAGATGAAGTTTTCTTGTGTTTGAAACTAATTTACCCGAGACTCAGCGAAAGTAAAATTAAAGAAGGTAAGTTATAATATCACATTCATTTCCAATGATTTTCCATCTTAACAAATTAATTTTTTCCAATCAGGCGTACTAAATGGTCCAGGTATACGAAAGCTGATTAAAAGTGACGCATTCAACAATCTTCTGATTGACGCTGAATTGAATGCATGGCAGGCAATCAAAGAAATAATAGAAGGCTTGTTGGGAAAGCATCGTTCTAACAACTACGATGTTTCTATCGCAAGGATGTTAAGAGCATTCTCGGAAATTGGTGTCCACATGTCCTTGAAAATCCATTATTTACATCATCATCTGGACTACTTCAGCAAACAATTGGCTACCGAATCTGATGAACAAGGTGAACGCTATCATCAAGTTGCTATGCCATTTGAAATGAGATAATACTGATTTTTTATTTTTTCAAACTCATTTTAATAAAACAAAAACTTACAGATATAGAGGCAAAAAGTCGCCGAGTGCAATAATTGCGGAAATTTGCTGGTGGAGTAAGCTTGTGTGGCAAGACAAGGATGATCTTGATGATAAAGAATTTTCAGGAGATGCAGAAGGGCCAACAGTGGAGTCACACATTGACATTATGTGTGGTCCAGAAACTGATGATAGCGATGAATGCGATGCCATTAGTCCCGAACAACCACCATCGAAAAAGTCTAGGCAATATTTATTAAAATAAATAAAAATTAAATTTATAAAAATGGCGATAAATGACACTTTTTTGAATAAAAACAAATATCAATATTCTTGTCAAAATGGGATACTTTCACTTAATTGTAAATAAAAGCAGAACGCGTTAATCGATTTCTATGATCTATGTCGCATTTTGTTTATAGGTTATGTGACTTCACAAGAAATTAATAACACTTGATCCTTTTTTCCGTTTTGGATTTGTTATGAATTTAAAAAAAAAAAATTTTAATTTTTAGGCAAAAAATTATTTTTTTTTTCTCCACAAATGCAATTTTACCGGCAAAACTGTTGATTATAAAGAAAAACATTATATTAACGGATTAAAGAAATTGTAATTCTAATTTTTTTTGAGTTTGTTTCGTCAAAATCGGACAAGTGGTTCTCGAGTTATATTAAGCTAAGTTTTTGCCAAAATGTTACAACTAAGCAAAAAAACATCAAGATAAGGAAAAGATTTAAAAGGTCATAAAATAAAACTGACACATACGAACGCCAAACCCTTTGAGGATTTTTCTATACTGACCTAGTACCATCACCCTGACTTGGAATTTCTCACCCCCCAGACAATAATCCCAAAAATGTTCCACAGTGTAATTTGTTTTATTTTTGATTTACTACTATAATGTATTTCTTGCCGACTTCGCATGCATTAATATCAATATATCGGAAGAAAGTAATAATTGAAAAATTTGTTCTCATAAATAAGCAACGTGTTTTTGGAAAAACACACAAAATTTACTTTTTAAAATAGAAGGTAGAGATGTCACGAGCAATGTATTCGGCGTTCTACCGAAAAACGAATATTCGGTAATGGGCTTAAACCGAAAGCCAAATAATTTAATAACTCACATGGACACACACACTCGTGCTTAATCCACTTATTAGTTGTTTTTAAATAAATCAACGCTGCATATTATCTTACTTCAATTATTCGAATTTGAGATAGTAGCTCCGATTTGATAGGTGAAAACAATTTTAAAAAATATCTTAAGAGAAACTATACTATTCGTCACATCTCTAGTAATAAGTACGTCTTTTATTTTATTTATAAGGAAGTCTTCAACAAGAATTCCGAAAATGCTTTTACTGTGAAATGACAAATCCTTTTTGTAATGTTAATATATGACGAAAAACAAAAACAAAGGTGGATGAAAAAAATTATATCAAGTTCTCTCTATAGTAGTTATGTTGTTCATTCCATTTTTCTTTTATAACTTGGAAAATTGCTATTTATTTTAGTATAACAAATTTAATCTTAATATTCAACAACTAGGTCACTCTAATGTAGGGTAATCCATAACTAACTTAATTTTACACCGGCCTTCTTGAGGTGGCTGACTATTTATTCCCAAAAACAAAACCAAAACTTATTTTCGTTTACATTTAGGACCACTTTTTTCCGTCGTTTGTTTTGCCAGTTTTATTGTTAGCAATTGTTTTATGAAATAAAAAAGTGAAAATATTTTATATTATTTTTTTTTCTTTTTTTTGGATCTAGTGGCTGCTAATAATGGCGGTAGAGGTATGTTGCATGTTTATTACAAATAAATTGTTTATATTTTACCGCATTTTTGCTATGTGTGTTGCAATTCCAACCAAAAAAAAAAAAGAAATGTTTGCATCTTCAGTAGCATGCCACCACAAGTAATCAGTAGCATTTTTTGCTAAGCTTTGTTTCTTCTTCTAACCATTTTTGTTAGTTTCGGCGATAATTTGTTTAGATTATTTTGGCAAGTTATACTGAAAGTGAAATTATTGACATTAAGGTTAATGAGAATTTATGTGTTATGAGATTTCTTTTTTTTTCTGTATTTATTGTGCTTTTGGGGATTAAGGGAAGAGTGCATTGAAATGCAAACATTAAAAAAAAAATTGTACAAAATACTCTACACTGGGTAGTTGTAATGTATCGAAGACGTCTGTTGAAAAACGAAAAACACTGTTATTTATTTTCAAAGAAATTCTTATTAAAAATCCAGTTCTTTAAATATTTTTTTTTTTTTGTAAAAAACTGTTTTTTTAATTTAGAATTACTTTGCGTTTTTCTGGTTTTGCATTTCTGGCATTTTGTTCTTTTAAGTTTTTATGCTATCTTTATCTTTCCTATTTGTAATCCATTTTTTTTTTTTTTTGATTTGTCGTTTTTACCATTTTGCGTTATTGCGATTTTGCTATTTTACTTTTTTGTATTTTTACGATTTTAGAATTTTGCATTTTCTTGTTAGGGTTTTTTATATTTTGCGTTTTTGCAATTTTGTGCTTTCTAGTTTTTTCGATTTTAAGTGTGCAATTTTTGGTTTTTATATTGCTTTTTGGAGATTTTGGTTTTTTTATTTTTTGTTTCTCCGGTTTTGCATTGTTGCGCGTTTGTCATTTCGTCTCTGTGATTTTACCTTTTACGTTTTTGTGTTATTGCGATAACCGTTTTAGCGATTTTGCGTTTTTGCGAATCTACTTTTTTATACGATTTCATGATTTTTTGGTTGTGAATGTTTGTGATTTTGCATTTTTGCAATTTTCAGTTTTCCAGTTTTTGCGATTTTTAATTTCAGTAATTTTACCATTTTGCATTTTTCCGCTATCTAACGTTTTTTTTTAACTAGTGCTTATTTCGTGAATGGTAATACCTAGCTCATATCTGATTTGACAGATAATTAGCTTCATCCTTCCGCTGAACGAATATGGTTGCGTATACGCTTGAACAACGCTGGGAAATATTGCGACAATACTTTGAAAATCATGGTAATGTTGCAGAATGTGTGCGAAAATTGCGTACGGATTTTTTGGAAGAAGAGAAGCACCGTCAGCTCCGTATGTTCGTTATCTTATGGAAAAAAGTGAAAGAAACTGGCATCCTCATCGATAAACCAAAGCGCAAAAAGCCAAAAACAGTGCGTACACCCGAGAATATTGCTGCTGTGGCAGAAAATGTGCGTGAAGCGCCTCAACATCAATACACCGTCGTTCTCAAGAATTGAACATTTCGGAGGCATCATTGAGACAAATTTTGCATAAAGACCTTGGTATGATGCATACAAAGTCCAACTGGTTCATGAGTTGAAGCCAACTGACCATTTAATGCGTTTTCGCTTCGCTAAGTGGGCCTGCGATCGACTTACAGAAGATGCCGATTTTGCCAAAAAAATCATCTTTTCAGATGAAGCTCATTTTGATCTTGGCGGATATGTAAACAAGCAAAATTGTCGCATTTGGGGCACAAAAAACCCGCACGCATACATTGAAAAGCCGATACACCCAAAACGCGTCCAGATGCATAATTGGGCCATTTTTCTTCGAAAATGAGCAAGGAGTGGCCGTTACAGTCAATGGCGATCGCTATCGGGCCATGTTGAACGAATTTCTGTTCACAAAAATTGAAGAGGAGGATATTGGCAACATTTGCTTTCAACAGGACGGCGCTACGTGCCACACAGCCGAAGCTACAATCGATGTTTTGCGCCCTGTTTTTGAAGATCGCATCAGATCAGCCGCAGAGCTCATGTCGTTTGGCCACCTCGGAGCTGCGATTTAACACCGTTGGACTATTATTTGTGAGGTGCCCTCAAAGATAAGCGTTACGCCAACAAGCCAGAGACAATTGACGCTTTAAATGACAATATTCGTGAAGCCATTGGTGAAATTCAGCTGCACACAATCGATAATGTGCTTAAAAATTGGACCGATCGTGTAGGCTACTGCATGGCCAGCCGAGGCAGCCATTTGAATGAAATTATTTTCCATTATTAACCGGAAGGATTGTGCTTTCAAATAAAAAAAGAAATTTGAGATAATATTCAGTAGTTTTTTTTTTTATAGCATTTTCAAAAAAAAAAAAGTTATATGCGGATCCTTTATATAGCGGTATATTGATTTAGCGTTCTTGTGATTTTATGTTTTTGCAATTTTTCTTTTTTGCGTTTTTGCGTTTTTGCGATTTTGGTTTTCTTCCTTTTTTTATGGTTATGCGCTTTATTGATTTTGCGTTTTTGCATTTTTTTTAATTAAACATTTAAAAAAAGTGCTTTTATAATTGTATATTCGTATTGCATAACACATTCACCGATTCAGCTAAATATGAGCGTAACGTACATGGTTCTCAGGAATTGAACATTTTGCGCACTTCTTGAATACGCATCTTGCATAAAAATATCGGTATGACTCCACACAAATTTCAGTTAACATCTACGACCATCCTCTTTTCGTTTCTCTAATTGGGCTACGGAGCGCTTGGAAGAAGACGAGAATTTTTACCGAAAAATAATCGTTTCTGACAAAGTTCATTTCCATATCGGTGATTACGTCAACAACCAAAATTTCCACACGTGACTGCTGAAATGGCAATGGACCTCAACGAGGCACTCTGTGGTGTGGTTTTTGGGCCGAAATTATAATTAGGCCATTTTTCTTCATAGACGCGGAAGGCAAATACGTTGCAGCGATCGGTAGGAGCTTCGGTGCAATGATAACTTATTATTTGTGGCCCATTTTCTAAGATATGGATCTGGACAACATTTGGTTTCAACAGGATGGCGCGCAATGCCACACATGCTGTGAAACAACCGGTCTTCTACGTGCCAAGTTTAAAAATTTCGTTATTAGTCATTTTGGAGATGTGCATTGGCCTCGGCGCAGTTACAATTTGACCCTATTGTACTAATATTTGAGGAGGATGTGTGTGTTACGCAAATCACCCGGCGCACAGTGGTTCGGTGGTACTCAAAGTGGCGATTAATTCAGGGAAGCCGTAGTTTATAAATATTTTGAGCTTTTTTTATTATTAATCATATATATATAAAAGCACAGCATTTTAGAAAAAAAAATGTAAAAGAAAAATTTTTTAACCCGTTTTTCGGCAAAAAAAAGTTCTTAGTTCACTATTTTAACTGTACCTTTGGAATGAAAATCGATAAAGAATTAATCAAATTGGAGATTAGAGAGTAGGTACTTAATGTGCTATTAAAAAACTTAAACAAAAAATATATAATGTACATTAATATTTATATAAAATTAATTTAAAATTAAAATTTTGCTTTTCACTAAATCCCAAAAATATACCGATGTTTTGTTCTACCCTTTTATCCCGATTTTGACCAAACGTATATAATTTGAAAGGTATTCCTTTTTACCTGTTCACCAGATTTGAAAGATTTTTAATTTTTTTGTTTTTATTTTGAGTAAATTGCATTTGAAGTTACTTGTAAAACATACATAAAATTATACATATGCTATGTGTGTTTACAAAATTTGTTAATGTGTGTGCTAATGAGTTCGTTTTCTTCATTCGCAATAATAATAAATGAAAATATTTTTGTTTGTGAATTGGCTAAGTTGAAAAATAAAGTTACCTAGAAATTGCACTCGAATTTCGAGCGTTTGAATCTTCTAGTTAAAATAATTGTGTTACTCCGCATTATCAAATACATCATAGCTATCCCAATTATCATAATCTTCATTATCATCATCATAATTGATCATAATCTTCATCATCATCACTATCTTCATTGCTAATATCATAACTTTCTTCGTCACAAAATTCATTGTCTACATCTTTATTATAATTTTCATCAGAAATATTTGGCAAAACAAATAACTCTAATTCCAAACTTGGTAAATTAATTTTTATACCCTATACCACTATGTGGTTTGGGTGTAAAGACTTTGTGCTGCCGTTTGTAGATACCAAAAATATTTGACCTGGACCCATCTCTTATTATAATTATCGACTCAGAGTCACTTTCTGAGTCGAATGGGCGATGTCCGTCCGTCTGTCTGTCTGTGTGTCCATGTAAACTTTTAATCAAACTACAGGTCACAAATATGCAGATATTTTGATGAAATTTGGTACATAAGCTTTTATCGGCCATAAGATGAACGCTATTGAAAGTGGTGAAATTCGGTCCATGTTCAGACCTAGTCCCCATAAAAATGACCCATATGAAATCGACATAAATTGCCATAAGATCCAAATTATCTTCTAGGTCCCAGTCAAATTAGGTTTGTATGTGTTTAATATATCCATTAATCAGTAGTCCAAAAATAATCCCTCTAGGAAAAAACAAAAATATTGCACAGATTTTTCTCAAATTTGGTTTGTATATATTTTTTCAAAATATAAGTGACTTTACCAAATATGGTCAGGATTAAACCAATTGTTCACCTAGTCCCCATATAAATATATCACCCGATATGAACTTTTTCATATCTGCAGCCAAAAAAAAAAAAATAATAACAATGCCACACAAATTTGGTTCATGCTTATTTTCTATATCCAATTAGTTGGACCGAAGAGATAGTGTCTCAAAGCCATGGTATATAGTATCGTATAGTCGGTCTAAACCGACTCTAATTTCTTAATTTTTTTCATTAGAGTTATGTCCACTTTTGTAATTTCAGCAGAAATTTCCGCGTTCTGAAAAAAAGTTCCAGCATTATCCCCGCCATTAAAATTACCAAAGCTGGGTGGTGGCTGATCAACAATCCAACCAGTTCTTTCGCGAAACTCTATTTAGATACATAATTTTACCTCAGCACTGATCTGTTTGTCTTCATTTGATATTTTTACCATTTTTTTAGTAGGAATTTTTTATGATAAGTGAAGAAGAAATTCAAAAAATCGAATCCAGCCATGAAGTATAGACAACCCAAACTCCAAAGAATCTGTTTGTACTTCTCTTAAAATCATGCTATCAACTGAATTGAACATATTACTTGTGGTTCCACATATGTAACACTTCTGGGTAGAATTTGTGTCCGTAATTGCATTACACACTATTCCATCTATCATCGCTAATAGTAACTCGTGATGCACTTTTACGGAATTTTCTCCAATCAAAACTGTCGAATCTATTAGATGTTTTTTCTTTAAACCTCTACTCTATCTTTTATAATTTTGACACACTTGCTGTTTCTTTGATATATTAAATTTCTAATGGTCGGCAAAATCTGGTGGACGCAGACCGAGGATTTTTCCACACAATTTCTCGTCCATTAAATAGTTTAAGTGGTACAATGGATGCAATCAAAACTGCGGAGTCGTTTGTATCAGAACCATGGAAAGCTTGTTATAGGAACTTAGATCGAAGCAGCCATCAAACCCTCACTTTGAATACAAAATTAAATTTGATAATTTATCTTTTGATAAATCAACAGTGCGTAAATCCTTTGTGATCGTGATTGAAATGCATTTTAATTACTTGAGTTTTGCTAAATGTATTAAAAAAATTTGTACATAATGTAAATTGTGCGTGATAAAATTTTGTGTACGTGAGCTAAAGTGATTAAAATCACTTACACACTCATCTCTAAAAAAAAAACCAAAATGCAGCAACATAAATATTAACAAAAATACCAAAAAATAGAAAAAGACAATATTTAAAAACAAACAACACACTTACTGGACTTTACAACAAGACTTTTTACACAAAAACGACAATAAAAACAAGTAAGAAAATTATAGTCGGTCTAGACCGACTATACGATACCCTATACCATGCGTTTAGAAACCCTATCTCTTAGGCCCAACTAACTGGACATAGAAAATAAGCAAAAACCAAATTTGAGTGGGATTTTATTAATTTTTTTTGGCTGCAGATATGAAAAAGTTCATATCGGATGATATATCTATATGGGGACTAGGTCCAAAAATGGACCGATCCTGATCATGTTTGGTAAAGTCTCTTTTATTTTGCAAAAATTTATACAAACAAAATTTGAGAAGAATCAGTGCAATATTTTTGTTTTTAATAGATTTAAGTGAAGATCGGGAAGCAGCTCTATATGGGGCCAAAGGGATCATTTTTGGACTACTCATTAATGGATGTAGTGAACGCATACAAACCCAATTTGAGTAAGATCTATATGACAATTTGGATCTTATGGCAATTTATGTCGATTTCATAGGGGTAATTTGTATGGGGGCTAGGTCTGAACATGGACCGATTCTCACCAGTTTCAACAGCGTTCATCCCATGGCCGATAAAGGCTTACATACCAAATTTCATCAAAATACATTCATATTTGCGACCTGCAGTTTGATTACAAAGTTTACATGGACACACAGACGGACGGACGGACGGACGGACATTGTTAAATCAACTCAGAAAGTGATTCTGATTCGAACGGTATAATTAAAGATGGGTCTAGGTCAAATATTTTTGGTTGTTACAAACAGCAGCACAAATTCATTATACCCAAACCACATAGTGGTATAGGGTATAAAAAGGCTCTGCATTATCTCAGGCTTTTTTTATTGAAGCTGAAATTCTATACTTATTTAAAATCCAAAAGCCGGAACCCAACTTTAACTAACTTAATAAGTGGGTCCGTGGAAAATGTCCCAATTATGGACCTTTAAATTTTATAAACAAGGAAAATTTTTATATATCTTAAAATACTTGAAGTTGAAGGCTCAATTATAAAAGTTTTATTTTTTAAAGATTTAATAGAAAAATAAGCACTTGAATCGTAAATAATTTCAATTTTTCTACTTTTTGAAAAACAGCATTAATTTGCTGACTTTGACAGCTCACCACGGGGTAGGTATACAACATAGATGGCTGAAATTTCACACAGTGATGTCGAATTTTATCTAGTTTCACTCTATATAAAAGTTTTTGACAAAAACTTAATTCTAAAAGTTCAATTATTTGCCACCTTGGGAGCATTTGAACCCAATGTGTGGCGTCGATTAACTCACTGATAAAAGAAACTGGTCATGCCGTCATGGTTAAAGTTACAGTTCTGAATTGTCGAGATTTACTGAAAAATTAGGTTGATCGTTTGGGTTACTGCAAGACCAGCCAAGGACACCGTTTGAATGAAGTACTGTTCCTTTATTTAACGCAAGGATTGTACTTTAGAATGAAAAATGTGTAACGCATTTATTTCAGTAGTTTTTTGTACAAAAAAATAAACAAAGAGATAGTACAGAGGCTGTTCATACCAACTTATTTTTTTTTGTTATTATTTTTTTTAATTCAAAAAGAAAATTGCTAAAAAAAAAATATCTGAAGATTGGCAGCATTTTTAGAAACAATTCGAAAAAGTTATACTGCTGACTACAAAGAATACTTGATCTAGACACGCTTATTAATTTTCTGATAAACGAGAATTAATGTTTAAATCAATATAATGATTTCTTTAAAGCAACTAAATTTTTGTAAAAGAATCATATTAAGGAATTCAAAACTACTGTTGCCTTTTTACAGTTTTTTATTCATTGTTCCAGTTTGCGAAATAACGAATTTAACAAGAGTCAAATGTATGAATGAAAATGAAAAATAAACAAATTATTTTGCCACCAGGTGTGCTTTTTTCAAAAAAATATATTTTAAAGCAGCAACAGCTAAACAAAAATCATAGTATTGACCTTATTGTGTCCACAATTTGGGGGATTTGCATTAATTACAATTGCTTAGTCTTACGAAAATTACCTTATCTTTATAAAAATCAACGTAAACCAATAAATGGAGTGGTGTGCGAGATATGAAATTGACAAATATTCTTATAGTATTTGACATAATCCGATGGACGCTAAACTAGAAAAAATTCACGTTTTTTTAAGGCAGTTTTCTTGTTTAAGTTCAAGTTGAATGTAAACATATATATATTATACTGGAAATTAATATGCAACAGCAAAAAAAAAAAAATTAAAAACATTGTTGATCTGTTTCCAACTTATTAAGTTATTAGGGTCAGAGTCGATTAGAGTTGATTATTTGAAAACCTACTTATTATAAAAAGTTTATATAATATCTGATAATATCTATCTTCGGGAGTAAAGACGCTCCTACTGAGTTCTTAGTAGCTACAAAATAATTTCTAAATCTCATTTGTTTAAATTTAGAATGAATGTTAAAATATTTTGCTGTAATAAAATAAAATTGGAAATCTAGCTTTTAATTTTCCTGATACATGTGTATTCTAAATTTGATAAAATTAACCAAAATCCGCAAGAAAATTCCCATAGGGGGCACCTGCAGATCAATGTGAAACTTGCTTATACTATAGAACACAAAATAATAAGTGACATTCAGGGGGTAAGAGCAAAAAAAAGAAAAGAAACATTTTTTTTGGAAGCACCCTACTGCCCAGTCTCATATTTACAGTTTTTTCACAAGTGATAAAAAAACATGCAAGGGTGTTTAATTCGGCCGTTACAAATCTTTGATACTTGCCACATTGGTTTAACGTTTACATTAATATCTGGACTTATCGTACTATTTATAACAAATTTAAACAAGATATTTAAAAAAGTAAATAATGTGATAATCTTAATCCTAAAATACTATAAAAACCACTCTGAATTTTTGTAATTTTTACAGGCAATGATGCCCGATTTACCCCATTTTCAACAGCAACCTGGTCGAAATAATGACATACAATACTGTTATATCTGTTGACAGCAGACAGACGGACGGACGGACAGACAGACATCGCATTATCGACTCGAGCTGTTATAAATATTAAGAATAAATATACCATATAGGTCGAAAATGTATATCTAGGTGCGTTACAAATGGAATCACAAACTGATATATAGCCTCTGCACAATGATGTGAAGGGTATACAAAATCATACCATTCAATTTTTTACTATATATCCAGAAAGACAGACTGTCAGCTAAGAATATTTTCTTGGTATTGCTAGTGAAGAGCAGCATTTTGGAGTAATGGTATTGAAGTTGATAATATAGAAAAAATCAAATCAAAATCTTCAATTGAAATACAAATTTATTATGAAAAGTTTTGAAAACAATTTGAAAAATGAAAACATATAATACATACAAACTTGATAAACATAAATATACAAAGTAAAAAGTACAAAGTAAATAACATGTAGTGAGACACTACATTAGTCCCCCACCAGTAAATGAAACGCAGAACATAAAAATAAAGATTAGTTAATTAATATAATAATTTGTGTTTCTATTGCGGGAAATATGTGTTATTTTATTTGAATTGCCAACGTGTGCAGGTTTAAGCAAATCTATAGAAACAGTTTTAATTAAACTACCACATTGTATCTTAAAAGTATTCTGATTTTTTTCTATTACTTTAAAAGGCCCTTCATAGGGAGACTGTAAGCCACTTGGTCTTATAACTTTAACGAAAACATAATCACATTTGAAAAGATCGTTTGGAACAAAAGCACGAATACTATTTTTATGATGAATGACTTTGTTTCGAACAGTAGTAAAATGGTCTCTTAAATTTTGAAGTATTTGATCTGAAGTAGTTGAATTTTCTGAATTTACGATCAAATCACCCGGTAATCTTAAGGTTAGACCATAAACCAATTCCGCAGGGCTACATTTAAGTTCTTCTTTAATACATGATCTGATTCCTAATAAAATTATTGGTAGTTGATCAGACCAATCTTTAGCGTTGTTACTTGCTTTTAAAGAAGTTTTTAGCCGTCTGGAAAACGTTCAACCATTTGCCTGTGGGTGATAACAAGATGTATTAATTTTATGTGTACCTATTAATTTTGTCAAATCGCTAAACAATTTCGAAGTAAATTGAGTTCCAACTGTCAACTGTTATTTGAAGAGGGACTCTAAAACGTGGTATATAATTATTTACAAAAGTTTTAGCAATAGTTTGTGAAGAAATGTCCCTTAATGGATAAGCTTTTGGCCATCTAGTGAATCGATCTATAATTGTCAAAATATATTTATTTCCTTTTGACATTGGAAAAGGTCCAACGAGATTCATATTTTTTGAACTGATCTGGAGGTTTTGTGTAATGATGAACCTTAGATTTCTGACAGTTAATACAATTTGTAGTCCATAAATTGATATCCCTTCTCATTGGAGCCCAAAAATATTTGCTTTGTATAAGTTTTCTGGTAGCACGTATTCCAGGATGAGAAAGGGTATGTAAATTTAAAAAAATATCTTTTCGTAATGAAAGCGGTACAAAAGGACGATTAATTTTACCTGATATATCACACTAAACTTTGAAATTAAGTAAGGGAATTTGAATTTCCTCCAAATTATTTTTATTATTACTATTAGAAGTAATAAGTTTTAATTCATTATCATGCTGTTGTTCTTTGTAAAGTAATTCTAGATCAATTTTTTTATTACTGAAACTATTAATATCTGGTAGTCTGGATAATGTATCTGCCACAATGTTATCTTTTCCATTTACGAAAAGTATTTCCGACGTAAATTGAGCTATATATTCTAAATGCCGCGTTTGGCGTGGAGACCTATCCGTTTTAGAATTTAAAACATATGTGAGGGGTTTAATGATCAGTAAGAATGACAAAATTTCTACCTTCCAAAAAATGTCTAAAATGTTTGACAGAGTTCTCGGTCGAAAGTTGAGTATCTAGATTCTGCAGGTGATAGTTTCTTTGAAAAATACGCTAAGAGTTCAACAATATTATTTTTATATTGCTGTAAATCGGCTCCAATAGCTGAATTTGAGGCATCTACTGCTAAACTAAGACTTGCAGATTTATCAAAATGAGTAAGTAGAGTCTTTTTAGAAAATTTGAGTTTTAAAATCTCAAATGATTTTTCTGCATCAACAGACCAGATTAGTTCTTTCGTCTTAGTTTTAGATGCATTTGTGATTATCTCATGAAGTAGTGAAAGATAATTGACAATCTTAGGTATATACCTATGATAATAATTTATCATTCCAATAAATTTCTGAAGTTGTGTTATCGAATTTGGTTTTTGATATGAATTAATAACACTAACTCTATCAGATGAATGTTGTATTCCTTCGGAAGAAATCTGATATCCTAAAAATTCAAGACTAGTAACACCAAAAACACATTTTGATGGTTTGATGTTCAAGCCATATTCATCTAGACGTTGAAAAACTGTCTTAAGATGGTATAAATGTTGATTTTCATCTTCACTTGCAATTAACACATCATCTACATAAGTGAATACAAAATCTAAACCAAAGAAAACTTCATTAATGAATCTTTGAAAAGTTTGTGCACTATTTCGTAGACCAAAAGGCATGCGTGTAAATTCAAACATTCCAAAGGAGTTGTAATAGCTGTTTTGTGAATGTCGTTTTCAGCCATCGGAATTTGATGATATGCTCTAACCAAATCAAGTTTAGAGAAAATTGCTTTACCATGGAAATCTATTGTTAGATCTTGAATGTGTGGTAAAGGGTATCGATCTGGAATTGTTACGCAGTTTAATCTTTGGTAATCTCCGCAAGGTCTCCAATCATTAGGTTCCTTTCTAGCAATCAGATGGAGTGGAAAAGATATATGAGAATGGGATGGTCTGCAAATTCCACTATCTATTAAAAATTTAAATTCGAATTTGGCTACATTTAATTTGAGAGGGTCTAATCTTCGAGGTTTTGAAAATGGTGGATTTCCTTTAATTTCAATTCTATGAACTGTTGTGTGTTTAATAGGTTTAAGATAATTAGGTTCATTAGTAATTGAGGGGAACTCATCTAAAAGATTCAAAAGTTTGTTTTTTGGATGTAAAATTTTAAGGGAATAAATTTCTGATGTCCCCAAGGAAGCTAAAATTGAATTTGTATTTGAATCTTTAATAAGTTTTTGTTTTATATCAATGACAATACCAAAATATTCAAAAAAATCTGCTCTAGGATCGGATAAGTAATATCAGCTAAAATAAAAATAAATTCAAAAGTACGACCAAGTCCTAAATCAATTGTTAATAATTTAGTTCCAAATGTTTTAATAATGGCACCATTAGCTGTTGAAAGAGTTGTATCTGAGTAAGTTTTATAACGGGTGATTTTTTAAGAGCTTGATAACTTTTTTTTAAAAAAAAACGCATAAAATTTGCAAAATCTCATCGGTTCTTTATTTGAAACGTTAGATTGGTCCATGACATTTACTTTTTGAAGATAATTTCATTTAAATGTTGACCGCGGCTGCGTCTTAGGTGGTCCATTCGGAAAGTCCAATTTTGGGCAACTTTTTCGAGCATTTCGGCCGGAATAGCCCGAATTTCTTCGGAAATGTTGTCTTCCAAAGCTGGAATAGTTGCTGGCTTATTTCTGTAGACTTTAGACTTGACGTAGCCCCACAAAAAATAGTCTAAAGGCGTCAAATCGCATGATCTTGGTGGCCAACTTACCGGTCCATTTCTTGAGATGAATTGTTCTCCGAAGTTTTCCCTCAAAATGGCCATAGAATCGCGAGCTGTGTGGCATGTAGCGCCATCTTGTTGAAACCACATGTCAACCAAGTTCAGTTCTTCCATTTTTGGCAACAAAAAGTTTGTTAGCATCGAACGATAGCGATCGCCATTCACCGTAACGTTGCGTCCAACAGCATCTTTGAAAAAATACGGTCCAATGATTCCACCAGCGTACAAACCACACCAAACAGTGCATTTTTCGGGATGCATGGGCAGTTCTTGAACGGCTTCTGGTTGCTCTTCACTCCAAATACGGCAATTTTGCTTATTTACGAAGCCATTCAACCAGAAATGAGCCTCATCGCTGAACAAAATTTGTCGATAAAAAAGCGGATTTTCTGCCAACTTTTCTAGGGCCCATTCACTGAAAATTAGACGTTGTGGCAGATCGTTCGGCTTCAGTTCTTACACGAGCTGTATTTTATACGGTTTTACACCAAGATCTTTGCGTAAAATCTTCCATGTGGTCGAATAACACAAACCCATTTGCTGCGAACGGCGACGAATCGACATTTCACGGTCTTCAGTAACACTCTCAGAAACAGACGCAATATTCTCTTCTGTACGCACTGTACGCATTCGTGTGGTTGGTTTAATGTCCAATAAAGTAAACTGAGTGCGAAACTTGGTCACAATCGCATTAATTGTTTGCTCACTTGGTCGATTATGTAGACCATAAATCGGACGTAAAGCGCGAAACACATTTCGAACCGAACACTGATTTTGGTAATAAAATTCAATGATTTGCAAGCGTTGCTCGTTAGTAAGTCTATTCATGATGAAATGTCAAAGCATACTGAGCATCTTTCTCTTTGACACCATGTCTGAAATCCCACGTGATCTCTCAAATACTAATGCATGAAAATCCTAACCTCAAAAAAATCACCCGTTATTTATAAAATTTTGATAAAGGAATAACAGATACAGCTGCACCGGTATCAACTAAAAATTTTAATTTATTTATGGTATCAAAGACAAAAAGACGACATGATGGTTTTTTTTAGAGATTCCATTATTTGTCGTTTGGGACAGTTTAGTTTAAATTTTGACTATGTGGATTTGAAACGAAATTGCAGGGAGAAATACATTTTAAAGCTTCTCTACCAAATTTCTGATGATATCAACATAAAATTTTTCTATTAGGTTTACTATTATAATTGATAGTTGTTCCAACAGATTTTTGATTTCTAGTAAAATAATTGTGGTTTTTAATTTCTGATACATCAAAAGATAATTTATCAAAATTTTCAGCTAAATTAGATATTGCATTATACAAATTTTCGAATAACTGATCAGGAGATAGAGAAGGTGTTAAAGTGTTTACAGAGGATATTTGAGTTTTAGTTAATAAGTCATATATTTTGAAAGCTAGTGTTAGTTTTTCATTAAACGATGTATTATTCGATGCAGTTAAATGCATTTGAACGGCAGGTGAAACTTTACGCATCCATAATTTAATTAATAAATCATTGTTTATTAATAAATTAGATGTTGGAATTGCATTTAAATCGTGAAAGAACTCAGATGGTCTTCTATCTCCGATTTCAGATTCGTTAAGCAATTTTTCGAAACGAATGTCTTCATTCATAGAAAATCGCTCCAGAAGAGTCTTTTTAATATGATCATATTTGTTATTTATTGGTGGGTAATGAATAATATCAACTATTTTTGACAGAATATCTTCAGGTAAGGAAATAATAACTAGCTGATATTTAGTAGTGTCATCTATGATGCCCTTAAAAGCAAATTGTGCTTCGGTTTGTATAAACCAAGTTTCTGGACAAGAAGTCCAAAATTGTGGTAATTTAATTGAAACATTTGTAGGAATTTACATGTGTGATGTTTGGGTACTGTTAGAGGACGTATAATTTATAGCTAGAGATGATTGTGTATCATGAAATTCCGAAAAATCTTCATTTAAATTCGATTGTGTATTTTGTTGCATAGAACGTGTGTTAACCATTTTTGAATCAAAAAGAAAGATATGTTTATATTACTGGTGAAGGATTCACAAAGAAAAAAGGATATTTAATGATATTTAACAAAACAATAAAAATATTCAGATAATTAATAAAGGTTAAGATTTTACACAGAGTGTATTAAAATGAAAATATTTCGTATGTGAATTAATATAAACGAAATGCAACTAAACTTATCTGTTCTTATTTTGATTTTGAATACATTACGGCAAAACAAAATTGGTTCAACTAAGTTCAGATATGCAATTTTGATGAATGATGATTCGTAAAGGATTTTTGTTGTTAGATGAAGAATTTCATTGCTGATAATTATTAATCTCGTACTAATCCAAAATAATTTAATAGTTGTTCTGACGTCAGCTTTGATTTGATATACAGTTTTCCAAATCGAATATATATATATATTTTTTTTTAATAATTTAATTGTTGATCTGACGGCAGCTTTGATTGAATACGCAGTTTTTTAGAATTGAGTATGTAGTTTTTTTTTTTAATATGTAGATTCTTTAAATAGAAAATATAATAATTTTAGATAAAACTAGACACGTATTTATATATTTTTAAGCAGGATCGCCAATGAAGTTGACAATATAAAAAAAATCAAATCAACTTCTTCAATTGAAATACAAATTTATTATGAAAATTTTTGAAAACAATTTTGAAAAATGAAAACATATAATACATAAAAACTTGATAAACATAAATATACAAAGTAAAAAGTACATAACATGTAGTGAAACACTACAGGTATATTTGCAGAACTAAAATAAAACTATAAGTGTTTCACAATTATAAGGTCAAATACTAAAATCATAGTTGCAGTGTCGCCAGTGTCTCTCATATGAAAAATATTTTAATTTTAAAAAATTGTACGAGATTTCTTAATTTGAGCATATTAATTGCCGTCAGTGTGTAGTATGAATGTTTAAAATAACTCCAAATATATACGAGTTACACATTCGTCCTATTCAAGCCAAGTGAAAACTTGATCTGAGTACTTCAAAGCCTTAAGCGCCAGATCCATTTTTTTAAATTTTGTTTAATAATAAGATTTTTTAAAACTTAAAAAAGGAGTTTTCAAAATTTTATCAAAAAAATTTCCCATTTTCGGTCTCAATGCGCCATAGGTTAACAACGTGGTAATAATATAATAATTCATATATGAATACCTATAAGTATAAGGACCAAAAGAAAAAAACGGCTTTAATCAATTTCCCAAAGTTGAAAAAAATCTCATCAAATATCATGACATAGTTTTTTTTTGGCACAAAAGTGGCCTCGGGAATTTGCGATTTCTTGGCGAGTTTTTAATCGATTTTAAGGTTTTATAGCTTTTTGAAAAGCTTTAATTGAATTATATAACATTTTGTCGGAAAAATTAAACTATAGAACGAAATTTTCATAAAGTCTGAAAAAAAGTCATATTTTCCTCCATATAAACGCACCTGAAATTTTCAATCGCGTTGAGCCACATCTAAATGTTTTTGATTGGCCCAAAACTTTGTACTTCTCAGTTTTTTTGCTTTCCGTATATTTCTGGGGGGTGCGGCTGCGGGTTTGAACACTTTTTCTATTAAAGGCCATCTTAATGCCCATAGGTGTATGGTTCTCAAATATCTAAAAATGAAAAAATATGAATATTGAAAAACTGGAAATTCGCAATAATCAAAGTTGCAGAAATGCAAAATTGCAAAAATGCAAAAACGATCCACAAGTTTTAAAATGTATTTTGGAAGGCGTTGCAAATAGCTTTTAAATTAAAAAAATGCGAGATTACAAAATAGCAAAATTGCAAAATTGCAACAATGCAAAATTGCAAAATGACAAATTATAAAAATTCAAAGATTCCAAAATGCAACACGTTTTTTTACTCTATTGGAGAAGCCTTGTATGTATGTACCTATTATATGATGTTTCATTCATAGATGGCTTCCTTACATCCAAACAAGAGAAACTGTAAAGTTTGGTACGTTTTTTAACACCGATATATAAGTTTGATTAGCTGAAAAAATAAGGCACACTTAATTTTTCTTGTTATATAACATATCCAAGTTTCAGCGCTATCCTCATGTGACATTTCTTGTGAATATATTTAAATTGAGCTGATGAATTATTCACTATGGATAAAGAAGGAGCAGGGTCACCAAAAACTTTGGTAATTATTTTGTTAATTTTATTGTATAGAAAAATTGGCACGGTTCTAAATTCAGAAAAATTCGAAAAAATTATACTATAGAACGAAATTTTCATAAAATCTGAAAAAAAGTCATATTAAAATTTAAATTTTCAATCGCGTTGAGCCACCTTTAAATGTTTTTTGTTTGACCCAAAACTTTGTATTTATCAGTTTTATGCTTTTCGTATATATCTGGGGGGTGCGACCGCGGGTTTGAACACTTTTTCTATCAAGGGCCATCTTAATGCCCATAGGTGTATGGTTCTCAAATATCTAAAAATTAAAAAATATGAATATTGTAAAACTGGAAATTCGCAATAATCAAAGTTGCAGAAATGCAAAATTGCAAAAATGCTCCACAAGTTTTAAAATGTATTTTGAAAGGCGTTGCAAATAGCTTTTAAATTAAAAAAAAAATGCGAAAATACAAAATAGCAAAATTGCAAAATTGCAACAATGCAAAATTGCAAAAATCACAAATTACAAAAATTCAAAGATTCAAGAATGCAACACGTTTTTTGCTCTATTGGAGAAGCCTTGCATGTATGTACCTATTATATGATGTTTCATTCATAGATGGCTTCCTTACATTCAAACAAGAGAAACTGTAAATTTTGGTACGTTTTTAACACCGATATATAAGTTTGATTAGCTGAAAAAATAAGGCACACTTAATTTTTCTTGTTATATAACATATCCAAGTTTCAGCGCTATCCTCTTGTGAATATATTTAAATTGAGCTGATCAATAATTCGCTGTGGATAAAGAAGGAGCAGGGTCACCAAAAATGTTGTAATTATTTTTTTTAATTTTATAGTAAGAAAAGAAAATTGTCACGGTTCTAAATTCAATTTGGACATGTTTTCCAAAACTATAAAAATTATTCTCTATCAATGTTCCTCAAATAGAACTGGATGGCAAAGTAGCCTAAATTTTGGTAAGTAGCATTTGAAGAGATTTAGTTAAAAAAATTAGTAGTTTTATAAATTTGGCATCCTAAGCTCTTTAAAAGGTAAAACATTTAGAATTTTTTTTTTATAAATATCATTAACTTGATTTGAAATTTTTTAAAACTTACCTATTATCCAGTTACAGCCAGTCGAGCTAGGCTCTCTTTAGGCTGGGAAATATTTCAAAGATTTGGAAAAGTTTTTAGCGCTAAAGGTTACATACACAGAAATTAGCTGTTGTTTTTTGTGATTCTTAAATAAATTAACCACAATAGATACAATTGTCCTAAACTGATTGCCTACTAGGCTAACATTTGTTTTGTGCTTTAAAGAGGGTGTAGCAATTGAAATATATTTAAATTCAAAGTTTTTCTTCGAAAGATACAACAACGTTACTTAGCTAGAAACATGTGTTAAGCCTACACATTGCCAAATGCATTTATGCTCTAAAATAAAGTACAAATTCGTTAAAGAAAAATACAATTTTTTTTTGCTGGCAATTTCTCCTACTTTATAAAAGAAAATTTTAGCTTTAAAGGAATTGGTTTTTTCCTTCTGGTAGATTTTTTTTATTTTTTTTTTTTTTTGCAACATACATAAATAACAAAGATATCGCAACTTTCAATCAATATTGTAAATTCGTTTTCATTGTAACGTACATAATTTCTTGTTATTGTTGTTAAGTATTTTTTGTTTTTTTTTTTTAGTTTTTGTTAAGCCTTAAAAATTTGGTTTCTTTGGCAAATTTTAAATATAATGACCAGTAAATATTATGGACACTCCCCAGTATTTGGTATTCAATGATTTGGGAGTATTTTGTATTTTAAATATTTTTTTATTATTATGATTAAGATTTTTAAACACAAAAGAAAAAAGTTTTTAACCTTGTCATTGCGGTAGATGTGTGGAGGTAAATAGTATTTGAATAAATGAAAAAGATTACAAGTCGGCCACTAATTTGTTGCGGGTTTGTGTGTTAAGTCTTTTGTTTAAGTTATATAAAAAAGTAACTGCTTAATAAATTTAATATCTTATTTTCAATATATAAGATAATGAATTACGAGTTTATTTCACCTAAGAAAAAAAAGGGCTTCCATGAATATGTTACAAACAGATGTGTGCCGTTTTAGCACCTGCAGCTACTTTTAATTTTTAAACTTTGACTGATTTTATGTATCAAAATTTATGATATTATTAGAAAATTTATTTTAAATTAGAATATAAATTGTTCAAATTTATTCAATTTATGTGGCATTAACTAATACTTTTAACTTAGCTAAAAATATAGTGCCTCATAGACTGTTTACTAAACTACTGCTTGAGCAACATAGCCATTATCACCTCATTAAGTTTACAAAAAATCAAAAATCAATGCAATCATTTTAGAAACATAACTTGCCTTAATAAAATATAATCCATGCAATGTACTGTACTAAGCAAACACTTAAATTAAGTTCATTTAATTATCTCAATAAATGTCATTGTTTAACACAATCTCATAAAAATGTCATACAACAAGCAGCATTTATTGAATACATTCTTATACATAACTTGTTGTATTACATGCTCTGCAAAATGAAAAAAAAAAAAAAAATAAAACAACCGAAGCAATAATAATCAATACAAGTAAATAAAATGTTGCTTAAATAAAAAATAAGCAGTCTGTTTAATGGAAAAAAGGTGTGGTAAAGTTTTTAAAATGATTATTTTAAGTTTTGGTTATACAAAACAAAATTTATATATCTAAAAAAGTTTATAATACTATGGTGCCTAGTTATTTTTTTGGACTTAATGAAATTTCAGCTTAAATATTAATATATGGAAAAAATGTCAATTGATTTGAAAATCAAAAATTGGAAATTTCACTTGTTAAAAGTACTGAGCAAAATCTTAACAGAAGAAAAACGATTTTAAGACAAGTTATTTTAAAACTCATCAATAAGAAGTAACTATTATATTTTAGTTTGACTAGTTTGTCCTTTAGTGATGCTTTATTAATTTGCTGATATTGAGCTTACCAGTCAATTAGTTCCATGCAACTAAAACAAATTTATTTCATGATTTACCCAACGTTTCGTCAATTGGTTGAAAATTTATTTAACTTATGTGTATAAACAAATAAAATAAATAAATAAAAATAATTAAAAAATAATAAAAATGGTTAATATAATTATTATAAAAAACGGGACTCCACGAACTTAAAATTAATTTCACAGTAATTGCTTAGTTTAAAGAAATAATTTAGAGGTGCCTCAATGCGACTGAAAATTTCAAGTGTGTTTATATGGGAAAATATGACTTTTTTCAGAATTTACGAAAATTTCGTTCTATAGTTTAATATTTTCGACAAGTTGTTATATGAATCGATTTCACTGCTATATTGTTTATTTAAAAACCTTTATAGCTTCAAAATCGAATATAAACTCGCCAAGAAATAGAAAATGCCCCAGACCATTTTTGTGCCAAAAAAAAAACTCGGTCGTGGAATTTGACGGAAATTTTTTCAACTTTAAGAAATTAATTTAAGCCATTATTTTTTTGTCTCTATACTTATGAGCACTCAGGTATGAAGTGTGTATTATTATCACGTTTTTAACCCATTTTCAAAATATTCAAATTTTGAAAACTTCTTTTTAAGGTTTTAAAAAATTTTCTTAAACAAAATTTCAAGAAATTGACCTGGCACTTTAAAGTTTTGTTAAATATAGGTCGGGCATTAACTGTGTGAATTTTTAAGTAAATTCCTCTGGCAGAATTTTTTTTTTACAAAGATTTTTTTTAAGGATTTCGAGAATAATGAGTTTTTTGTGCAATAGAGTGGAATCTCTCTTGAGCTGACAGCCAAGTGACGATTGAAATGTGTCCGGATAAGGGCAGAACTACAAACCGAAATCAGTAAAATTTGGCCAAGATGATGAGTTTTTATTTAAACATCTTTTTATAAAAAAACAAAACCAAATAAAGAATTCAATCGGTTTTAATAACAAAAAAAAAAATTAGAAGTAAGTATATATCTAAAAGTTATTTCAATAAGTATTCCTACATCCTAGTTTGGCATCAATGGTCTTGAAAATGTAAGTCAAGCGTTGAAAGTATATTCAGAGCTTCTGTATCACCTTCGCGTTTCACAAACGCTATGAGATCATGCGTTTTAGTCAAAGCATCTTTATATGTTAAGATATTGTTTCTTGCAGAAATTTCTTTAACTTCAGAAATTTTTTCGGGTACCTGTAAATCCAAAGGTGATCTCTCAACTATTAAATCCTTATCGAAATGATAAAAATCATTTAAGCTTTGCACAGTGACCCCTGCAAGACATTTTTTTCTGAATTTCGGCAATTAGGTTTAATGGCAACTCATCTTTAGGCTCAAAATCAACATAAAATGTTGGCTGACATTCCTGGCTGTCAAACCTAAACCCTGCCTTACGAAAACAAGTTTGAACTGTTAAAGAAGTAACTTGGTCCCATGTACTTTTAGCAAATTAAACTGCATCCTATTAGTTCATGTTTTACTAAATCGTGGGCTATATCAGAAATTTCAATGTTTGCATTCTTAAAATTTTTAATAACACCCTGATCAAGTGGTTGGCTGATTGAAGTACAATTAGAAGGCAAAAAATGAATTGTAATGTTTTTCAAACTATTTTTTTTTGGATGCGATGCCGCATTATCCAAAAAGAGTAAAATTTGCCTTTTTTGTGCTCCTGTTTTTCAATCGAAATTTTCTAACCATTCACTCATAATTTCAGACGTCATCCACAATTTGGTGTTTGATTTCCCTGTCACCGTTAGATTGTTTTTTTACAATTTTTAAAAGCTCTTGGTTAGTCAAATTTCCTCCCACACATTTTTAATTTCTTAAATCCATGGTCTTGTTTGGTAACTCTCTAAAATGGAAACCAGTTTCATCAGCGTTGCAAATATTTCTTGGTAGGTACTCTTTTTTAGAGAAGGCAGTTTCACCATGATGATGTTACATCCTCAGGATTAACAGATGCGGCTTCGTCACATATCGCTTTGAACGTAATATTGTGTCGAATTTTAAACTTGTTAAGCCAACCAGATGAAAGTGTTGTTACCCAAGGATTCAGATATTTCTTTAGCTTTGCTTCGTATCACTGGGCGTAGAAGTAAAATTTTTATATCGTGTCGTAAGATAATCGTTATTTTTTCAAAAGTAAAATTATTTATAAATAAAACATATTATCTAATCCACCAAACAGTCCATTTAGTGAATCAATGATAATATGACACAACCTGTAGTAAAACCTTTGTATAGAATTAAAAAACTTACCAGTTAAGGGAATTTATTGCGTGCTGAAACAAACCTATCGTAGCACAATTGTCATTCAGCACTCAAAAAGTTTCTTTTTTCATTTAAATTACCAACTGAGTGCCATTTTTTCATTAGCACTTCTCTTTTCTCTATAATGTCAGAATAATGTCAGTTTATAATGCTAAAACACTTCGAAAAAGTTCTCACACTTAATTTTTCTTTATTGTACATTTCAATCACATGTATTTTTTGCTTTAGTGTTAACCTTCTTTTATCCGTTTTCAAACATTACGATGTGCATACAAATGTATACAAGTCAATGAACTCTGCATTTCCAAACTATAGTAAACAAATACACCATCCACCTCATCTAAAAAGGGAGAGTTAGAAATAACCAACTCCCAAGAAGATAAACTTTTAGCCGAACAATGATCATGCTCATGCAGATCAACCTCTATTGGAGCAAAACGGCTACTCAAACTCTGATGGAAAAACTACAAAAAGGTAAGTTACATGTCATTCTAGTACAGGAACCTTGGACGGTAAATGACAAGGTTACTGGACTAAATGATCCTAGTTACCAAATTTTCTATGCTCATACAGGAACTCGACCGAGAACTTGTATTATTTGTCACAAAAACCTAAATGCCAACGTCCTGCAACACGGAAGCTAACCAATGCTCTTAGCATCGGTTTATCTCCCGTCGGACTCACCGACACCTCCACCGACGTCGGAACTTGAAGAGATGGTAAAAACGGCCAGCATAACAGGTAAGGAAATTCTCATAGGGTGCGATGCGAATTCTCACCATATAGCTTGGGGAAGTTCGAACTGTAACCAAAGGGGGGATGCTTTACTTGAATGCCTTAACGAAAATGACCTTTTTACCCTTAATGTTGGGAAGACGACAACCTTTGTTAACAAATCAAGGGAAGAGGTTCTAGATATTTCAATTTGTTCGAAAAATTTAATGGATGATATCCAAGATTGGCATGTCTCTAGCGAACATTCCTTCTCGGATCATCGATACATTTTATTTTAACTGACACACCCACCACCTGAACTCATCAAGTTCAGGAATAAGGCTAAGACTGATTGGCCTAAATTTAGAAGAAATCTACAAGCCCGTCTAACTACTCCTCGCACAGACTTAAGGTATGTCGAAGAGGTTGACGAGGAAGTGGATAAATTAACGAGGAGCCTAATTGAGTCCTTCAAGGAATGCTGTCCACTCCGGGAAAGGAGATCTCCCCGAGATAAACCCTGGCTAACAGGGGAACTGATAAATCTTGGGAGGGACGTCCGAAGACTTTTCAATAGGGCTCGTCGTAAAAAACACGCAATATACTGGGATGACTACCATGTTATATTCAGGGATTAAACCAAAAAGATTCGAATAGCCAAACGCAGCTCCTGGAGACACTTCTGTGAACAGGTTGGTAGCGTTAGTGACGTCGCAAAAATCAAGAAATTTTTATCGAAAACCCATTCACAGCCTGAAACTGTAGTCGATAGGGACGGGATTCGGGCGGAATCGATGGAACAGTCCTTAAGAATAATGATGGAAACACACTTTCTTACCGAAGAATATCAGCCGAATAGGGACCTTGAAATTGGTACCAATGTGTCCCGACAAACTGGAACCAACGTGGAACAGCAGACGGGATCCGAAGGGGAACAATATGAAGGGCCTAATGAGGAACAATATCGAGAGGAAAGATATGATAGAATAACCGAAAATATGGTAATTAAGGCAATACAAAGCTTTGCCCCCTTAAAGGAAGCAGGCCCAGATGAAATCTTTCCTGCTCTATTACAAAAGAGCGGGGACTTGATTGGCAGTATTCTGGCTGGCATATTCTCTGCTTGCTTAAAATTTGCATACACCCCCAGAGCATGGCAGGAGGCCAAAGTGGTCTTCATACGATAAGTCTTACATCCTTCCTACTGAAAACCATAGAGCGAATAGTCGATAACATGGTTAAATCTCAAATCCCAAATGAGCTGTTGAAGTTCAAACAACACGCTTATTTAAAGGGACGCTCAGTAGAAACTGCGCTTCATGAAGTAGTTCACCACATCGAAAGATCTTTTGATCAAAAAATCTTCACTCTTGCCATATTCATTGATATAGAAGGAGCTTTTAACAATGTATCAACCAGCTCCCAAATGAGCTGTTGAAGTTCAAACAACACGCTTATTTAAAGGGACGCTCAGTAGAAACTGCGCTTCATGAAGTAGTTCACCACATCGAAAGATCTTTTGATCAAAAAATCTTCACTCTTGCCATATTCATTGATATAGAAGGAGCTTTTAACAATGTATCAACCAATACGCTATCCAATCCCTACAACGATTCGACATCGACCGGGATAGTCAGATCAGTCACATGCTAGGGAATAGATGGATAAGTTGCGAGGTTGTTGGCATTAAAATAAGAGACAAGGTTTGCTGTGGGACACCTCAAGGGGGAGTTCTATCCACCCTTCTCTGGGTGACCACTATAAACAGTCTTCTAAGGATTCTAACCAATAAGGGTTTCCAACCTGGCTGCTACGCAGACGATGTAGCGATACTGTTAAAGGGGAAAGATCCTAGAAATTTATGTAAGAGGGCATCGGATACACTCGAAATAGGATACGATTGGGCATAGCTGAGGGGATTGAATGTGAGCCCGGAAAAGACTGAAATGTAAGAGGGCATATACACTCGAAATAGGATACGATTGGGCATAGCTGAGGGGATTGAATGTGAGCCCGGAAAAGACTGAAATGTGCCTCTTCACTAGGAAGACGATAATAGTCGAATTCGATTAACCCCGTTTCCAGGGCAAAACGATTAGAATCACACAAACGGTGAAATACCTTGGGGTGATTCTGGACAAAATGCTCACTTGGAAGGACCATATTGAGAGCAGAGTTGCGAAAGCTCACAAGATATGGGCCATTTGCAGAAGACCTATAAGTTCAAAATGGGGTTTAAACTCGAGGAAGATGCACTGGCTATACACAAGCGTCGTTAGACCAATTCTAACTTACGCATATGGACACCAATGAACAGGAAATGCTATATTAAACCATTCCAAAAGATATAACGCCTCTGCTGCATAGGAATCAGCGGTGCAATACGGACTACATCTACGAGGGCTTTAGAGACGATTCTATCTATACACCCGATCGAGATTAGAATTAAATATGAGGAGCTCTGGCCATGTTACGACTAAGGGTAACAGGGGAATACATCACCGACCATATGGCCAGACACCAACCAATATTGGACCAGATACCGGAATTCAACACAGTGGATTTTAGCTGTGATAGAATCGCGGAAGTGTTGAGAAACACACCCTGCAGTATAAGGATACCTGACAGGGAAAGCTGGTTGAACGGAGATATTCTACAAAACCTTCCAAGGTCACACTACTACACAGACGGATCTAGTCTGCATGGTAGGACTGGCATAGGTTTCTATGCTGAAGACCGTTCCAATGGCATATACCTACGCATTCCGGACCACAACTATGACTTTCAGGCCGAAGTGGTTGCGATAACGGATTGCATAAGATCTATTGACGCACGTCGATTATTTCGTTCGATTTATTCCAAATTTTTACCATGGAATACTTGCATATTTGGTTATTACATTTTTAGCGTCATATCTAAAAATTCTATAGCATAGACAGAATGTTTGAATTTTTTGAGTAAACTGTCTTTTATTAGCTTGGGTCATATGTGAAGCCAACTCCAAAAGGGATAATGGGGTCATATAATTTTTTTCCGAAACCCTAGGCTATTAGTTACAATTTTTAGAAGTAGAAAACTGATAACACAAGGGAACAAAATTGAACTTTTTTTGTGTTGATTTGAAATTTATAGCAAATTTTTACTAATTTGAGGTCGCTGATTTCAAATCTGCACTTGGTTTTTTTCTATCAGCTCGACTTTTCGAGATATACCGTTATGTTCAAAATTAAGGCACTTCCGCTACATATATTGGAATAACTTGAAAACGGTTCACCATATTAAATTAAAAAAAAAATCCGAAACTCGCAAACAATATTCTCTTAAAGCCGTGCTTACTTTGTTTTTAAATTTTCCAAGTAGTTTTAGAGATATCGTTCAAGTTTTGAAAAAAAAATTAAAATTTTTAAAAAAAAAACATTTTTTTTGTTCTTTAAAAATTCCTAAAAAATAAAAATGGGACAAAAATCACAGTTTTGGTCTACAAGCAGTTAGCTAAATATATTTTGAATAAAATGAGCTTTATTTCATTGCAATCGGTGCACAACTTTTGATTTTGTTCACGATTTACTGAATTGATATAAATCGCGATTTCCATACAAAAATAACATTTTCTAATGTGTAAGTGTTTGTATGTAATAAGTTAGTTTTTTATGATTCTAAGAATTAAAAAAATTAAGTAATAAAAAAAGATTATTTCATTTTTATGGTCAGCTATACTTTTTAATTTAACACAAAAAGAGAATTTTAAAGAAAAATAAAAAATTTTAATACACAAATATTACAATGTAATTACAACTCATCGAAAAATTTTCTTTTATAAGATTTTCTTAAATAACCTTGTTTAGAGGGATTTGTTTTAATGCTCCAGCAATAGTCCGCCATCATATGCTTATCCCAGTGACCCTGGTACCGCTCCTCTATAGTGCGGATATCTTGATGGAAACGTTCACCTTGTTCTTCACTGAAGTCTCCAAGATTTTCAGGGAAACAATCCAAATGACTGTGTAGGTAGTGCACCTTAATGCTCATATTACAACCAAGCTGCTTGAAATGTGACAACATGTTATCCACGTGGTCCGAATAGTGCTCACTCTTTTTGTTTCCCAGGAAATTGCGCACTATCCAAACAAATTCATTCCAAGCATTTCTTTCAATATCTGTCATGGAATTACTAAAATTTTCATCATTGATTAATTTTTTGATTTGAGGGCCATCAAAAATGCCAGCTTTCAGTTTCTCCGAACTCAAATTGTTGAACTTTTTACTGATATATCTAAAACAATCACCGTCCTTGTTGAGAGCTTTGACAAATTGTTTCATAAGTCCTAGCTTGATATGGAGAGGTGGCAGTATTATGCGATCCCTGGGCACAAGTGGTTGATTAACTATATTGTGGTTTCCTGGAACCATAGCTTCCCTCGAAGGCCAGTCTTTCTTACTCCAGTGTTCAGATCTGGCTCTGCTATCCCATAAACAAATGAAACACGGATATTTTGTGTAGCCACCTTGTTGGCCTAGAAGAAAATTCACCATTTTTAGATCCACACAAATTAGCCAGCGGTGTTCGTTGTACTTTATTTTATTTATAAATGAGGCAATTGTAGAATATTCTTCTTTAGCTTTAGTTGAATGTGCAATGGGCAACGAACCCAATTTATTACCGTTATGCAGAAGTACACATTTTAGGCTGCGTTTAGAAGAATCTATAAATAGTCGCCAGTCATTTGGATCATACTCCTCTAATCCCATCGCTGTTACTAAACCAGGAACATCTGAACAATAAACAAATTCATCGTCTTCGGAAAAGAATGGAAGTAAGTTTTTTTTCTCTGTTACGGTAGTATGAAATTGTTGTTCCTTGGGTTAACAGATTTTTTTGCTTTAATCGAGAAGCAAGAATTTCAGATGCTTTTTTAGAAAGTCCAAGGTCTCTCACTAATTCACTAAGCTCCTCCTGATTAAATTGCTCGCGTTCAGAAGAAATATCTAAATGCAAGTCATCTGATCCAAATTCAGAAATTGGTGAAGGAACATTTTGTCGTAAGTCGTGGAAATTGTGTGTAGATGTAGATGGTTGTGGTTCTGAATCCTCACTAGAGTACAGGACTGGTTGGGTAATAGACAACACGTTAGGATAAATCCATTTAGACCGGTTTGTTTTATTAATGCCTGTTATGTTGACAGCGCAAAAATAACAATCATCATAATGATTCGAAGGTTCCCGCCAGATCATTGGTGTTTTATACTTGAAGTGGGTCCGTTGCTTGTTTGCCCATAACCTTAAATACTCTACACAGTTTTTACATACAGTATTAGGAATCCAGTACTTGTCACGGGTTTCCATGGTAAATCCGAAGTAGTCAAAATAAATTTTTTTAATAAAATCTGACACACTTTTTCTATTTTTTATAAACGTGTATTCGCCACATATGTTACAAAAATAGTTGGGATTGATTTTACAGGTGTTTCTTGACGTAACCATTGCACAATTTTGAAGTATATATCAAAGTAACACAATTTTCAATAAATAACACACGGGAACAAAATTGAACTTTTTTGTGTTGACTGATTAAATGTTCAATGTAAAATGATTTATATTTTTTGTCGTTATACTTTTCGCTTTCGTAAACACTTGTTGAATGAGAAAAATTGGTTGAATGAACCCATAAAAATACTTAGTAGTTTTTTACTGAAGTACCAAAAAAAATTATATCCACAATTTTATTGACAGTCACTTATGAATGAACACATGTGTTCAGGGGAATTCCTTTAAAAAATCATCCGTTACCAACGGTAAACCACACATCAATAAAAACAAGTGGACTTTTCTTTTTTCTCTTTAATTGACTGTGAACTGACTAGGTGTCATAAAGGGACAATAAAATTTATAGGCGTTATGAGTTTGCTACCGGAACCATAAAAATGAAATAATCTTTTTTTATTACTTAATTTTTTTAATTCTTAGAATCATAAAAAACTAACTTATTACATACAAACACTTACACATTAGAAAATGTTATTTTTGTATGGAAATCGCGATTTATATCAATTCAGTAAATCGTGAACAAAATCAAAAGTTGTGCACCGATTGCAATGAAATAAAGCTCATTTTATTCGAAATATATTTAACTAACTGTTTGTAGACCAAAACTGTGATTTTTGTCCCATTTTTATTTTTTAGGAATTTTTAAAGAACAAAAAAAATGTTTTTTTTTAAAAAATTTTAATTTTTTTTTCAAAACTTGAACGATATCTCTAAAACTACTTGAAAAATTTAAAAACAAAGTAAGCACGGCTTTAAGAGAATATTGTTTGCGAGTTTCGGATTTTTTTTTTAATTTAATATGGTGAACCGTTTTCAAGTTATTCCAATATATGTAGCGGAAGTGCCTTAATTTTGAACATAACGGTATATCTCGAAAAGTCGAGCTGACAGAAAAAAACCAAGGGCAGATTTGGATTCAGCGTCCCAAATAACCTTAAAAACAATATTCAGTTCTTAATCAACAGAACCATTGTTCCCTTGTGTAATTTTTTTATAGAAAAAAATTAGGAAAGCGTACATTTACTGAATAGCTATTTCACAACAGACTTATTTTTCTCGAAGTCCGCAAAAAAAAAATTCCTTGTAAACAAAATTCTGGGAGAGGAATTTACTTAAAGATTCAGACAGTTAATCTATAACATATGTTTAACAAATCCAGATCCATTTTTTGAAATTGTGTTTAAGAAAATTTTTTAAAACTTTTTATTTATTTTATTTATTTATATTAATTACAATATAAAGCAAATTTGTATTCTAATTTTGGGTCCAGGGGTCTGCCAGGTGACAAATACCATTTTTCTGCCTCTGGTGGGAATCGAACCCGCGACCACACGCTTTTTTTAAAACTTAAAAAAGAAATTTCCGCAATAGGTTAAAAATGGGGTAAGAAAATAATACTTCATGCCTGAGTGCTCACAGGAATAGAGACTAAAAAAAATTATGGATTTAATTAATTTCTTAAAGTTTACAAAATTTCCGTGAAATTTCACGACCTAGTTTTTTTTTTTTTGCACAAAAAAGGTATGGGTTATTTGCTATTTCTTGGCGAGTTTTTATTTTATGTTGAAGTCATATGGCTTTTTAAGGAGATAATTTAGAAGTGAAACCGACTCGTATAACAACTTGTCGAAAAAATTAAAAAAAAATCTAAAAAATCATATTTTCCCCATATAAACATACTTGAAAATTTCAGTCGATTTTTATTTTTTTTCGATTGACCCAAAACTTTGTATTTCTCTGTTTTTTTCCTATTCGCCTATTTGTAAGGGATGAGTCCGGGAGTTTGAACACTTTTTTTATTAAGGGCCATCCTAGTGAGGTCAATGTCGAACAATAGACCGATCCTGACCATATTTGGTAAGGCGACTTATTTGTTGCACAAACACATACAAACCAAATTTCAGATTAATCTGTGGAATATTTTTGTTTTTTGATAGATTTATGTGAAGATCGGAAATCATCTCCATATTGGGGCTAGGACTAAGAATTGTCCTACTGGGTTTATTTTTGAACTACTGATAAAAGGTTGTAATAAACATACAAAACACCACTATGACTGTGATCTATATGACAATTTTAATATTATTAGCAATTTAAGTCGATTTCATAGGGGTGGTGTGTATGGGGGCTAGGTCTGAACATGAACCGATTTCTACCAATTTGAACAGCATTCATCCTATTACCGATGGAAGCTTCTGCGCTAAATTTCGCCTCAACATATTCATATTTGCGACCTGTAGTCTGATTACAATGTTTACATGGACACATAGACGAACGGACAGACGGACAGACGGAGTCGCTCGGTACAATAAAAGCTGGGTCTAGGTCGGACGGACGGTCTAGGTCTAGGTCAAATATTTTTGGTTGTTACAAACAGCAGCACAAAGTCATTATACCCAAACCACATAGTGGTATAGGGTATAAAAAATCGTTCTCATTACTGTAGCAAAATATATATAGAAAACTTGTTGATTTTTATACCCTATAACACTATGTGGTTTGGGTATTATGACTTTGTGCTGCTGTTTGTAACAACCAAAAATATTTGACCTAGACCCATCTTTAATTATACCGATCGAATCAGAATCACTGTTTGAGTTGATTTAACAATGTCCGTCCGTCCATCCGTCCGTCTGTGTGTCCATGTAAACCTTGTAATCAAACTGCAGGTCGCAAATATGAATGTATTTTGATGAAATTTGGTATGTAAGCTTTTATCGCCATGGTATGAACGCTATTGAAATTGGTGAGAATCGGTCCATGTTCAGACATAGCCCCCATACAAATTACCCATATGAAATCGACATAAATTGCTATAAGATCCAAATTGTCATATAGATTTTACTCAAATTGGGTTTGTATGCGTTCATTACATCCATTAATGAGCAGTCCAAAAATGATACCTTTGGGCCCATATAGACTGCTTCCCGATCTTCACTTAAATCTATTAAAAACAAAAATATTGCACTGATTTTTCTCAAATTTTGTTTGTACATATTTTTGCAAAATAAAAGAGACTTTACCAAACATGATCAGGATTGGTCCATTTTTGGACCTAGTCCCCATATAGATATAGCATCCGATATGAACTTTTTCATATCTGCAGCCAAAAAAATGAATAAAAATCCCACTCAAATTTGGTTTTTGCTTATTTTCTATGTCCAGTTAGTTGGGCCTAAGAGATAGGGTTTTTAAACGCACGGTATAGGGTATCGTATAGTCGGTCTAGACCGACTATAATTTTCTTACTTGTTTTTTTTTTTTTTTTTTATTCTAAAAAGTGCGATACTCTCAGAAGATACAGTGGCTGTCATATATAAGTAAACAAACTATATTTCTTTTATTGGTTCTAAATTTATTTATGTTTACACTCCCAAGAATCGAGTGCAAATTCTATGAAATTTAATTTTCTTTTTCATAATATAAATACCCTAAAAGTATGCTAATCATTTTTAGCCAATTCGTAATTCAACACTTTTTAAATATCGATTATTGCAGTTACTTTTTCCAAGGCTTTGAAATGGAGAGTATTTTTTCCTACCAAAAAATATAATATTTAATGCAAACAGGAAACTATTTGGAATCCATTTTTTTACCCTTAAAGGCAGCATAATTCTTATAGCCGTTACTTTTCTTCTAAGCAAAGGAATGTCATAAAATTTTTACATAAGTTTTCTAACATTTGGCCCTACTGAAAAAACAGAAAAACATTGACACTTGTCACATCATTTTGATGTTAGGCCACACAGTTTTCACTCCATGATATATGATAATGTGGAATTAATGACCAATTTAGTCGGTCTCAAAGGGGTTATTTGTGAGCGCAATGTCTTATTATGCACCTATTTCCACCATCTTCAGTAGCGTTCATCCTAGTGTCGATAAATCCAATAAAATAGATATCGACAAAATATATTCATATTTGCAAGTTATAGTTTAATCACATAATTTATATGGATAGACAGAAGAACAGACGGATGGACCGTCAGACAGAAAATAGAACATAAAGACGGAAATCTCTAAATAATATCGAAAGTAAATCTTAGTTGATAACAAAGTAATTATGAGTAATCAATGTAATAAAAGGTAGGGCTAGTTACAAACATGTGCACAGTATCATTATATCTTCACCACATAGTCGTTGGGAAATAAAAATTTTATGAACTCTTCCAGCTTCTCATTTATAGCTGTGAATCCAGTCGAGCAATTGTAATTGCTATCATTACCAAAGTACAATAGACAATGGTAAACTTTTTAAATATGTTGTGACCTATTGTGGTTACAACATATTAAAATCATTGTATTGACACCGCTTGGTGTTTCAGCCAAAATTCAAAATACACCGATACTGCTAATCTGACCCATAGTGCTTTGTTAACATAAAAAACGTCTCTTATCAACTAATTTTATAACTGTTTTCCATTCAAAACGGAATTTGAAGCAATCAACAAATAACAAGCAGACATTAACAAGTTAACAAAACTATAAAATAGATCAATATGCAGTCCGTACAGCAATAGAAACTAAAAGTGTATCATACAACTTGTTTAACATAAACATATGAGAGGAATTAATGCCATACATGCCGACATAAATATGAATTTTAAAGTGTATTTCTTCAGCGGCATTAGCTCTGATAGAAAAGGTGACAAAAGGTTGGTCGTTAAAATGGTTGTGGCAGTTAAATATGTTGTAGAACAATTTTAATGTATACATAAAATCAAGTTGTTTTTTCATTTAATTTTTTTTCCATGCAGCTCAAAAAATTCAAACATTTTTTTCCACATTATGTATTTCTTTTAAATATGCCTGCAACAAATTATTTATACAAATGCTAATTATGCACAGCTTTTAGCAGCTCCAAGAAATAAGTAAGAAATTAAATGTCTGCATATCTATATTGGCTGAATGCTTTAGTGTTTCAGCACGCGTTTAAACGTTTGCCGAAATTAATGTCACATGTGTGTTACTTTTTGCAATGAAGGCTAGACAGTCAATATACTTTAATATGAAAAATAAACCGAACATGTTGATAAACAAACGGAAGTCGTTGTAAGAATTTTGCGATTAGTAATAATAGATAAAAAGTTGGTTTTATAATGTTTATTTAAAAAAATAAATAAATAAAAACACAAAGAACAAATTAAAATTTAAAAAATTTTAAACTTACCTTAATTTCGTATAGACAATATGGAATGACTTAAGACGCAACCACTTTTAATATGTGCCTTTTTTAACTGATTGTGAATGAAAAGTAAATGAACATGTTCTTAAAATATGTCAAATAGTCTCAAAAAAAGACAAATGGCATAGCAATCGGTGCAGCGCAATAATATAAAAATTTTAAAAGTTTTTCAACGGCAATTTTTAAAAGAACATATTTAAAAAACTACCTTTTCATTGAAATTGTATTTACTTAAAAAAAGTACATTTTGTTTAAAAACTACATTTTTCTCAAAAAAGGAAATTCACATTATTAAAAAAGTACCTTTTCCTAAAAAATTAACTTTGTTAACCATATTCCTACACCCTGAAAAAAATCTTCCTGATCCTACCTATGTGTAGTTTGCTACATCTTGTATGTATTTTTTATGAAAAGATTAAATCAATGAATAGTTGCATTCAAGGCTGTCAATATATAAATTAGGGGACCGAAAAAATTGTAGGGGACCGAAGAACTCTCCATGGGCTCATCGCGATTCTGGTACAATGAGCCATAACAATTATTTTTGCCGAAGGAACCACAATGGTTCACATTGCTGCTACACAATTTTCTTTTTACAACCGCCAAGTGCATATATTTAATATAATATAATATAATTTAATATATTTTTAACACGTACTATACATAGATTTTATCATTATGCAGTTCTCCTTCACATCAGCTATATCTATATCAAATTATTATCTGATTATTACAAATAGAATGACAAAATTATATATAACTTTTGTACTGTGGTGTGGAGGGTATAAAAAACGCTTCTTCTTCACAAGCACCATTACTTAAAAGTGCCTTTTAGTAAGGAAGTCCTTTTGAAAAAAAGGTAGATTGTCTTAAAGAAGCACCTGCTTTTTTAAATTATTATTATTATTATTTTTTTTTATTTTTTTTTTTTGAAAAAGAACCTTTTCTTAAAGGAGCACCTTTTATTAAAAGAGCTACTTTTCATAAAAAAGTACCCTTTATTGGAAGAGTTCCTGTTCTTAAAAAAGTAATATTTCTTAAAGAGTACCTTTTCTAAAAAATAGCCCTTTCTTAAAAAGTACATTGTCTTAATAAAGTACCTTTTCATAAAAAAATAAATTTTCTCAGAAAACACCTTTTCTTAAAAAGTCCCTTTTCTTATAAAATTCCGTTTTCTTAAAAAAGTGCTTTTTCTTAAAAAGTTCCTTATATTAATCAAGTAGCTTTTTTTAAAAACTACCTTATCTTAAAAACGCATATTTCTTAAAAATAGCACCCATTCATAAAAAAGTACCATTTCTTAAAAAGTACCTTTTCTTAAAAAAGTACCCTTTCTGAAAAAATACATTTGCTTAAAAAAGTAAATTTTCTTAAACAAATAAATTTTCTTAGAAGAGTTCCTTATCTTAAAAAATACCTTTTCTTAAAAGAGTGCCTTTTTTAAAAATGTAAATTATCTTAAAGGGGTAAATTTTCTGAAAAGGGCTCCTTTTCATAAAAAAGGACATTTTCTTAAAAAAGTATATTTTCTTAATAAAGTGCCTTTTCTTAAAAAAGCACCATTTCTTAAAAAATACCATTTCTCAAAAAAGTAACCTTTCTTATAAAGTTCATTATCTTAAAAAAGTACCTTTTCTTTAAGAAAAAAATTTTTTAGAAAAAGTACCTTGTCTTAAAAAGTTTTTTATCTTAATCAAGTACCTGTTCTTAAAAAATAAATTTTACTAAAAATTTACCTTTTCTTAAAAAGTACCTTATCTTAAAAAATTAATTTTTCTTAAAAGAGTGCCTTTTCTTAAAAAAGTACATTTACTAAAATGTACCTCTTCTTCGTATTCGTATTCTTAAAAAGCATGTTTTCTCAAAAAAATATATTTTCTTAAAAAGTTCTTTTTCTTAAAAATTAAGTTTTCTAATACAAGTAAGTTTAAAATAAGTACTTCTTTTTTAAAAGTACCTTATCTGAAAAAGTATCTTTTCTTAAAAAAGTACCTGTTCTTAAAAAAGTACCTTTTCTTCAAGAATACTTTTCTTAAGACATCACTTTTTTTTCAAAAAAAGTAATTTTTTTAACAATAATCACTTTTCCAAAACTGTTCCTTTTCTTAAAATATGCATTCTCTTTATAAAGAGCATTCTCTCAAAAAGAACCTTATCTTAAAAACTCTTCACAAAATGGCATTTCCTTGAAAACTTTTCCTTTACGAGCGACATTTCCTCAGAAAAACACATCCTGTTTAGTCAATCGGCCAGTAGACTGAATAATATTAAAACAAAATTCGTTCCAAAGTCTTACATATTTGAATGAACGAATTTTTGAAGATGTCTCTCTTGACATTGGGTCCAGCACTTATACTTAGTTAACTGTTAACTGCCTTACAGCTTACAGTAATGAAAGAAAGTAAACTGTCCTATTTTACTGCAATCTAGGAAGCAAGTAGTGTTAGGTTTTGTTAAGAAATGCTGCAATAAGAAACAACTGGGAACACTACTTCCGTAACTACGTTGAATCATTTGTAAACATAATGCACTGGACTAATAAGAGACATCCCCTGAAGGTTGGTCATAAAAATTTATGGTTTTAATACCAACGAAAAAAGAGAAAACGGAAGATTTTTATTACTTTATACAAGCGCATTCAGGTACATGTATGATAGCCAGTGTTGAGTAGCACGTGTACTATTCTAACCTAAGGCAATAATTCAATAACTCATCAATAAAAGATACAAAATTTTTTATTAACATTTCCCCGCAAACTTAAATTGAAATGTCTGTAAATTTCATCAGAAAAACAAAACTTTTTTTTATATATTTTTATTTACTTATTTTTTTTTTTGCTTTTTTATAAATAACTGACAATTTCTATAAATTTGCATACACATGTAAATAATAAAGAGACAATAATAAAAAAAGCAAACAAACGAAATACATTCATACTTACATGTGTATGACAGTGTAAAAGGGGAAAAGCCACAAGTTTAGATGGTAGTACGAGTGTTGACACCAGACACAAACATTGTGAATTGTTCACTATAGAGACATGGTTTAAAGCAAGTGACTTAAAATACTATAAACTACAAGCTGAAGCTGTGAATAAAATATACTTAAATACTTTAAAAGAGTTAGGATTTCGTATAAAAGAAGTTTATTTGTGACTGCTGTAGTATATTTGCACAATCATTGACAAACATATATAAAGCTTACAACACTCTTAACATGGAATAATAGTAGTTGAAAATAAAACTCTGCTATACATAGACGAGACAGGTCAGACAAGAGTTTAAACTGTAAAAAAACGAATAAAAAGAGACAGGACAAGTTACGTGTTTTTCTATTCAAACTGAATACATTGTTTCAAAAGACAAGTAGGCAAAAATAGAATGAAAACTTAAGAAAATGCTGACACTTTAGGAAGTGAATAAATTTTATTAATAATATTGTTTCAGTTATTAGATGTCTTGTAAGGTTTTCTTTTGGGGCTTTACTTTAAGTCTTTGAGAACGAAACATTTTTAGCCGAAGCGAGTAGTTATGAAGGAAAAAAGAAAAAATTCTCCCATTTCGCTTGGCAAATATAATTGCATATGCGTTCAAAGAATTTTTGTTTTCCGTACTTATTTAATTGAGGAGCAAATTTAAACATAGATTTTTATTTAAAATATAAAGTAATATATAACAGATATAAACAAATGTTTTATATTTGGCGCTGTTCGTGATAGATTCCAATGCAATCACGGGACGTAGTAGAGCAAACGAATACATTGCATTCACTGCAAAAAAATTCTTTCGACTATACTTGTTATTGGAAGCATAATGAGAACAGCGTTTCCAACCTTTACGCCTTTCCATTTTATGGATGGTTTTGGGCTTGTTTATAAAATGAGTTCCAGATTTAGGCATGCTTTCTTAAATTAATGCTACTTGTTAATTCTTTCGCTAAAGCAGCCCCAAATTCAATGGACGTGATGTTGATGGCGAAACTGTTGGCCAATGTTATGTCTTCTTTATATATTAACGTGTGTAAATATGCCATTTACTGCTACGATCGTACTTATAATACACTTTTTTTGATCGATTAGATCAACATCTCCCATACTTTGTTATAGCGATGAATAATCAGGGGACAATTATTTTACCTGTTTGTCCAGCTACATGTCGCTTGACCTTGAATAGCGCTGTTGTGTCAATAAAATTTTTGGCGAAGTAGACACCATGATTATCCATTCATTTAACTTCTGATATGCTATCCAAAATGAAGTAACTAATGTCCCCTTTTCATATCTTTATCGACCGGAAAATTCTTCGATACATGCTTTCTGTTACATCGGAAGGTAACGCATGCCATTATGTCATTTTGTTGGAGAATATGCATTGATTTCAGGCTTGTGAAAAAATTGTCGAAGTATACTTGGACCTACTTTTGCCAGGGCTCATATAACTGCAAGGCAATAGCCTTACCAAGACCGTGCTCAACAAATCGTTTTTTTTTCGGTGTAAATGTCAATATTACACAGTACAATACATGAGAAAAATAAGAACTTCTGCATCGTTCGTTTTGTCAAGTTGGTTGCCTTTATAATTTAATGGCCATACAAATTTTTTTACTCAAGGTGGAAACCGTACGGAATAACTCTTTTGTGTCAGAAACAAAGTTCTAGGTTTTGACTAGGAGAAAAAAACGGAACGAACCTATCCGAAAAAGTGCATCCAGTGCCTTCCATTTTTTTCCCATGTACAGCGAGATGACATGCAGACACGAGTGGGCAAGTTGCTGTATTATTTTGAAAAAATCAATGCATCCATGACGTTAAAATTACATTTCATGCATTTCGACCTTGATACCTTTTTGGCACAATTACCACAGGAATCGGGGGGACAAGGAGAGAGATTCCAGGAGGTGACCATGTCAACAGAAAAGCGATTCAAAGGCAAAAAATTAGATGCATTGCTTGCGAATGTTTGTTGGTGGAGTTCTAAAATTATGCGGTTTGAAGATGAAAGCACCGAAGATTTAGATGACACTGAAATCGGTGGACACACTAAAGAAAACATGCCATTGAAGTTTATGTCTAACTCGGATGATGATGCAGACTCAGACCATGAATATGAACAATCTAAGAAGAAAACAAGATCATTAGAACCACAATGGATGGATATTGACAATAATTGAAAATGTTCTAAATATTATTTCCATGCACAGATAATAAATAAAAATCTCATATTTTAATCTCATATTGTAAGAAAAGCTATAATGTGAATCAAAATTTCTATTTTCATGCAACATAAAGTTCACAAAGAAAAAAAAAAACAGCATATATGTGGATTTGTAATCCAGTTATTTAGCAAAAAATGTGAAAATAGGGAAAAATGGGGGCGGAAATTGACATTTTTCGATTTTGAAGGCACTGGATGCACTTTTTTCGGGTAAGTTTGTTTCGTTTTTTTTCTCCTATTCAATATTTACAACTTTGTTTCAGATACAAAAGAGATATTCCGTACGGTTACCGAGTTATAACCGTGTTAAAATATACAAAAAGTGATAAAAATCCACCTTGAGCAAAAAAATTCGTATGGCCATTAAATTATAATGGCAGCCAACTTGACAAAACTAATGATGCAGAAGCTCTTATTTGTCGGGCTACTTTCAGTTCCAATTCTCAGAATTGAGTCCCAAATCAATGAGCTGAAAAATGTTGTACTGTGTTATATAAGTAACCAGTTTCTGACTCATATAATCACCAAATTTTGAATCCTCATGAAATATATTTGTCCTTCATGCAATTATATCCCTTAAATTTCATCATATGTTAATCCATTAACAGCTAATTTGACTACGAACACGCGTCCGACATATCCTTGTTAATATGTCGCAAAAGTGAAGATTAGCTGTAATTTCCTCATATCGGAGTTGCGGCATGACACCTGCTTGATGTAGCATTTGATCGCCAAATGAGAGGAGTTTCATACGTATGATAATACCCATGAAAGCCTTAAATTCCGCCACGGTCAAAATGAACATACGCCCTTTTTGCAAAGCATATAAGTTGGACTGGTAAACTATCATGAGGCCCACCTCTGAGATATATACTAATACCAAGTCAGTATTAACTCACATTTAGGATTTATAAAAACCGAGGATTTCATGTTGCTTATGTACAACGGGCTTTACAATTTGGGATTGTGTGTATGCATAATTGTCCTTAAATCTTGTAAAAATTTTATTCTTGTAAGCAAAAGCCTGTCTAAAATGGAAGGTCTTTTCGGATGTTATATGCAACGCTGGTCTCATTGCCTCTTATACAACATTTAAATTTGATGTAAATTTCTTCCAACTGGTTTATGGTCGATTCATGCTTTTTTAACAAGTAATTCGACATGCATCCTAACCTCAATGACAACTTCTATGGGCTCATTAACTTACATTTCGAAGGCATCATTTTCAAGAAATAAGACATCTTCTTTGCACAAGTTTATAACAGATACTTCATCGTTATCACTTGAGCATGGAACAGCAAAGTAGAAGTTGCTCTGGTCAAAGAAAAAGAAACGATCTCGGGCTGGGTTTCTTTCACTTTGATGTATCGAATGATCCAAATAGTGCATGCGTTTAAAATTTCAGATAAAAAGTTTCGAAATACTTACATACATGACTTTTGGTCGAATTTTGAAGTGTGCGGAACGGATTATTTTGACACTGGATCTAAAACTTTAGTGCGCAAAATTTGAGCCAAATCGAACAATGCTTTCTGGACGCGCATTGCGTTCAAAGTTCAAATATCAATTTATATGTAAAAATTATCAAAAAATAAATAATTTTTCGCAAAAATTTTGATATTAATAATTGCGTTTCAACTAAATTAATTAATAAACCATAATCTGGAGTAAATTATCCTTCCAATAAAATAACAAAATCTATTATCGGTTAAAAACCAACCAAGTTATATCAAGTTACCCAGTCAATAAATGCGTCGCAGACCACATGATTAAGAAAATCGAGCTCACATTTTTAAAAACATTGTAATAATTTACAAGAATACTATTTTTGCATTCTCCTGATCCTAGAATGATCTTATGTAAAGTAGTTTGCATCTCGTCTATTGCCATGCCGTTCTAAATTAATATCAAAGCGGTACGTATTTTTTAGCACTATTTCAAAAATCTCCAAATTTACTTTTCCAAAAATTTTGTTCAAGTAATTTTCCGAGATCAACGACTGGACTTAAAAGTCTTATTAACAAAATAGATGTGATTAAAAATGCTAAATATTGTAGGTATCCTGTGCTTACTTTGGCGAGGGCAGCATTTTAATTTCAGCGGATTTGAAGAAAAATGTGATTTTTGATACCTTTTCAACTGTTAGGCTACATCTTATTGGTGTTTTAATATTTCAAACATCATTTGTCAAAATATTATACCACTTGGTACAAGTTCTCAATCCCTAACTTAAGGTTAAATTGAAATACTATATACTGTCCCCATTTAAGGTCAAAATCAAATTTAAGGAGATTTAAATTTTTTTTAAACAAAATATCGAAATAATATATATTTGTAGAAGGATTTCGATAAAACTTGTTGATAATATTTTATTAACTCTAGAAAATAATATTCTGTACTTATTTTCTGAAATTAACCCGTGAGGTACTCAAAATGTGTCCAAGTTTTAATTTTTTTTTTCAGAATTATTATATTCATAATATGATATATCGGGGGCTTATATTCAAAAAGTGCTATTTACATTTGACAGCAATATTATTTTTTGATTTCAAACTGTTCTCTGATATAACTGTCATGTAACTACCAAAAATATTATACTGGAACTATGCCAAAAAAAAATTGTATTTATTTTTTTTTTTTTGCGATTTTTGATTTTGGCAATTTTTGACGTTGGCTATAATTATGTTTCACGATTTTCGAATCTGGCAATTTTTGATTTTGGCGATTTTTTTATTCGCGAATCTCGGTGTGGGCGATTTCTGTTTTTTGCGATTTTTTATTTCGGCGACTATTGATTTTAGCGATTTTTGAATTTTATCGATTTTTGGCTTTAGCGTTTTTTGTTTTCTGTGTTTCATGATTTTGGCGAGTTTTTATTTTAACGATTTTTATTAGTCGCGATTTTCGGTTTTGGCGATTTTTGATTTTAACGATCTTTGTTCTTTGCGAGATTGTTGTTCGCGATTTTCGGTTGTGGCAATTTTTGTTTTTGTTGATTTTTGTATTCACGATTTTCGGTTTTGTCGATTTTTGGTTGTGATGATTCTGACCATATATTACACGACTACTCACATAGGTAATTAATGTACTTGTCCAAAGGTTCAAGACTGTAATTTTCACAGTACTCCATATTTTTTGAACAGGAGGTGTCACGCCCATTAGTCCGATTCGCCCATTTTTTGTTCGACTAATCACGTTAATAACTCATGAACTCTGGCAAAGTTCCAAGGCTTTATTCATTATAGTACTCCAGTTATATGACATAAATATTTACTTCGTATGATGGTACCACGCCCACTTTTCTGATCCTACCTATTTTTTATCAGACTACTCACATTAATAACTCATGAACTCATACAAAGTTGCAAGGCTTTCATTATAACAGTACTCCAGTTATATAATATTCAATACTTCCTTTTGTTGCCCTTTGCTCCTTTTAGGAACCACAGTATTTCTAACAGAAAAAATAACAAAATCAAACAAAAAACAACAATCAAAAACCTGTAATACATATGTCTTTAATATTAATAGGCTAGGCGATTTCTTGTGCTACTAACACATACATAAAATTATTAAAATTATTTTATTAAATTTGTTAATGTGTTTGGTAATGAGTTTTTATCTTCTTGCAAAATAATAATAAACCATAAAGGTGTTGGTTTGTGAATTAGATAAGTTGAAAAATAAAGCTGCCTAGAAATTGCACTCGAATTTGGAGGGCTGGAATCAGCTAGTTTATATAAATACATCCTTTGTAGGGGGGGGCCACGCCCATTAGTGCGATCCCGGCCATTTTTTGCGCGCCCCTTCAGATATTATATGTTAAAATTGGATGTTAAAAATTCAATTTGTATGGGAAGTGCCACGCTTTTATAGAAAAATGGCTTTTTATAGAAAATATCATTAAAGCAATTCTGAGTGGCTTGAGTTGAAAACTCTATTTTGTAGTTGTTAATGAGAAATCACTTGACGTGACCCTTTTCAGATATGTGCACAATGATTCCAAAAACTAATTTCATGTAATTTTATCAGAAACACAAAAAGTTAATCTGGCATTCCAAACCGAAAATGCGGGCCACACAAAACTTCTTGGTGGCTTATAGCAGTTATAAGAAGGTTTATCAAAGAGGATAATCACAAATTTGTCATTTTAGAGGAGGAGATCGACTTTTACTTAACGGAATGTGCTATTTCATTGGATACAATAAACTATTTAATACATATTAAAAATACCTGTTTTATTAATTAGAAAATTCCATTAATATTTCTATTAAACTTGGTCAATCGTATAAAAAAATCATAAGCTTATATTAAAACAATGCTATGGCCTGGAGATTAGGAAGAAAGCCTCGTGTATTTATAAGAAAAGTTTTAAAAGTATTTTTTTCCATTATTGATATAAACTTCAAAACGTTTATCTAAATAGGGCTGAGTGATTTTAAATGTACAAATAATATATAGGATTACTAAAAATTAACAAAAGAATGATTTTAATATTTTTACAAACATATAACTAGAGCTTCTTAGCGCTATTCGGTTCATTCAAAAAGTTGGCAGCGCTGCTTAGCAAGTCTTGTTATATGAAAATTTGAGTTATAGTAATTAATTTCGTATAAATCACTGAATGAACAGCAAATTATACAGCTTTCAAAATAATTGAATATATATATATATATTTTTTTTTCTTGATTACAGAAGTTTTGTGCACATAAATTTTAAGTATAATTGTTGGTATGTTCAATTAAATTTGTGCTTAAGTTTTATTTTATCACGCACTCAATCATCAAATACATGTTGTAAATGGCGCATTGCGTAAAAGTTTAATTCAACTTTTTTGTCTGCTAAATTGAAGATGATTATAGTATTTGTTTAATCTAAGAGGATGTTTAAACACGTATGTTTAAAATAAAAATTTTATAGCCATCAATACAAAGTTGTAATTTTTTTTTTATATTAATTTTCAAACATTAACAGAAAAATAAAAAGTTTGCACATCTTCTAATAAATATGAAAAATTAAAACTATTAAAAAAAGTAACATTCAATGAAACTTTAATAATTAAATTCCAGCATAATTTTTCACTAGGCTTAGTTATTTAATACAAAATGCAAGTATATATTTTTTTCATATGTAAAGTTCGTGTCTTAAATCTTTTGTTTATCTAGCATGTTAACCATGTGTCACTTTAGTATACTTATTTCGTATGTTAGTTTGTTTATTATAATTTATGATATTGTTTTATACGAAATTGTTGTTTATAATCAAATAAACATAAGTCATTTACCTACAAATGCATGGCACCCATGACTTAAAACCAAAACTAAATAGTCAAAAAAAACCATAACATTTGTTTCGAATTTCTGTGGGTGCGGGTGTTAATAATTTTGACAATTTACCGCTAATGGCGACACGTTGTCTCCCCGTTCTAGTAACAGCCACAAACAATAATAACAACAGATATATTTTTTGCTTAAATCGACATCTTGTGTGATGTTTAAAAGAGAACCGCTAAATACTACAAAAAACTAAAATACTCTACAAAAAATGAGCAAAAACATGATTGATTACATTTACTGGCAAATATAACAAAACAAAAGCAAATAACAATTTATTAAATTAGCCAACAAAAGACAATATAAGTATATATATATATATATATATATATATATTTTTTTTTTTTTTGTTTATTTCTGCAACTAAAAATATTTGAAACCTTGTGCTGAATCACTCTACAGGTTGATTTATTAATATGTTATCCTTACTGTTTTACACCTTATTAAAAAATTATTAACACTAAATAATAGATAAAAAAAATAAAAAAATTTTACTTGAAACAGCTTCTTAAACAAAACACAATACCTTGAATGTGTTTGCTAAAATAAAATTTTAATAACATAAACCAATTAACAAGATTATAGTTGATCTAGAACGACTGTACGATATCCTATATCATTATTATTATTATTGAGGCCGTAACTGTTTCTAGAAAATAACTATAAACCAAATTTTAGTTGTATTGCTATAGATTTGAGGTTTGTAGATACGAAAAAGTTCAGGATGCATTCTAACCTGTTTAATAAAATCACTTACTTTTACATATAAAAACCAAATTTGAAAATATTTTTACAACGAAATCAAAGACCAACCTCATGCAAATTTCTAAATCCACTGATTTAATTTTGACTTTAGTTATGTATAAGTTCTTATGGATATTATCATTTGCCATCCGAATCATCCGAAGGGTTTTTGACTGGTATCGTTGAATAAATTTAAATGCTCCTGGTACCCCAAAGTTGTGTGCCATATATTCATATGGGTTTAAGAATAACTACATACAACATAACTTTATTTTGTAGACTTAATTTTGATATATGACCTAGCAACCACCGCGGCTTGCGGCTGTTTTTGACAAATTAAAAATTGTTCAAAAAGAAGCTGTCCATATATTGACAGGATTATTAGACTCATAGGGTCTAAATGTTGCCGATTACATAACAAATAGCTTCTCAGTACACCAACAAAAATCTTTATTCAGAGAAGAAACAAGCCAACAAATTATGAACAGCATTTCAGAAAATATAATCCATTAAGAATACATTGGGATACAAAACCGTAAAATTTCATTATAGAACAAAATGAAGATCAACTATCAATAGCACCTACTGCATCGGGCTTGAAACAGATAATTGATACGCCTGCTATTCTTTCTGGGACTGGATTGGAAATCTCTTCAGCTGTATATGATGCTTTGGAAGAAAATTAAATTTTGATCAGAACGAAAGCCATTCGATAATTTTTCGAATAATTTGCAATGACTTAACAGAAATTTTCAACTTCGCTTGGGAAAAAAAAACTTGATGAATCATTCCCCAGATGTGACGGCAAGCAATTTTTCAATTTTTCTAAACTAGGTGCTGCACATAACGCTCGATTGATGGCTTAAGCTATATACTGCCTAAAAAATTATAATCGTTAGAAATTATAACAGACAGACTCCGAATTAATGGCGTGGTTGAAGTGGCGGGCTTTATTGTTAAATGTTATTCACAATTTTGGTTTGATTCGCACAAAGCCGATATGACCGCATTTAATGATTTCACTTTCATTATAAAGTTGATAACTACAAAATTATGAATCAAAAAATATCTGAAAAGTCAATCTATAAAATATTAAATCACTTTTAATATATAAGCGAAGAATGCATTTTGTTAGCTTTATTCGACCACCGAATAAGTTATTAAAGTAAAATTTAACTGGTAGAAAAAATATCTATTGGTAGTCCTGAATTAAATATAAGCAGGAAGAAATCCCAAGGAAACTTTACTTTGGAAAAGGAGACTTCAAAAACTTTATTTCCAGAGATCTGTCTGCCTTTTTGGAAGATATGTTCTCAATCACCACAATCAAAGCCTTAAACGATTTAATATTATTATTATTATTACAATTATTATTATTATTTTTATTTATAAATCCCATAGCAATCACAACAAGAAAAAAAATCTTATAAATTACATTGATAGCAAGTAAAAGCTTTCAAGTTAATATTATGTCAATTGAATTTAAAAATACAATTTGTATATACAACTTAAAAATAACAATAGTATAAAAATTGTTGGTGCCTAAACATATAAAACAAATGTATAAAATTGTAAATTGAAAACAATTAATAAATTTGAAACAAATTTAAAAGTTCCTTTTTAAACCATAATGTGTTGCTAAGCAATTGAGTATATGATGGCAGGTCGTTCCAAAGGCCGATTGTATAATTGAAAAATTGTCTCGTAGACAAAAGGTATTTATATTTGTGTGATATTAGGTTTTTTCCACGTGGAGATTTGGCAAAAGTAATTATCCTATAAAGATATTCAGCTTCCTTTAAATATATTAGTTTATGCATCATCAAAAGACATTTATACCTTAATATCCACACAGATTTTCTTAAAGAAGACCCGCGGTTTTGGAGAAAAACGAATGATTTAAGAAAGGACAAGAATTATATCAAGTTTATCTGTTGTTAATAAAAACAACTCTTACAAAAAGTTATTTTTGAAAACAAATTTCTTATACTTATTGTACTAAAAGTTTTTTTTTTTAATTTTTAAGGTAGTACAAAGCTATAGAAAACAACACGACATTTTACAGTCTCTGACTGGAATTTTTTGTCATATGGAATCAAAATATTTAAATCTAGTCGTAAAATAATCCGTCCCTATATTTTTTTAAATTGCTAACATTTAATTTACCTATTCTGAAAAACATAAATATTGCGGGTCAATTTGGCCCAGTTGAAGCACTAGTGTTAATGTTCTTTTTTGATATCTTTCATATCCAAAAACAATATTTATATAAAATAAATTTCTAAAATGACAACAAAAATATAAAACTTACAAATATCCGAAATACATGAAAAAAATTATAATTTGTAAAATAATTATTTCATATATTTTCGCATATTTCGTACTACTTAAACATTGACGCCGTTGTGCCTCGCGTTAACAATGTCAGATTTCGTCCATATTTCCAGCATTTACTTTTTTGACCAAGTGTCTCCAAATTTTGCCCAGTGAATCATAAAATTCAGAAAATTTAATTCGTCCATGGAATCAGATATCAACCCAATGGACACACATACACATACACATATAAATATGTAAATCTGGACCTAACGACTACTGTAGTGGGGTGCCAACTTTGTACATGCACCAATTGTCACAAAATTTAACAGCTTACGTCCTATGGTCGTTAAAAATCTATTCAGAAAGTAATGCTGAGTCGATAGGTATAGCAAAATTTTCATCTAGTTCAAATAGTTTTGGTAATAAAAAACATCTGTACAAACGCATTATACATACACCATATAGGATGGTGTAGGGTATACAAATTACAATTACCCAAATAAGATTTTCATCTCATTTTCAGCTAATTTTTTTTATCTATGACGATTGCGTATTAAAGTTTACAATACCTATTACACTGTACAACAGCCATTCAGGATGAAAGAATTGGCCAATATAGTAACACCTTTAAAGGGTTTAGCGTTCTAAGGCCAAACTTTTTTTTATCAACTTTTATAGTTTTTCCCTATACTGATGTTTATTTGCTTAGTTTTTCAGCTATCTCTCACTTCATTTTCCAGCAAATTGCTTCAGTAGTTCAAGTTGGACTAATCTCATGGAATGAAATCTTCAAAAAAATTTAATTTTTCCCTTTTTTAAAACAATGTGTTTAATTGGATGACATATTCACGGCGTATGAATGACCGATATTTTTAATATTAAATCAAACATGCTTCAATATTTATATTCCTTTTTGTGCTGATATTTGTAACAACCAAAAAATAAATATTGACCTAAACCCATCCTTTGTTAAACCAAAATCACTTTCTGAATCGATTTAGCGATGTCCGTCTATCGGTTCTTCTCTCCGTCTGTCTGTCTATTTGTCTGTCTGTCTGTCCGTATGTGTGTCCATGTAAAGCTTGTAATAAAACTACAGGTCGCAAGTATGGATATATTTTGATGAAATTATCACTTAAGCTATTATCGACCATAGGATGAACTGTATTGAAATTTTTGAAAATCGATGTATATTCACATCTAGCCCCCGTACAAATGAGCTCTATCAGACCGACTAAAATTGCAGCAGGACCCAGATTATAACATCAAAATCGATCAAATTTTGTGTATGATTGTCTATTATACCTACTAATCAATAGTCAAAAAATAGAACTAATTCTCTGTCATAGCCTTCATATAAGCAACTTCCCGATTTTCTGTTAAATCTATAACAAAGCAAAAATATTCCACAAATTTATCTCAAAATTGATTTGAAGTTATTGAAAAAATTAAGTAAATGTGTAGAGCAGTACTGTTTTAAGGGGATGTAGCTGTTTAGGAAAAGGCGTTTTTGTAGAAGAGGCACTTTTCTGGAAATGGTACTTTTTAGAAAAGAACCTTGTTTAAGGTACTTTTTAAACAAAGGAAGTTTTGCAAGAAAATTTACCTTTTTAAGAAAATTTGTTTTTTTAAGAATATGTTCTTTTAGAAGAGAAGTGACACTGTTTTAAGGGAATGCAGCTTATGAAAGATAGACACTTTTGTGGAAGAGGTAAATTTTTGGTTACTTCTTTAAGAAAATGTGCTTTGTAAGAAAAGATAATTTTTGAGAAAATGTACTTTTTGATGAAAGGGAATTTTTTTAAGAAAAGTACTTATATAAAAAAGGCACTTTTTACAAAATATGATTGTTTAAGTAGCGGTGTATTTTTTTTTTTTTTTGACAAGAGGTACTTTTTAACACTAAGCACTTTTTTGAGAAGCGGTAGTTTTTTTAAAAAAGGTAAAAATTAAGAAAAACGCACTTTCTGAAAAAAATTTATTTTTTAAGAAAGCATATTTCTTGAAGAAAATGTATTGAAGAAATTGTAAGGATGTGGTACTGCTTTAAGAAGAAGTAGGTTTCTAAGAAAATTTACCTTTTGGAGAAAGTACTTTTTTAGAGAAAGTACTTTTTTAGAAATGTTCTTCTTTAAGAAACGGTACTGTTTAAAGCGGAGTTAGCTTTTCAAGAAAAATGTTTTTCACAATAGGTACCTTTTAAGAAAATGTACTTTTTTGGAACATTTTTTTTAGAAATGGTACTTTTTTAGAAAAGACACTTTTTTAGAAAATGTACTACTTTAAGAAAAGGTAACTTTTTAAGAAAAATAACTGATTTTAAGGACATGTACATTAGGGTTAGTCACTTTTTTGACTTTTGTCAAATATCGAAGTGCTCTCGCAATATGATATAGGGCATGGGAAACCATGAAGAACTTCATGGTTATTTTTTGAAAATGATAAAGAAAAACTTCCCCGTAAAATGCATTTACTTTTGCTAAAAATCACAAAAAAAAAATGAAAACAAAGAAATCTGTTTCGAGCAAAAATAAATGCATTTTACGGGAAAGGTTTTTTACCATTTCCGAAAACTAAACATGCAGTTCTTCATAGTTTTGCATGTCCTACCTCATACTACGAGAGCATTCTTCACAAAAAAAGTAACTAACCCTAATGTACATATTAAGGAAAGGTTATTTTTTAAGAAGAATGCAGTAGAAAAAGTACTTTTTTAGGAAAGGTTCAATTTTAGAAAAATAACTTGCTTATAAAAGGTACTATTTTAGAAAAAGTACAATTTTATAAAAGGAAGTTTTTAAGCAAGAGTATTTTTAAGATTTTATTTTAAAGACAATATAGTTTTTAAAGAAAAGAAACTTTTAGGGAACGTAAATTTTTGGAAAAACTACATTTTTAGAATGGATACGTTTTTTGAGAAACTGCTTAAAAACCAGAGATACTTTTTAAGAATAAACACGTTTAAAAAAATTCACTTTTTTAGAAAGGGTTCGTTTTAGGGAAAAGTGTTTTGTAAAAAAAAAAAAATTTTTGTAAGACAAATACTTTTTAAGAAATAGTACTCTATAAGAAAAGGAACTTTTAAAATAAAGCTACTTTTTAAAAAATGTAATTTTTAAGAGAAGGTAGATTTTAAGAAAATATACTTTTTATGATAAGTCACTTTTTGAGAAAAATACTTTTGGATTAAGAACACTTTAAAACAGGAATTTTTAAATAAAGCTACTTTTTAAGAGCAGGTACTTTTTAAAGTATTTGTTAAGAAAATTACTTTTTAGGAAATTTTAATCTTCAGGAAAATTATTCTTTTTTAAGAATTGGTACTTTTTAAGAAGATATACTTCTCAAGAAAATGCATTTTTTAAGAAAAGCCACTTCTTCAAGGAAGTTTGCTATTTATAGTTAGTCTATTGTGAAATCTAAATTTAATTTTTTTTCTCGATTATTATATAGTGAGGTCAGTTTTATCCGCTTTACGTTAGAATTTCGTACAGCTGCAATTTGGCTCATGTTTGTATTTTCAGTGGAATCATCATACCAGATTTTATATTAATTCACTGATTTGTTTAGAAGGTTAAAATCTACGGTCTTTCCACTTTGTGATTGTTTTTATCATATTAACTGACAGATTTAATAAATATGCCCTTTCTATCGATATATGCTTTTCGGGTAGAATGTTCATCCCTAGTTCGTTAGGAAAATACAGTTTTTGCCAGATAAATTCATTTGTTTAAATATAAAAATTTTTTGTTTCCTGCATTTCTAGCCATTTCCCCCAATATATTCGGCTTAAAAAAATCGTATTTGGTTTACTTTTACGCCAATAAGAGAACGACTATTTCTAGTTTTAAGTGCCTAGCTGCAACATAAATAAAAGCACACAACATTACAAAATCAGTCAGTGAATAAGTTATGAAGGAATATATATTTTTGATTTTAAACTTTTGGAACTAATCCGATGAGTCACATTACGCTCCTGGATCAATTTCATACATATCGAATATGTGATCGACCTTCGTGAATTCGTCCTTGATCCAACAACGATCACGTTCAAATTTAACAAACCAGTGCAACAGTTTAACGGAGTATGCAGCCTAGTGTCTTAAGTTAAATCACGCAGATTAGCCCACAATTAATGAGTTTACGTCGAAAGTCATAGCTAATCGTTAGTCAATGAATTTTTAAAAATATCTGTTTTGAAGCTGTTTATTACAAGTTTAGCGTTTTCTTCACAACTTCAAAATATATTTCAAAAGTCCACTCATACATTTTCAGTGCATCGAAATTATAAAAATGTTTCTGAAGACGTAAACTATTACTGGTTAATTGTTTTTATTACTTTACGAATGCGAAAAAAAATTGCAATAAACAAAATCAACCTAAAGTGGTATAGTCCGCTTTACTAATAATTTCCATTGAGATGTCTTTGCCCAACATACAACGACGAACTTTAAACAAAATCAAAACCATAACTTTTAACCTAAACTCCAAGTGTTAATAATAAACATTTTTCGAATATTAAAACTGGTTTAAATTCCCACACTACCCACTCACCACTGTTTCGGCTAAGAAACGTCTAGCAAACCGTAAATAGGACTTAATGTCAAGAAAATTAAATAAAAATTCATTAATAATTTCTTGAACATGTATAATTTTCCACAATCCAAAAAAGTTGTAAAAAATCAAAAAAAAAAAAAAAAAACAAAATCATGGCAAATTGTATTTTTGTAAGCAATAAGTAAAACAACATTTTACTGTATGTATATCGCATGTATTTTTTATATTAAACATATTTTGCTTTTCATTTGGGGTGAACATTATCATAAATCTTGATTAAAACTGGGAGAAAAAAATATCTATTTTATATAAGCTAACTAACTATTCATGTTATAATGCCACCAACAAAACACCTTCAAAGCGTTTTATTTTTCTCAATCAAAACAAAGTTTATTGAAAACTAGCAAAAATTTGTTGTTGAGATTTTAACAAAACACCCCAAAAAAAAAGTATCAGTTAAAAATAAGAAAAATTAAATCATTATTAAACAAATAAAATATTTCTAGAGCCAATTGAACAAACATATTTTAATGACACGCCTTTTTATGCAGCACTCTACAAAGCGGCAGCAATTGCAGAAGTTAAATAATAAACAATCGCATTAAATCGGCCTTAAGGTGGCACTTATCAAGAGAAATGATTTTTATTAAATATTTAGTAATAATATTCTCCAATATCTAAATTATTCTTATTTTATTAATTAAAACTTGCAGATTCCAGCCCTCAAAATTCGAGTGCAAATTCTAGAAAATTTTATTTTTTCATTAAAGAAAGACCCTAAAGGTATGCTAATCAATTATAGCCAATTCACAAATCAACAAAAAAAGTAAGAGTGTTAAATTCTGTTGTGCCGAATCTTTCATACCCTCCACCTCGGTTTGAGTCTTGATAATAAATGTAAATGAAAAAGTAAACAATTTGTTAAACTTAATACCAAATTATTTCAGCAAATTCTTTGGATTGGTTTTCGTCTTTTCTATTATTTCGGATTTATTTCGGTGTTTGCTTTTTGGTCATTGTGGTTGCTGATCGGCATGCATTTAGATTATATACATATATGCATGCGTTTCCGGTTATATGACATAACTTCTCGTTTAATTTAGTTTTTGCTAATTAAATAGCTTGCCCTAACCTCCTGCAGTGGTTATGGTTGTGTAGGGTGGCTACATGCATTAAATCCTGCTAATTGGAGATGGCTGTATACACACAGAAAACAGATTCATTGTGACTACCGAATTTATTGCCAACCGAATTGCGATAATGCTAATAACCGAATTTCGGGTTCACTATGATTACAATTCTATTGTCTTAACAGTAAATATTTTATCATAATAGAAAATTTACAGATGCTATTAAATTTCTGTTGACACAATCGAAAATACGGTTGTTCCACTTTAGAGCAATTCGGTTGGCGAATACTTTTTCTGTGTGTAGTTTCTTTTAACTGGCCAAATATTTTTTCATTGCGGCCATATAGGTCGGATGGAGTAACAAAATAATAACCAAAAAAAAACTCTCTCAACTTTTTTTGTTAAAATATTGCCATATTTCGAAAACATAGAGAATAAATTTATAATAATAAATATTCAAATTAGGGATGCCAAACGCAAAAAACCAAATGTCCCAAACATTTTAAATGAAATAATTTGTTCTCTTTATTTTCTGAAAAACTTCAAATTTTTATCCAAAGAAATTGTGAAAATTTATATATAAATAACATTCTCATCAAATTGCGTTTATTTATGTAACAGTTTTTATGTTCGCAATTCTTAAATATCATTTGACGTTTTCTAAAATTCATTGAATTTAAATCAATGTTTTCTGTAGTGTGATTCTGTAAGTTTCAACGATCCGACGATCGCAAAATATATAGACAGCTATTATTGTTTGCACTAAGGATTAAGTGATTCACTAGGAACATACATCTTAACGACAGTCGACAAATCTATTTTTATATTTATTTAAATTGTAAACGAGTGGCATCACAAAAAATAGAAAAAAAAATTACTTCGTGTTTGACAGGATGATTTTATGTTTATGTTTAATATCTTTATTTTTTTTACTAATATTTTTATTTTTTTATTTATATAAAAAAGTTTTTTAATAAAAGCAAAATATTTTCACTATTTTATGATTTTTATTTATGTATGACGACATTTCAACCTAAAAATTTAAGTTTTTGTCGATTGAATAAACAACACAAAAATGGTTGTCGTTTAGATAACAACAACAGCTGAGTTTAACAATAGCGAATATCGTTTAAAAATTTTACTGATAATTTTGCTATTTTCTTTTTTTTAACGATTCGACTATCGCTAAAATATGTTACTAAATCGCGGTACTGAAAAGGTTCAATTTCTCCTGAATGTCAATTTTTTTTTTAAATGTAAACATAGGTATTTGGTGTTTATTTTTTTTTTTTTAATTTCAATTTTTGTTTAACGAATAAAATTTATATATTAAAGATGCAATTGATGTCTGCTAAATTTAAAATTATAATTTCCGACGTTTTGGTATGATATTCTGAAATGCAATCAATTGTAATTTATAATTGAAAATTTTAAATTCCAGTTTTTAGAATTTATATTTTCTTAAATTTGAATGGAAAATTTAAAAAGGTGCAATTTTGCATTTATGTGAATAATAATGATTTAGTAATTATAAACAGTTTTTAAAAATTAGATGTAATCGCAATGAGATATTTTGTAGGTAAAGCAGAATAATAATTCTATATAACTATGTAGAACTGTTTTGAAAGCAAAAAACTCATTGATGAACTCGGTAACTCTATTTTGTAAAGACAACAAAAAGTTAATATGACAAACTTATGTTCATATTTGTAAAAGAATAATGAAAAAACTTATGAAATAAAAGACCAGCCCGTGTATATCCTTAACATTGTTCTGTATAATATCTAGTTGAAAATATTAACATTCACGTTAAAATAAAAATTGCAAAGCTAATTAGAACAACTGAGCAAAATGAAGTGACACTCTGTTAATGCAAAAGAAATGTATTTTCCCCACAACAAAATATTGCAGAATTTTATGTAAATAAAATAATATACCGATTTATTTCCAACATGCAGTTGTCATGGATATACATATATATAATATATGTATATTATTTGTATTATTTAATATGTTTATGTATGTATATGTAAATGTTACACACAAAAAATACAACATCAAACGTTATTTTTGTGTTTTTCTCTATAAATAAATTTATACATAAAATTTTTTTTTTGCTAAATTTTCATTGTTTTTTTTATTAACAACTAGGTATTTGAGCATTATTTGCTTTAGATGTTGGTGAATTTTTACCCCCTTTACATTAAGTCATAGTGTCTGTTTGTCGAAAAAATTTTGGATCGATTTTAACCCCTTTCCCGTGACCCATTCGATCTGAAATTTTGCAGGCAGGCTCGTGGTAATAACAGAAATGATCTAACAAATTTTTTTAGTGATGCCAAAACAATGGCAACTTTTAAATTTTTCTACCAGTTTTTATTATATTATTACCACAACGACCACAAAAACAACAAGTCCAGCTATGACAACAACACAACATTTAGAATAACAACAAGAACAATATAGAAACATCATATTTTTCATTTTTTTTTAATTTTTCAGAGATTTCCATGGACCTGTTCCACCGATTTTAATGATTTTTGAAATAGAAAACTTCCCATGAATTCGGTGAATAATTCTCACTAACAATGATCACTGTAGCTGCACTATTGAGGGCGTGATCGTGACAAGAACAACATAGAAAATTATATTTTTTCAAGACTTTTTTTAGTTCTTCATTCAAATCTCGGGCTCTAATCGACCGATTTGGACGATTTTAAACAGCAAACTTTCGAGGATATTAGTGAATCAGTTTTTATGTCAACGAGCACCCTAGCTGCCCAATTGATGCCGTCATCGTAATTTCCACAGACGGACAGACGGACAGACGGACATCGCTATATGAACTGCGGTTGTTATAAGGATCACAAATATATATATTTTATGGGGTCCAAAATTTTTTTTCTAATTGTTACAAACGGAATGACAAACTTATATACCCTCTGCACACTGGAGTGGAGGGTATAAAAACAAACACATTTTTATTACAACCACAATAACAAATTTAATAAACACATACATAGCATTGTATAATCTTATCTATGTGTTAGTAGCAACTTTAAATGCAATTTACTCAAAATAAAGGAAAAAATATAAAAATCTGTAAATCTGCAAAACGGCTACAAAGAAATACCTGTCAAATAATATACGTTTGGTCAAAATCGCTTAGCCTATTAATATTATAGATTTAACACAGATGAAGCAGCAAAAATTTTAAATGAAAAATTTTAATACGGAAGGTATAAAAAATTTTAAAAAATTTCGAAATTATTTGGATAAAAAAATATTGGAACTTTTATAGAAACAACAAAGTAACTAATTATTTTTTCTGACATTCTGCGTCACTTATATATAGATTTTCTGTAACGAAAAAGTAAACACCATTTTTATTAGAAATAAATGATCTTTCAACTACGTAATGTGCGGGAAAACCTTTCTTTCATTTCTTGACAACAGTACATTAATTGGGGTTAATTTGATTTTTCATGCACCGCATACCGAGTTTGAACATCGACATTAATACACAATTTCTTTGCCAAGAGCTTTGGCATCAACAATGGTATTTTGGTTGTAAGAAGGGTTTTATAAATCATAAATATTTGGAAGCTCTCTAAAACTACAGAAATGTTTACAGAAAAATAACAACTAAATATGGAAAAATTTTAACAAATCAAAAGGCAGAAAAAATATTCGATTAAATACTTATCCATTTATAAAGGCACTGCAAATCTGTATTATTTATATTTCATTAAATTTCTACTCACACGGCACTAATTTTGTATAAAAAAAAAGGATTTTGATAAATTAGTGAATTTTCTTAAAAAAGTGAATCTTATATATAAAAAAAATAAAAAACACTTTTCATAATAAAGTACCTTTTACAAAACTACGTTTGCTTATAAAAAAAAACAAAGTTCTCTTAGAAGAGTAATTTTTAAAAAAAAAATACTTTTTTAAACCAACAAGTTTTCTTAAAACAGTATACTTTCTACCAAAAAGACCTTTTCTTAAAAAATAATCTTTTCTTAAAAAAAAATTTTTCAAAAAGTACATTAAAAAAAACTTTTTCTTAAACCAACAACTTTCCTTAAAATGTTCTTCTTCGAATACAGCTATTCAAAGAAGTGTCCTTTCTTAAACTATTAACTTTTCTGACAAAGTATTTTTTTTGAAAGGATGTTTCAAAAAATACACTTTCTAAAAAAGTACATTTTCTTAAAAAAGTAACTTTCTCTATGTATGAAAGTAAGAGTGTTAAATGCTAGTTACATAAATCTGCAGATACCGAAAGCAAGAAACGCATTTTTCATGTACAAAAACCTGTTTTACTCCCCTTACATCAAACCAAGGGTTAAGTTCTGTTGTACCAGTGATTCAACCTATTTTAACGTATGGTTGCCAAATTTGGTTCAACATTTCTCCATCATATATTGAAAAAATAAGAGTTTTTGAACGAAAATGTATGAGAGCATGTACTTCTCTTTATAGATCTCCAGATAGCAACTATATAGAATTTGTATCAAACAAAAAATTATACAATGCAGCAAAAATAGGGAGAATTGGTAATTTTATTATACATCTCATTTGAAACTATATTGCAAAAAGCTCTAATTGCTATGAGAACAATTTAGTTATGGCTTATTTTTATGTCCACGAGGAATATATAACTAAAACCTTGCAAAGTGGCTTTGTTCCACCCGAAGCCTTTTTATACCTTGATCATAAAGATTTATTCAAAACGAAATAGGCATTCCTATCTTCTATCATATATATGGAAGAGCCAACGATAGAGCTATACATTGCAACCAACTCGCAACTAAAAATAGTAGATTTGATATAAACATTTACTCAGGAGATAATAACATATTTCCTAATATAGTTTTTTTAGTTTAGTTTATTTTTATTTGTTCTTCCCATACAACAAGATTTACATCTTTTATATTATAGTATGGGAATTTTTAAAGAAAAACAAGTTACGGTATACAAAAATATTGAAATAAATTGTATAATTATATAAAGTAAATAAAAAAAAAAATAAAATAAAGAACTAAATAAATGAATGGTTCCTTCTGATATATAATTTTGTGTAATAGGACTAGCACCTTTAATTTTAAAATATTATCCAACGACATACCATATAGTCTTGTTGAAAACGAGGAAATACGATCAAGTCTGTTTAATCCATAAACATACCTTATAATACTATTGAAGGCCACATTTAGTTTTCTCTTACTAGTTGAGTCACATAATGCAAAAATTTCACACCCGTATAATAAAACCGGCATTAGGTACGATTTTGCAAGTATTATTCTTATATTTAATGGAGTGCAAGATTGAGTCGCCCAAAGAGTCCGAAGCATACCATACGTTCTCCCTACACAACGTTTACATGATTGTTCCAACTAAGTGTGTCATTAAAAACAATACCCAGATTTTTTGATGAGGACACAATTTCAATTCTCTGATTGTTGAGAATAATATCAAAATCTAGATTATGACGTAGAGTTTTCTTGTGCATGATGAGACATTTGGACTTGAGGGGATTCAGACAAAGTCCATTAGCAGTTTCCCAGTTATAAATATTATTTAAATCATCATTAAGTTTTACTACGTTTTCTCTGGAAGATATTAGTAGACTGCAAAGATATAGTTGGACGTCATCGGCGTACATGTGTACTTTACAATACTTTACATGATCTGGCCAGTCATTGGCGTACATTGAAAATAAAAGAGGGCCTAGAATTGAGCCTTGCGGAACACTTTTAGGTACATGTAGTGGTCTCGAAAATTGGTTATTAAGGAAAACTGACTGAACACGGTTTGCCAGGTAGGATTCAATAAGTTTCTTTGAACACACGGAGAAATTAAAAAGCCGGCTAAGTTTTGTTGAAAGTATTGAGTGATCAACTAAGTCGAAGGCTTTAGAATGATCAAGAAGGACTAAAAAGCAAATATTTCCACCATCAATGGCATGACGAATATCATCTGCAACATCTATTAAAGTAGTTGTACAACTATGTTTTTGCCTAAAGCCTGATTGCTTTTGCGAGAATAGCCCAAATCATTTTAGGTATTCGTTTATCTGTTTATGCATTATCTTCTCAAGAGCCTTAGAAAAGAATGGTAGTATTGATATAGGCCTAAACTCAAAGTTTGTCTTAGGCACAGGAATAACCTTTGCATGCTTCCATTGTGTTGGAAACACGCTGGTGGTAAGGATCGTATTATACATGTAAGTTATGTATGGTAAGATGATAGGAAGTATAATTTTGATAAATTTAGGGTGCATGTTATCATATCCAATTGCATTTGATTTTTATGGCTAGAAGACAGGTAAGGGCCTCATCATTGCTAACACATTGGAAATCAAATGGACTATCATTGTCAGAAATCACTAGGTTATTGATTGTATTGTGTGCAGGAGGTTGACATTGAACAGTGGGTAAATTAGTAAAAGCTGAATTAAGTTCATCAGGAGTGAGTTCGCAAGTTTTCCTATTACTAGTTCGGCCAATTCCAATTTCCCGAATAGTTTTCCATTTCCGTTTGGTGTTAATTGCATTTTCAAAACGGTGGCCATAATATTCAGACTTTGATCTGCGAATTTCACGAGTAACTTCTCTTCTAAGATTTCGATATTCTTCTTTAAGTTGAGGTAACTTAAATTTTTTCCAACGTGAAAACGCATTATCTCTTTGACCAATCAGTTGTTTAATACGTGCTGTAAACCACGAACTTGTATAGGTCCTAATGTTCTTCGTTATCTTAGGTACAGTAAGATCAAATAAGTATGAGATATTATTCTCCAAGAAGGACAACTGATGATAAAAAATATTGGTGGCTCACCTAAAAAATCCCCTTTTAACTTTTTCTCTTGACTAAACTTTATATTATACAAATATCAAAGTAATGTTTTTTCCCATTTTTATACCCTATACCACTATGTGGTTTGGGTATAATGACTTTGTGCTGCTGTTTGTAACAACCAAAAATATTTGACCTAGACCCATCTTTAATTATACCGATCGAATCAGAATCACTTTCTGAGTTGATTTAACAATGTCCGTCCGTCCGTCCGTCCGTCCGTCCGTCCGTCCGTCCGTCTGTGTGTCCATGTAAAGCTTGTAATCAAACTGCAGGTCGCAAATATGAATATATTTTGATGAAATTTGGTATATAAGCTTTCATCGGCCATGGGATGAACGCTATTGAAATCGGTGAGAATCGGTCCATGTTCAGACCTAGCCCCCATACAAATTACCCATATGAAATCGACATAAATTGTCATAAGATCCAAATTGTCATATAGATCTTACTCAAATTGGGTTTGTATGCCTTCATTACATCCACGAATGAGTAGTCCAAAAATGATCCCTTTGACCCCATATAGAGCTGCTTCCCGATCTTCACTTAAATCTATTAAAAAACAAAAATATTGAACTGATTCTTCTCAAATTTTGTTTGTACATATTTTTGCAAAATACAAGAGACTTTACCAAACATGATCAGGATCGGTCCATTTTTGGACCTAGTCCCTTTATAGATATAGCATCCGATATGAATTTTTTCATATCTGCAGCCAAAAAAATTAATAAAAATCCCACTCAAATTTGGTTTTTGCTTATTTTCAATGTCCAGTTAGTTGGGCCTAAGAGATAGGGTTTCTAAACGCATGGTATAGGGTATCGTATAGTCGGTCTAGACCGACTATAATTTTCTTACTTGTTTTCATTACAAAAATTATATTGTCTGTACATATTTATGTATCATTTATAATTATATACATGTTTCTAAAAAAATTAATGAAAATCTATATATTAAATATACTTGAGAGCCCGAATATGGGACAGTGTATTATATTAAGATACTCTTACTATTTGTTTATTTATAGTTTAAGAATATGAATTTTGTCTAAATAAACGCTTAAAAAAAAGTAAGGGTGTTTAGGCTGTGGTGAATCTTTGATAACCTGCCTCAAATTTAATATTATTAACAATGTTGGGTTCGGTTAACATTTTACTACAGTTACCGATTGTTACCTTTTACCAATCCAACACCATTTAAATGAAGTAAATTGCTTTCCTTTTTGATTAGTATTTGCTATAAATTCTTATGGATTTTTTTTTGTATAGAAACATTGATTGTTTTTAAAACTCTTTCCTTTAATTAATACTCTGTCTGTCTGTCTGTCTGTCTGTCGTGGGGCAACCCTATTCACCTTTATCCAATTGATCCGAAACTTGGCCTATAGTTTTGTCTTGACTGAAGATTAATTTTGTTGTAGTCACGCACAGTCACGTATAGCACGCACAGTCACGGAGTGATATAAATGTCATTTCCCCTCATCCGATCGATCTGAAACTTGGTCCATACACTTACTGTGAATAAGATTAACTTTGACTTAGTCATGCACACTCACGGAGAGATTTAAAACGGATTTCCCCTCATCCAATCAATCTGAAACTTGGTCGATATTCTTGCTGTAAAGAAAGTTTAACTTTGACATAGTCACGCACAATCACGGAGTGATTTAAAACCCATTTCCCCTTATCGGATCAATTTGAAACTTGTTCGATAGGCTTGCTGTGAAAAAAGGTTAATCTTGACATAGTCACGCACAGTCACGGATAGATTAAAACCTCACTTCCCCTCATTTGATCGATCTGAAAGCTTGTCCATAGACTTGTTGTGGCCAAATATTAATTTTAAAATAGTCACGCAAAGTCACAGTCACGGAGAGAGTCAAAACTCACATGTATAAGTTGAGAAAGAGTTTTAATAAAAACTTTGTCTATATGGGTTAGATTATTTTTCATATCTAATCAGTTGGACCTAAGCCATAGAGTTTCTAGCAACGCATGGTATAGTATACCATTGAAAACGTCACTCAATGGATTAGAGCGTCGTCCAAAACTACGAATGAAAATCGATTTTTTCACAATTTCAAGGACATGGGATTTAAAGAAATCAAATACTTATATATATACAAGCAGAGCCCAGCCATCGAAATTCGAGTGCAAATTCTAGGAGAGGTCATTTTTTTCATTTATCGAATAATTTTATTAGAGGCCAAAGGTATGCTTATCAGTTATAGCGAATTCAAAATTCAAAACCTTTTAAATAAAATTCATTAAATTTCATTATAAATATTTGTCGAACATACAGAAAATAATTAAATGGGCTTGTTAATAAATAATTTTATAAGAGCCTAAAGGTACGTTAATCAATTTCAGCCAATTCACATTTCACTACAGGACTTCTATGTATGTACTAGCAGCACCTGTAAGTTTCATATATGTACGGGGACTTGGTCGAAAAATAAACCGATCCTGACTTTACTTGGTAACGTCACTAATTTTTTTGCAAATGCATATAGGTACCAAATTTGAGGGAAATCTGTGTATATTTATACCCTATACCACTATGTGGTTTGTGTATAATGACTTTGTGCTGCTGTTTGTGACAACTAAAAATATTTGACCTATACCCATCTTTAATTATACCGATCGAATCTGAATCACTATCTGATTCGATTTAACGATGTCCGACCGTCCGTCCGTCCATATGTGTGTTCATGTAAAGTTTGTAATCAAACTGCAGATCGCAAATACGAATATATTTTGATGAAATTTGGTATTTGATCTTTTGTCGGGCATGGGATGAAAGCTGTTGAAACTGGTGAGAATCGGTCCATGTTCAGACCTAGCCCCCATACTAATGACCCCTATGAAATCAACATATATTGCCATAAGATCCAAATTATCGTACAAATCTTAGTAAAATTAGGTTTGTATGTATATATTACATCCATTAATCAGTAGTCCAAAAATAATCCCTATTGGACAACTCTTAGTCATAGGCCCCATATAGAGCTGCTTCCCGATCTATCAAAAAACAAAAATATTGCACTGATTCTTCTCAAATTTTGTTTGTTTATATTTTTGCAAAATACAAGAGACTTTATCAAACATGGTCAGCATCGATCCATTTTTGGGCCTAGTCTCCATATAGATATAGCATCCGATATGAACTTTTTCATATCTGCAGCCGAAAAAATTAATAAAAATCCCACTCAAATTTGGTTTATGCTTATTTTTTATATCCAGTTAGTTGGGCCTGAGCGATAGGGTTTCCAAACGCATGGTTTAGGGTATCGTATAGCCGATCTTGACCGACTATAATTTTGTTACTTGTTTTTATTTATTTTTTTTTTTTTCGATAGGGTGAAGTGAAGAACGGGAATCAGCTTTATATGGGGGCTGTGATTAAGAATTGTCCTATAGGTTTTATTTTTGGACTACTGACAAATGGATGTTATAAACATACACAAACCAAATTTAACCGAGATCTATATACGTGGTCACACGGACAGACGGACGGACAGACATCGCGAAATCGATTCTGAGGCGATCAATATAATAATAGAAGGGTCCAGGTCAAATATTTTTGGTAGTTACAAACATCAGCACAAAGTAAAAATGCCATTGGCAATTATTTATTACAGATACCTTTGCACATAAAAATGTTGTTGCTCACAACGCGTTTTTTATAGTGCTTTTAATATAATGCCCTGGCCTCAAAACCAGATTAGCATGGGCATAGAGAGCATTCAGAAGGAAAAATTGAGAAATTGATTCTGACCAACAGAGGTCTTGCTCTTTTGAGTACACTGAAAACGAATAAAAAGAAGAAAAAAATAAGAGAATATCATTGTAATCTCCTAAAAAACAACCGGTTTCTTCTATTTTTAGCAATTTCAGTTTGTTTTGTGTTATCGTTTGTTTGAGACAAGAAATTGGTTTTAGTGCGTTTTTTGAGATCAGTATTTAACGGAGGTAGCTGATGAAAAATGTAAGTTGCAAAATTTCTGTAATTGGTTTTGAAATAAATTGTGTGGTTGTATGTAGATATAATGTGTAATTACCGTTTTACGTTTTTGATTTCGCCAATTGGTTGGTTTAAATTTGCGTAATAATCGGATTAATATTGGTGGCAACTTTAAATGCCAGTGGGCACTTGAGTGAATTTTTTTGTGTCGTGATGTGTTACTGTTTTTTGTATTCTGTGTCCAATAACCGGGGATTTTGAAGCAGCTTTTGGAGACGGAATTACAAAACCTATCGATGCTTTTTTCGAATTTTTTCGGAAGATTTTATAGATAAAGTAGTAACTGAAAATAACTTATATGCACAGCAGAAGGGAAATCATTCATTTGCACTCGATCATGATCAATTCAAAGTTTTTGTTGGCATTCTGCTTTTTAGTGATTATCATGTTCTGCCTTCACGATGCATGTACTGGAAAAGTGATGACGACTGTATTTCCCCACTTATATCAAATGCAATGAGGAGAAATACATTTGACGACATTTTACGGAATTAAAATTGTGCAGATAACACAAAAATCAAGGAAAATGACCGAATGTACAAAGTTCGTGCATTATTTGAAATTCTAAATAAAAATGTCAAGAAAATTGTTACATGATTCACGCAGAGCCTTATTGTGGATCCTCTACAAATATAGTTCCACTTGGATTTGACCAAGGCGGTGATGTTGTTCTAGGCCTAGTTTCGCATTGCAACATTTCAACTGGGACTCAATTATTTTTCGACAACTTATTCACCAGCATTAGTTTGCTTAAAGAACTACATAATCGTGGCATTGGAGCTACTGGAACATTACGCGAAACCCGTGTTTCCAAGGAAATGATATTTGTTAGGTTAGGTTAGGTTAGGTTAGGTTAGGTTGGAAGTGGCTGCTGATCCAAGGACCAGCACACTTAGACTCTGGGGTCCGTTGTGATACCACGGGACGAATGGGTGTTCCCCTCAGTCCCCACCGAAGAACCAGTTCGAGCTTCTAATGAAGCCCTTAAGATGTGAAATTTCCACGTTTGAGAGGTCAGAGAGATCGTGAAGAAACGGCGATCCCAATGTCCGTAGTCTTGTTCTGGATAGCGCCGGGCAGTGGCAGAGGAAGTATTCTACGCTCTCTACCTCCTCCACATCCAAGTAGCTACGACAGAAATCATTTGACGAGATCTTAAGGCGCTCAGCGTGTCTCCCTATAAGGCAGTGCCCAGTAACAACAGCAACTACCGTTGAGATCTCCCCACGGGGGAGTGATAATAGCGCATTTGTACGTTTTCGATTCAGAGCAGGGCAGATTTGCCTTGTGATCCTACACGTTAATCCATTAGCCCATTAGCGTATTCCTGGACAGGAAGCTGAACTTCAGACGGAATTTGGAGGAGCGGGCGAAGAAGGCGACTATAGCTTTATACTCCTGTAAGAAGGCCATTGGTAAGCGATGGGGCTTTAGTCCGAAAATTGCTCACTGGATCTATACAGCGGTGGTCCGTCCAATACTCCTGTACGGAGTCATCGTCTGGTGGCCTGCTTTGGAGAAGGCCACCAATAACAACCTTCTCGCAAGGGTACAGAGAATGGCTTCCATGTGCATCACTGGAGCCCTTCGTACTACACCTTCGGATGCCTTGAACATCCTATTACACCTAATAAGGGAAGCAATCGGCGGCTTCATGGCCATTCGACTAAAAAGCACACTACAATGGCGGGGCTACAATTGTGGCCACGGGGTGATCCTGAATGACAGGAACTTGCCATTGAACGTGGATATTTGTGACTAAGCCCAAGTTTGCCAAAGAACCTCGGGGTACATATGTTATTTCTTGCACAAACAATCTTTTCGCAATAAGATGTGTGGATAATGCCGTTGTTACTGTCCTCAAGAACTGTTCTCCCCTGGAACCCAATGGCACTATATCACGATATTCTCGTCAACAAAAGAGTCGCATAAACGTAGAAATACCATTTCCCATCATACAGTATAATAAATATATGGATGGCGTGGATTTGTGTGATCGGTTTATATCAAATTATCGCACCACTATTGGAACAAAAAAATGGTGCTGGCCATTTTTTTTCTGGGCAATTGATATATGCTTTGTTCAAGGATGGTTGTTGTTTCGAAAGATGGGCCACAAAATCATGGGCCTTTTAAAATCATATGGGACAGTAGCAAGTAAAGCCGATCCATCGTCTTCTGGTCAAAAAAATTTAATAGACAACATCCGGTTAGATAAAAAGGATCACATAATTATAAAGGGAGAATCAAAATACCACCGCTGCAAAAAAATGCAATGGGCGCACAATATTTGCATGTAAAAAATGCAATATTTCTCTCCACCCAGCTAAATGCTTCGCTGAATTTCATAATAAATAGTTAGAAATATGAATATATTTTTACTTAAAACTTGTAAAATATTCTTTTCAATAATTACCAAATATGAATAAATCTATATATTACAACGTAAACTGTGTGTCTATTTGCCCAATGGCATCTTTAGTTGCCGGGGGGAAAACCCACACTTACCTACTTTTTTACACAAATTTGCTGAACAAAATATGTTTCTTATCCATCAAGGAACATGTGTTCCAAATTTCGTCTCAAAATAACAAATAACTCTGTGTTCCAAGAGAATTTCGTTGCGCATCTTTTGGAAAAAAAGTCATGCCGATCGGATCATTACTTTAGGAGTTATTGAGGTTTTAGTGAGAATAGTACGCGGACGTGTGAATAGGTCCGTATGGACTTTGTACTTTTCACTAATAAATGCATGTTTTGGGCATCATTATAATGTTTTTATTGTTTCAACACATAATTTACTTGTTGTGAACACAAAGGCCTAAACCCAAAGACATTAGGGATGATGATAAAAACAAAAAATTCTAAGAAAAATTCGAAGACATGAACTTTATTGCTTTCAAGGAAAGGCACAATATTCTAATTTTATACTACTAGCAATAAACCAGTGCTTAAGAAATTGATATTGCTGCAATTGATAACTATGAAGTTGAGGATGATGAAGATCCCACATACCAACCTGCTGAAGAGTCAGATGCCGAAACTGAAGGATACGTCGAGCTAAATGAAGATACTGATGACGACGATGATGAAGAGGAAGAAAATGATGGACAGGAAATGAATGAAAGTTACTATATTGGTAAAGATGGCACCCAATGGAGTAAAAAACCACCACCAACATCACGCACTCGTAATCATAACGTGGTCGACTTCACAAGAAAGAAACCAGGACCAACAGGAAATATACACGACCCCTATACAATAATGCGTTCAATCATGACAGAGGAAATAATACACTCAGTGCTACGTGAAACAAATCGTAAAGGCAGGGAGGTTACAGCTGCATGGAATTTGGCGAATCCCACGAAGAAAAAGGAGTGGAAGCCAGTGACAGTGAAAGAGTTTGACGCCTTTGTAGCTATTCTTTTGTATGCTGGACTCACAAGATCAAACCATGAACCAGCTACGGAATTATGGGGCGCGACGCGTTGCCCAATATACAAAGCTGCGTCGTCGTATGATCGCTTCATGTGTATAAAACAATTTATTCAATTCGACAATGGAAATACTCGACAACAGCGACTCATCAACAGCAAAACTGCGGCTATTGACGATATTTGGCGAATGTTGCAACATAACTTGGCAGCAGCTTACACTCCTCATGAAGCACTAACAGTTGATGAGCAGTTGTTCCCTTACAGAGGCCGGACCCACTTCACACAATACATTTCGTCAAAGCCAGCTAAGTATGGTTTGAAAGTATGATGGTTATGCGACTCACAGAGTTATTATCCTGTAAAGGGAATGATATATTCTGGAAAACTGCCAAACCAACAACCAAGTGCAGAACGGAGTGCTGGATCTTGTGGAAAAATATTTAGATGCTGGCCGTACTATATTCGCGGATAATTTCTTTACCACTCTTGACTTGGCGCGTATTTTGTTGAGGAGGAAGACCGCATATGTTGGTACAGTGCGCTACAACAAAACATTTATTCCACAGGATTTCAAGAAGAACCCGAAGCGCACCATCAATAGTACATTATATGGGTTCAACGAAGGGGATATAGCGTTATGCTCATACGTGCCGAAAAAAATAAAGTGGTGAACGTGCTCTCCACACCTGCCTCGTTGACGAGCAAACCGAGAAGCGGAAGCCCTATGCCATATTATATTACAACGCCAACAAATGCGGCGTTGATACCATGGATCAAATGCTAGCCACTTACAGCTGCAAAAGAGCAACACAACGATGGCCGTTGGCCATGTTTTATAATATGCTGGACGTCGCTGCATTGACTGCTTTTACGATTTACAACGAAATGAAGCCTACAAAAAGGAGTGACAGACGGCGGTCGTTCTTGTTACTGCTAACGAAACAACTGGCCACACCAAATATTGAAGAACGTGCCCTGAACAATCATATAACCTCATATCCAAGGATACGCAATGCGATGGAAGCATTCGATGTCAGGGTAAGAAAAACATCTTCAAATTCAAGAATAGAATATATATTTATTTGTTTTTTATTTTCCTTTTCATTTCAGGTATTACGAAGACCGATGGAAGGCAATGCACCGTCGTTTGCGGCTAGGTCAAGTAGACCGTCATGTCGCCTTTGCCGTTCTGAGTACGGGCGGCAGCGGAAAACGCGGGAATACTGCTTCGGCTGCGGCAACGCTGTTTACGGAGAATATAGCACACTTTTACATCACTGCAAACTTGCGCACAGGGCGGGGGACAAGAAGTACACGCTCAACAACAATAATTTTTAAACTTTTTTATAATAGTCTTAATTCAAGCAAAAAAAAAAAATTAAAAAAATTGAAAAAATTATTTTTGTATGTAGAATTTAGTTATAAACAATAAAAACAAAAAAAAAGTCAAAAAAAAATTTTTTATATGAAAAAAACATATAAAACAGAACTGTCACTCATCGGAGGGTTAATGGATTAATAAAAATGTATTTTGGTTTAGTTTAAAAAATAACAACAAAATTTCAGATTATTTGAAATAAGCCACATTTAGCCTAAAAACCACCCTAATATTCGTTTACAAACATATGAATAAACACAAATTAAGTACTGATTTTTGTTAAAGTTCTAATTAAATATTTGGTTTCGATATCTTTTTTTTTTTCTTTTCATATATATTGTTAAAGTTTATTGCAATTTATGGCATTAACTAAATATCTTGAGAAAAACAACACACACTTACAGCTAATGACTGTTTACTTTATTAACTTAAAACGAATTATGTTGATTGTGAATTGGTAGCCATTGAAATTCGTGATTATTATACCAAAATAGCGAATGTTTGGAATAAAAAATTATAAAGACAAAAATACTAAAAGACATTGTTAAAAATGCCGATTTCCTTCTAAAGTATGGTATTGATTTTCTATTTTTATTTCTTGTTCAATTTAAGAACATAAATAAACACGTGCTTTATTTGCTTTATCATTTGTTTTGTTTGAAATATAAAATTAACAAAAGATTTAACAACAATAAATATGCACGATCAATCTCGTTTGACCTAATGTGAATAAACCATATTTCAAGACAAAGCATTTTAGCCAAGGCTGTTCTAGGTTAGACATTTATTATACGAAGACCTTCATGTAAGAGTTTGTTTCTTAAGAAACATATCACGAAATTCCTTAGAGAAATAAGCAAAATGATTATAAATTTTTTTCATTACACAACTTACGTATAGACAGTGTGCTAATGAGCAACGTCATAAAATACAAATAATGAGTAATATCAGGATTTCAAGTTTAAGAATTTAAAAATGAATTAATTACTAATGATTGTTATAATTAAGTTATTTTCTATGAGGATGTTAATGAATCGACTTGACCTATTTAATTATAGTTTTGAATAAAAATAAAACAAAACTGAAAAACCACAAATATAAAAATTCCAAAGCACACCACAGATCCGGCCAAATTATTAAATAAGTTGATATGTTAAATTATTGTATTTAAATAAAAAATAATTAATAATAACGTATATATAAAAATATCATTAAATAACAAAGTATGATAGTAAAGTTCGAGTAGGTCGACTATGCGATAACATATGGAATGTGTTTCGAACAATAATCAGATCCCAATAACGCTGGATATAACTAAAGTGGGTAACTGACTTTGTTTAAAAAACCAAATCGGAAGAATAAAAAAAAATATGTGGATTTTAAATTTATTTTTTACCCTCCATAGCACGGTGCAGAGGGATTATGTAGGTTTGTCATTCCGTTTGTAACGTATGGGAAACCCCATAAAATACGCATAATCCTGAGTCGATAAGGCGATGTCTGTCTGTCCGCCTGTCTGTTGAAATTACGTTAATTCACAAACTAAACCATTTACCTGGGAAAGTTATGATAATTAAGTTTGTCATTATTTCGAGAAGGGTTGTATTTAAAATGGGGTACATAGGGCATCATAGTGCCGAGATATGTTCAAAAAGATGAAGACACCTCTTAAAATAATTAAAAAAATTGAGTGTGCTGTCGTAATATTTTGTACAAAAAAATCCCAGCCCTCGAAATTCGAATGCAAATTCTGGGAAAATTTATTTTCTTAATCAATTATAAATATCTGTTGAATACACAGAAGATATATAACTAGGTTTGTTAATAAATAATTTTTAAGAGTCTAAAGGTATGCTAATCAATTTTAGCCAATTCACAATTCAACACAAATTTAATAAACACGCACACACAGCATTGTAAGTTAAACCCTGTAACACTATACGGTTTGGGTATAATGACTTTGTGCTGCTGTTTATTACTACCAAAAATATTTGACCTAGACCCAGCTTTTATTAAACGATCGACTCAGAATCACTTTCTGAATAGATTTAATTAAGTCTGTCCGTCTGTCCGTCTGTGTGTCCATATAAACCTTGTAAGCAAACTACAGATCGCAAATGTGAATACATTTTGATGAAATTTGGTACATAAGCTTCCACCGGCCACATGATGATCGCTACTGAAATTGGAGAAACTCGGTCCATGTTCAGAACTAGTCCCCATACAAATAAGCCATATGAAATCGACATAAATTGCCATAAGATCCAAATTGTTTTATAGATCTCAGTCAAATTAGGTTTGTATGTGGGTAATTCCATGTCAAATCAACCAATGGGTGTACACTACCTTCTCCAAATTGTATGAAGACAGATTATTACAGAACTAAAATAAGTGCAAAGTTTGAGGGCACTGGCACTTCTGTATCCGGAAATATGTGGTCTTGAAAATCGTAAAAAAAGGTCAAAATTTACAAAGTTGTACTTACTTAATTATCATTTTCTTGAAAAGTATTATAGTTACGCAACTCATCAAGGTTGCATTTGAAAGGTTAATTAATTACCTTTAATTTGATATACAACATGATTTTTTTTTTTGGAAAGGTCCAAGGTCACATCTCTTGACCTATAATTCGGGAGGCTATAGCTGTAAAAACGACAATTTTAAAAATCTGAAAAAATATATGTTTAAGATTGGTTCCTTCCCTAAAGTTCCAAAAAATTTCAGACTGGGGGTATGCTTGGATCCAGAAATATTTATCATAGAGTAAAGGTAGATATTTAAAAAGTCGGTGCTGTTACTGTTACTGTTTATGAATGTGGTTGGTTGTGCTCGTGAGCGTCGGCGGGCTATGCACGCACGCCGCTATTGTTTCTGGTTCTTTAGCTCTGTACTGTACTCAGTACAGACCTGTGTTAGGGTTGGTTTGACAGGTAATTATGTTAGAGCGAGACAACAGTATAAATGTTGTCGGGTGTGGTTCGTAGTGTCAAATAACTTGGATATAGAGAAATTATTGAAAAACGAGAAGTCAAAGGAAGCACCACGAAAAAAAAAACCATTCTAAGCACGTTGCTTTAAAAAACCACATGTGTTGCTATAAAATCAATATTTTTAAATAAAACCAAAAGTGTTCAAAGTGATTGTTTTTTGCCTCTGTAAACAATATGTCATTTAATACAATATATTGTTGTAATCCATTTAAAAATTTGCTCATGTCCGGAATGCAAGAGGACTTCGAAAAGTTCACCAATGGATGACTGGAATTAGTAATAACATTTCAATATCAAATAAAATATGTGATATATGCAGAAGAGAACTTTATAAATTAAAAGGAAGTATAAACAATAATATTCAATCTATGAACGAGCCAGAAAACGAGACTTCAGACTCGGAAAGTGAAGCATCAGTTTCGGGAGATGTTCGAATTTCTAAGCTAAACGAAAGTTTAACATATTTGCAAGAATCTCCAATATGTTCGAGAAAAATTCCATTAAAAGGGTATACAACTAGAAAGTTAGAAAAAATAACAACATCAATTAAAACCAACATTTTCCCAAATTCAACACCTTCAACCTCTCACGTATGCCCAGAATCGGAAATAATCGAACAACTAAAAGAAAAGTTTAAATCAATAACTAAAAACAGTGATAAAATTCAACTTTTAACTATTTTACCTAAAAGCTGGACATTGAAAAGAATGGAGGAGGAATTTCAAATAACAAATTTCATGGCACGAAAGGTAAAAAACTTGGTTGAGACAGAAGGCGTATTGAGTACACCGAATCCAAAACTTGGAAAACGATTGCCATTAGAAATTGTTGATGTAGTGAAAATCTTTTATGAAACTGATGATGTCAGCAGATGTCTACCAGGATGTAAAGACTACGTGTTAATAACAGAAAATGGTGTAAAAGTAAAGAAAAAATAAAAGACTTTTACTCGGAAATCTTCGAGAAGTTTATGCTTTATTTAAAGAAAAACATGAAGGCATAACTATTGGAATTTCTAAATTTTGTGAACTTCGGCCAAAAAATGTGGTTCTAGCAGATGCGCCAGGAAGCCATAATGTATGTGTTTGTAAAAGACATCAAAATACAAAACTAATGCTCCACGCAATAAACCTGAAAAAATTGACAGAAAATGTACAGGATTTTGTGCTGGAAACTTATAAAGATTGTTTAAAAAGACTTATATGCAATCCCCCATCACCAAATTGCTACCTTGGCAGATGTAGCATGTGTCCAGATATACAAAATTTTAAAGAGAAACTTGGTGAATTATTATTAGAAAATGAAATTGATGAAATCATATATAAACAGTGGATAAGTGTAGATAGAGACTCTTTGGAAACTATTATTAAAGAAACTGATTCTTTTCTGGATTCTTTGTGCGAAAAACTGCAAACTCTTCTACCCCATTCATTCGCATCTAAAGAGCAGGGTGCATTTATGGCTCACAAAAAGTCTGCGTTGGAAGAAAATGAGTATTTAGTAATTTGCGACTTCTCCGAAAATGCAACTTTTGTGGTTCAGGATTCTGTGCAAGGCTTTTTATGGAATAATAGCCAGGCCACTCTATACCCAATAGCAATTTATTACAAATCAAATGGAAAATTAGAAACTACAAATTTTATAATAATATCAGACTGTCTAATACATAATACCATAGCAGTTCATTTATTTCATCGCCACCTAAATGAGTTTTTAAAAAACAAGTTTTTGAAAATACCAAAGAAAATTTTTTATTTTTCGGACGGTTCTTCGGCTCAATTTAAAAATAAAAAAAACTTTGCCAATTTATGCCATCATAGCGAAGATTTTAATTGTTCCGCTGAGTGGCATTTCTTTGCTACCAGTCACGGCAAAGGATCTAGTGATGGTCTTGGGGGAACGGTAAAGCGTGAAGCACGAAGAGCCTGCTTGCAACGTCCATTCGAAGATCAGATAACTACAACTCTCCACTTGTATAATTGTTTTCAGCAAACTCTTCAGAACTGCAACTTTGCATATTTAACGGAAAAAGATTATGAAGAAGAAGAGAAATTGCTAACTGATAGATTTATAGGATTACGTACAATTCCGGGACCTCAAAAGCAGCACAGCTTCATACCAATTTCAAAAACACAATTACAAGCTAAAATTTATTCCGCTGATAGCAAATTTGTAATTGAAAACATTTATAATAAAATTGAACAACAACAACAGCATTCATCATAATAATGTCAACAACAACAACAACAACAACAACAACAACAACAACAACAACAACAACAGCATTCATCATAATAATGTCAACAACAACAACAACAACAGCATTCATCATAATAATGTCAACAACGCCAACAACGCCAACAACAACAGCATTCATAATAATAATAATTCACTTGTTAAATATCTACCTTTACTCTATGATAAATATTTCTGGATTCAAGCATACCCCCAGTCTGAAATTTTTTGGAACTTTAGGGAAGGAACCAATCTTAAACATATATTTTTTTCAGATTTTTAAAATTGTCGTTTTTACAGCTATAGCCTCCCGAATTATAGGTCAAGAGATGTGACCTTGGACCTTTCCAAAAAAAAAAATCATGTTGTATATCAAATTAAAGGTAATTAATTAACCTTTCAAATGCGACCTTGATAAGTTGCGTCACTATAATATTAATCAAGGAAATGATAATTAAGTAAGTACAACTTTGTACATTTTTATAGTTTTTCCCGATATTCAAGACCTCATATTTCCGGATCCAGAGGCGTCAGTGAACTTAAATTTAGGATTTTTCTTATATCTCGGATACACTTTAATCCTGCCAAAATTCAGCCAATTTGGAAACAGTGATGTAAAAAACAGCCATATTTTAAGTTGAGTTTAGATGGTTTAACACATCTATGTTTTACTACTAACCGTAATTGTTTCGCAGAACATCATAATTAACCATAATTTATCGCAAAACATTAAAAATTTAACTTTTATTGAAAAACCTATGTATAATAAAAAAAGGCGTTTTGGCTCCCTTAAGGACCACAGGGACACATGTGTCCCATAAAAAAACTCGTATACGAAAAATTTTTTTTTTCAAATTTTTGAATGGTTTTGCTTTAGTTGGATTCTGACAAGCTTATTTCATATCAAAATGATAAAGGGAAAGTCCCCAGAACCTTATGGTCCTGAAAGGGTTAAATCGAATCAGATAGTGATTCTGATTCGATCGGTATAATAAAAGATGGGTCTAGGTCAAATATTTTTGATAGTTACAAACAGCAGCACAAAGTCATTATATTCAAACCACATAGTGGTATATGGTATAAATATATACAAACCAAATTTGAGAAAAATCTGTGCAACATTTTTGTTTTTTGATAGATTTATGTAAGTGAAGATCGGGAAGCAGCTCTATATGGAGACTTTGAGTAAGAACTGTCCTATAGGGATTATTTTTGGACTACTGATTAATGGATATAATAAACACATGTGCATCTATGCAGATTGCATTCATTACAGTAGTTATAAGTGCGATTTTTTACATTAATTTTTGCGCATTGAACACATCTCTTTCTTACGTTGGCTTTGAGCATAGAGTGCGAGAAGCTGGTCTCTTGCTGACAGTAATTTTTGATGACTGGAATATTGGAAATTCTCTCTGACGCGAAGAATAGCCAGCGATTAAATTTCTGGCCAACAATCGTCTAAACCCAAGGGAGTTAACTTGACTCTGTTCAACAAGGTTTTTTGCTTTACATTCGGTGTAAATAACGCTTATATCAAGTAAGTCAAAAAATAACCGGAGGTAATATTTTATTTTTGATTTGCGGTCTAGTTCATGAAAGCACTTGCGCTGATCCATTAAATCTACTCCACCCATATTTTTGTTGTAATGCATAATAGCTTTCGGACATTTTACGTTGATTTTCTCAGCACTACCAGCTATGCGACGTCTGACAGTGTCTGTCTCCACTGGCGAAATAAAATTTGTGAGAAGAGTCACAGCTCTGTTGTCCATCCACTTCACAAAGGCTATGTCCTCAAAGCTTGATGTGTGAATGTCTCCTCGCTTCATATTCTTATCGAGAGGCACATTTTTTTTGGAATATTTTTTCGGTTGCTTCTTACTGTTCCACAGGACTTTATTTGACGTTTTTTCAACTCATATTGTAACAAAGGCGAGTTGAAGAAGTTATCAACGTAGATCTAGGAGCCCAAACCTGTGAGTTTTTCTGTCAGCTGAAGCACGACTGATTCCCCAAATCCATATTCAGTTCCATACTCTTTTCTTCCAGTGTATAGATCAAATTCTACACCACATCTTAAATCCCCATTTTATTGGTTTGTTCTTGATATACTGTTTCATAGCATTATGACTTTTGAATTTGATCATGTGTTCAACGACAGCCTGTTTGTATGTGTTCTTCGTTGCATTTTGAAATGCTTTGTTGAAGTGACTTATGACAGGTCTGATCCTAAAAGCGCGATCATTCCTGTTTCCTTCTTCATCGTTATTGCTGACGTGCAAATTTTGACGGATATCTTCAAATCTTTTTCTTGTCATTACATTACTTATGAAGCGTACACCCATATTAGGTTCTGTTGACCAATAATCACGAATGGATGGTAAAACGTTATATGTCATTACCAGATTGATACCAAGAAATGCTTTCATTTCGTCAGCACTAACATCAAAAACTCTTCCATTTTGTTCACCATATCTACAGGATTCATGAACTATAAGTTCTATCAAAACATCAAAGTTCGTAGTCAGTAAAAAGATCTGAAATGATGACAGATTACAGTTGGGGTCCCCAACATCGCAGATTTGCACTTTTCCAAACTCATAGTCATTGTTAGGGAATACGTTTGCAGTGTATGAATTTCTCCATTTAAAATTTGGTTCACTTTTTTCTGTCGTCTTTTTCTTGTAACTTTCTGGAATACGAGGCCCTTGTTCCGTTATCTCAACGACTTGTTCTGTTGTCTCAACCGCATTATCATCGATTTCACAAAATGCTGCACCTGCATCAACATCAACTTCAAGAAAAACATGGTCTTCTTCATCTAGACACAAATCGTCTTCATCTTCGCTATTTTCCGCAGTAAGAAATTGCAATATTTCTTCTTAATTCAGTTTTAAAAATCTACGACGCTGGAAAGCCATTCTTCTAGAAAAATGTTGTTACAATATGCTATAGAATTTACATTCACCACACTTACAAAAATGAATCAGCAAATCAAAGAACAAAAATGTTTCTCTCAAATATCACTTTTTTTAGCAAATTAGAAAACACAACCACTTCTCACAGCGTAAAGTAAGTAAATAGAATACAAATTCTAGGAATTCAGTCACCTGATAAAGTTTACAGACTTAATGGGGAAGTCCCTTTTTAGTTTTTTTAATATGCCAACTCTCACCACTGTTAGCAGTTACATTCAAATTCATCGAACGAAAAGTTACCATTGACGACCACAGGGACACCCGTGTCTCTTTTCGTTTTTTTTTTTAATAAAGCTAGTTTTTTTCTTGAAAATATCTCGAAACCGAATTTCAATTTGTAGAATATTGTTAAATTAAACAAATTTTTTTTAATTTGAAGGAAAGAGAAAATTTCGTCTATGATTTAGAGCAGTTTAAATATCCCGTTTACGGTATGTGCAAAACTTGCTTTTTAGGACTTAAAAATATATTTATAAATTTTTTTTTTTCACACAAATTTTTTAAAAACTTTAAAAACCCATCACTTAACTTTGCATTAAGCTAAAAATATCAATACTTTTAGTATTAATTTATTTTAACGCGTATTTTTTTTTGAGGACACATATGGCCCCTGGTCATCAAAGGGTTAACGATGTCCGTCCGTCCGTCCGTCCGTCTGTGTGTCCATGTAAAGCTTGTTATCAAACTGCAGGTTGCAATTTGGTATATAAGCCTTTATCGGCCATCGGATGAACGCTATTGAAATTAGTGAGAATCGGACGATGTTCAAACCTAGCCCCCTTACAAATGACCCCTATGAAATCGACATAAATTGCCTTAAGATCCAAATTGTCATATAGATCTTACTCAAATTTGGTTGGTATGCGTTTATTACATCCATTAATGAGTAGTCCAAAAATGATACCTATGGGACAACTCTTAGTCGTAGGCCCCATATAGAGCTGCTTCCCGATCTTCACTTACATATATCTAACAAAAAAAAAAATATTGCACTGATTCTTCTCAAATATACATATTTTTGCAAAATATAAGAGACTTAACCAAACATGATCAGGATCGGTCCATTTTTGGACCTAGGCCCTTTATAGATATAGCATCCGATATGAACTTTTTCATATCTGCAGCCAAAAAAATTAATAAAGATCCCACTCAAATTTAGTTTATGCTCATTTTCTATATCCAGTTAGTTGGGCCTAAGAGATAGGGTCTCTAAACGCATGGTATAGGGTATCGTATAGTCGGTCTAGACCGACTATAATTTTCTTACTTGTTTTTCAAAATATAAGTGACTTTAAAAAATATGGTTAGGATCGGTGCATAGCTCGACCTAGTCCCCATATAAATATAACATCCGATATGAACTTTTTCATATCTGCAAGCAAAAAAAATAATAACAGTGCCACTCAAATTTGGTTTATGCTTATTTTCTATATCCAATTATTTGGATATACCTGGACCATGGTATAGGGTATAGGGTATCGTATAGTCAGTCTAGACCGACTATAATTTTCTTACTTGTTGATGTGTAAACATCTATACGCGCAGGGTGGTAAATATCTAATTCACAATACAATCACAAAAAAGCTTAACACAAATCGGTGGGAGCTGTAACACAAATAGGTGTGTGACTTATGTTTGTATTGGTGAAAAAATTATGAGATAAAATTGCTTTTTAGGACACTTTTTTTTAAAAAGCGTCATCTATGTGTCACTTATATACGTTTATATTGGGATATTTTTAACGTTTTACAGCAAAGGGTTGTTGCATTAGCTGAAACAGTTTTTACTGTAAGTGATACATAGATGACGCTTTCTGTTTGAATTTAAAAAATTACATAAAAAAATCTTTAATTACTAGATGTTTACACATCTCCCCTGTAATCGGACTCACATGATTTTTTATTTATTTGAAGTTTAAATATATGTTAGCAGCAACTTTAAATGCATTTTACTCAAAAAAAAAAAAAATGTTCAGGATGGTGGACATGGTGGACAGCTAAAAAGATATATCTTTCAAATGGGATATTTTTAGTTGAAGCCGGTTGGTAACTAAAATTTTTATATCGGTCACAAGAAATCGATTTGCCTATTAATATTATATATTAAGTTTATAAAATTATCCAATGGTTTAGGTTTAAGATATTTATGTAAGCGTAAAACTAATGTGAAGTGTATCAAAGATTCGGTACATCCGAACTTAACACTCTCACTTGTTAATATTAAATCAAGGCCAGAAATTTAAAGTTTTCGCGAGGGAGTTAAACCTGGCGACTGTGCTTGATAGATTAGCAGGTGGTAGCCCAGTTAATGGATTTTTTTCATATGCGCATCGAGAGATGCGGTAATTTTTGCTTCTAATCAATGTCGAATCTGACGAATAGCTTTGAAAAATATTCGTCGGAGATCGTTTTACCCTTTTTAAAGTAATCAATGCAAATGAAACCACCTGCATTACAAAAAATTGTCGGCATGATATTGTTGGCAGTATTGCTGCATATTCACCTGAATAATTCCGACTGTTCCTTGGATTCATCCAGGGTTACGAAGCGGGTTTAAAACTTCTTCTGATTGCAGTTGAGCATTGAAAAATACTCATACGATATGGTCATACTGTGGTACTTATGGTCAAGTAAGATAGCTTCATCATGTCCAAATATATATTTGTATTTGTATTTATTTATTATATGCGATTTTCCATTACAACAAGAAACAGTATCTTATAAATTACAGTAATGGAATCAGATAAGTTATTCACTATATATTTAACATCAGTAGCTCTTAATGTAAATTTAAAATATTATAAATTACAATTAAAAAGCAATAAAAAAAATCAAATTAAATCAATTAAAGTATTGGTAAAGTAATTTTCTAAACCCTATTACGTTGCTTGTAATTAGCATCACATTAGAAAGCTGATTCCAGAGACGAATAGTTAGAATAAAAAATTGACATTCTGAGGCATGTATTTAAATTGAATTATTCGATACCCTCTGGAAGATCTTGCGAACTTTAATCGTTCAAAAAGATATTTTGGAGCCTTTGTTATAATAATTTTATGTAGGAATATAATGTTCTTGAATTTAATATAGTTGTCAAATGACATGTGTAAGACATGACACTAGTATTGGGATACATGATCAAATTTTCTTAATCCAAAGATATAGCGAATAATGTTGTTGAAAGTTACAGTAAGTTTTCTGTTATCCCTAGAGTTGCAACCTGTGTAAACCTCAGATGCATATAGTAATGTTGGTAACAGATATGTTTTAGTAAGTAGCAATCTTATTTTCGGTGGAGTAAAGTACTGTGTTAACCATAAGCTTCTTAACATACTATAAATTCTGCCACAGGGTTGATTAATATGATCTGACCAAGTCAGAGTTCCATTAAAAACAGCTCCGAGATTTCTTACAGAGTCCGCGATGTCAATTTTAGAGCCCACAAGGAAGATTAATCTCATTCTCCAAATGCACCACTTCTCCTTTATTACAATACACTTAGATTTATTTGGATAAAGTCGTAGATCATTTGCCGTTGCCCAATTTAGAATACGTTTGAGATCATAATTTAGTTCTTGAGTTTTGGAAATAATTGAATCCTTGGTACTACTTAAATATAGTTGAATGTCATCAGCGTACATCTGAACCTTAGAGAATTTAATTTGTTGTCGAAGATCATTGGCATATATCGAATAAAGTAGTGGTCCAAGGATTGAACCCTGTGGTACCCCTCTTATAACTTGCAGTGAGTTTGAGATGGAGCTACCATTAGCAACAGATTGGGATCTGTTTGTGAGATATGAAAACATGAGTCTAACTGCTAATGTAGAAAAATTAAAAAACCTCTTCAGTTTGAGGCATAAAATTGAGTGGTGCACCGTGTCAAATGCCTTTGAGTGATCCAATAAAACCAAAAAAGATATTTTTCCATCATCCATGTTACTTCTTAACTCCTCAACTACATCAGATAAAGCTGTTATACAGCTATGTTGTGGCCTGAAACCAGATTGATTCTAATTCTGCCGTTGCGTGTGACCTACGTATAAACTGTGTTCCTTTCACCGTTGAAGAAGATTTATATCGTATATTTAATACAATTTGCAAAACAATTAAGATTCCCACACCCCAACTACAATATATACACCGTTTACAAAATAAAAATAATAAGAACAATGAAAATTCTCCTGATGGCGTTATCATCGCTAAACTAATGACACCATACGACAAAAACTTTGCCCTTAAGGCGTTAAATGCATATAAGAAAGAAAATAGAAATCTAACGTTAAATATTTTGGGTTTTGAAACTTATGAAAAAAGTCAATATTTTTACATCAACGAAAACCTAACAAACGGCAACTTTAAAATTCTTTGCGAAGCAGTTAACCTTAAGAAACGAAAATTACTGCACTCAGCCTATTCATTTCGGGGACTTGTTTACATCAAACGAATGCATACGGATGAGCCAATTTGTATTGAAAGTTTAGATGCCCTAAATCATTTATATCGCCTGGATGAAGGATCTAATTCACAGCATGATGATTATATATTCTCAAACAGTGTTTCTTCTTAACTTGCTATTTTTACACTGTTATCATTCTTTTTATTTTGTAATTATAAACATATTTAAACAAACTTATATTATTATCTTATTTAAATTTGTACACAACAACTTTTTTAAAATATCGTACTTTTATTTTTGGACTAGTTTCATTTTATATCGCGTTGCTTTTAGTTCAGTATTTGAATTTTATTTTAATGAACATTGTTGGTAACATAAGTGGAAATTCTAAAGATGTGACGTTTAATATGGTAAAAATCTTGGCGAAACAAAAGAAAGGAGTACAAATCTGCCACATAAACGCACAAAGTTTAATGTGCAAAATTGATGAGTTCAGATTCGTTTTCGAAAAATCAAATATTGATGTAGTGTGTGTTTCTGAAACATGGCTCGATGAATCTATTCCGGATAGCCTCATTTGCTTAGATGGTTATAAAGTATTTCGGTTTAATAGAAGTGGAAGAGGAGGAGGTGGTGTGGCAATATACGTCAAAAATACTATAACATGTAGTTTTCGTTGCAAGGCGGAAGAAAATGACAGAATTGAGTATATTTTTGTTGAAATCTCATCATCTGGAAGAAAAATGCTGATTGGTTGTGCTTACCGACCCAAACGTGATGTACCTTTTGCCGATTTTATGAACAAAATGGAAATCTTAACCATGCCTTACAATGATATAGCAATTTTGCGATATTTCAATTCGAATCTACTAAAAGAATCGTCGTTTAAAGATAGTATGCAGTCATTAGGACTCACACCAACGAATATTACAACACCAACACACTTTACAGCGTCCAGCAGTACATTGATTGATCTAATATTTGTCGCTAATCCGTCGAAGGTCCTGATGTATGATCAAATCTCAGCTTCCAGTTTTTCTAAACATGATCTGGTTTTTCTAGCCTATGATTTCCAGCTTCACCAAGAAGATCAAATTTTTTTCTCCTATCGTGATTACAAGAATCTTAACTATAGTTTGTTGTATGAGAATTTCAACTTATTCAATTGGAACCAAATATACCAAATGACTTCTGCTGATGGTCAGTTGGAGTTTTTAGAACGTAATATCTTAAGCCTCTTTGATGATACAGTTACGTTAAAAAAGAAAAAAAGTTATCACAAAGAGTATACCATGGTTTTCAACTGATGTCCAGCAATCAATACAACGCAGAGATTTTGCTTATTCCCGGTGGAAACGTTTCAAAACGAATGAATTGAAACTCGATTTTCGCACTGCTAGAAGTGAGGCTAATTCTAAAATAAGAATGGCTAAAACTAATTAATATTCCAAACGATTTTCATCCGCCATTGACTCCAAGGATACATGGAAAACCATTCGAGATATTGGTATTGGCAAAAATAATAAAAATGAAACCTGCCCAATTGATGCAAACGAACTTAATAGCATTTTCACTTATCTTCCGACGACAATAGTGAACAGTACAGCTTCGAACAACAATATTATGAATAATAGCTCCTCTTTTGAAGAAACTGCATTCGAGTTTTCTTGTGTTAGTCAGTTTGATGTATTATCCAGTTTTTCATTAATAAAATCAAACGCCGTGGGTTTCGATAACTTACATCCCAAGTTTATCAAGATCATTTTGCCATTAATATTGCCTTATATAACACACCTATTTAACACCATTATTACATCAAGTTCTTTGCCTACTAAATGGAAATATGCAAAAATAATACCTATTCCAAAATCGAAAACGGAGTATCGCCCAATAGCTATATTAAGCTTTCTATCAAAAGTAATGGAAAAACTACTACATCTACAAATGAGCAATTATATAAACGAAAATCAACTAATGTCTGACAAGCAGTCCGGATTTCGTTCTAACCACAGTTGTACTACAGCTTTGGTTAATGTAACGGAGAACATAAGACGTGAACTTGATTGTGGTAACATAAACTTTTTGGTACTTCTCGACCATTCAAAGGCGTTCGATACAGTAAACCATCAAACACTATGTATGAAGCTAAAACACTTTTCTAACTTTTCATCCACTTCTACGCAGCTTTTACATTCATACGTCACAAATCGGACTCAATCTGTATACGTTAATAATTCGACCTCAAGACCTGTAACACTCACGAAAGGCGTACCTCAAGGATCGATTCTGGATCCACTTCTTTTTTCCATCTATGCCAATGATTTGCCACAACAACTATCTCACTGCAAAATACACATGTATGCGGACGACGTTCAGCTGTATCTGAGTAGTCCAGTAAATTCCATAGAAGAAAATGTTGAAAAGTTAAACTATGACCTTAATAAAATACATTTTTGGGGCACTGCAAATGGACTTTGTCTCAACCCGCATAAATCAAAATGTTTGATTATTCATAAAAAAACTTTTCAGCCTGTTCTTGAACATGATATACTAATAAACCATCAGAAAATCGAGATTGTAAAAAAGATGAAAAATCTTGGCATAGTTTTCAATAACAACTTGACTTGGTCAAGCCACGTAGATACACTTGTGGTTCAAACGTATATAAAGCTAAGATCGCTTTGGGTAACTCAGTATTTTACGCCGTTAAGAGTAAGACATCTTCTTGCAAAGGCATACTTAATTCCTGGTCTACTTTATGGCTGTGAACTTTTTGGCAACTGCGACTACGCCAGCAAGAAAAAACTAAATATTTTGTACAACAATATTGTTAGATATGTTTATGGACTGAAGAAACGTGATAGCGTTTCGACTTTCTCAAAAAGTCTATATGGAGTCTCATTCGATAACCTTATTAATATAAGGGTTTTAATGTTTTTGCATAAAATTATTTACACTGAGAAACCCCTATATCTTTATGATCAAATACAGTTTGCTAGATCCAGAAGGGGCAAAAAACTTATTATCTCTATGCGTCGATGCCTTGTGTCAGAATGGCAATTTTTCATAAACGCCACACGTCTTTGGAATGCAATTCCACACAAACAACAATTAGTTAGCAACGCGATACATTTTAAGAAATTTTTGTTTAGTTACTTTGTTTAAATATATTTAATTTTCATTTTTTTAAATTCATGAATTTTAATAATTTCTTGTATTTATTTTACTTTATTTTAAATAAGTTATAATTTTTTTTTTATTGTGTTTTAATTATGTGGCGAATTTTTGAACGATGAAAATCCTGTACTTTAATTATAAGACATGTCTTGTTGTACAGGAAATTAATAAAGAAATAATAATAATAATAATAATAATAATAATAATAATAATAATAATAATAATAATAATAATAATAATAATAATAATAATAATAATAAAGATTTGTCTGTGTAAAAGGTGCTCGAAAACTTTTGAGAGATATGGAAGAATTGCAATCGGGCGGTATTCGTTACCCGGTTTTGGTATTGGTATAATTTTGGCATGTTTCCACTCCATTGGAAATATGCTAGTAGTGATTATGGAGTTAAACAAGTACATTATGAAACGGACAATACATGGTAAAATCATTTTTATAAATCTGGGGTGTATATTACAGAGCTCAGAAAAAAACACACACTGAATAAAAAACTCGTACATATATGTAAACAAACATAACTTAGACCAACACACACATATTTTTATTTTCATACCAATTATGTTTGTTTTTAAATTTTCTTCGGTGCCCAACACAACCATGACTGTGTTCGTTTTAATATTTCGTTATTTACACGAACATTTTTGTATCACATACTTTTTGTTTCAATCACACATAAAGCACACATTTTTGAGTGTTGCTTTATTTGAAGTTCATGTTCTGGTAAGTGTACTGAAAAAAAACACAGAACATATACAATAAACAGGTTCGAGTTCAGTTATATTTTAAGTCGTGTTGTGGCTCGTGTAGTGAGAAAAAACACAACATGTACAATAAACAGGTTCGAGTTCAGTTATATTTTAAGTCGTGTTTAAAATAACGAAATATTAAAACGAACACAGTCATGGTTGTGTTGTGCACCGTAGAAAATTTAGAAACGCACATAATTGATACGAAAATAAAGATATGTGTTGGCTGCTTTTGAACAGAACATTGTGTGTTTCGTGTGTGTATTTTCTGAACCTTTGTATATTATCAAGGCCCACAGCATTCGATTTAATAGCATTGAAACTTTCAACTACCTCTGTTAGTGTTACACACTGAAAGTTAAATTTGGGAATGTTTAAATTATTACAGGGAAAATCATCATAAAATTTGTTATCTATGGCTGGTAGAGGAATATTTACAAAAGCTTCATTTAGCGTATTAATGTCAACATTCATTGATTGTTTAATTGTCATATTTATTCCAATTTTGCGTATTTGTTTCCATGTTTTTTTACTACCAATAGCTGTATTAAATTTATTAAAATGATAGGAATTAACGTAAATATTGTTATTAAAAAAAATCTAAAATAAAAATTTTAAATTTATTTTTGTACTAAATTTTATTATGCTCTTTCCATCTTTTTTAAACTCTTTCTTTTAACTCATACTCTCTGTATGTCTGTCATGGGTGGACCCCATTCCCCCTCATCCAATTGATCTGAAACTTGGCCCATAGTCTTATTGTGACTAAAGATTATTTTTGTGGTAGTCACGCACAGTCACGCGCAGTCACGGGGTGATCTAAATGTCATTCCCCTCATCCGATCGATCTGAAACTTGGTCGATAGACTTGTTGTTGAAAAAAGAATAACTTTGACTTAGTCACGCACAGTCACGCATGGTCACGCGCAGTAACGTAGTGATCTAAAACCCATTTCCCCTAATCCAATCGATCTGAAGCTAGGTCGATAGACGTGCTGTGAAAAAAGATTAACTTTGACATATTTACGCACAGTCATGCATAGTCACACACAGCCACGGATATACTAAAACCTCACTTCCCTTCATCCGATCGATCTGAACCTTGTCCATAGTATTATTGTGACCAAAGATTATTTTTAAAATAGCTACGCAAAGTCACGCACAGCCACGGAGATTTTCAAAACTCATATACGTAAGGAAAGAAAGAGTTTTAATAAGAACTTTGTTTTTATGGGTTAGATTATTTTATAACTCAAGAAATTGAAACCGATTACCGGCTACATCATATTTTTTTTAATTTTTAAAATAAAACATTTAGAGATACACTTTCACAAAAAATAAAATAACTTCGGAACAACATCTGAACTGAACTTGTAGATAAACTACTTTTAAAGATAATATTTAGAATGTTGCCCCAACCTTTGTGAGTTTTTAATGATTTCTTTCTTTCATTTTTAGAACCGCCATTATTCGGAAACTATAAAAGCCAGCGGCCTAATTTTTCTTAATATATCTTAGTGAAGTATTTTTTTCTAATGAATTCTGATAGGGCATCCCGTTCCTTGCTTATAAATGGATGTTCCCACATTATTGATCAAAATTGGTTTGTGTGTTTATGTAAATCTTCAATCCAAAAATTACAGTGGTCTTGATTGCACCATGTTTTGATTTAGTACCCATATAATTTTTTATTGCCGAAAAATACATGACAAACTCACTTAAATTTAGTTTATACTTTTTTATCTTTACCCGCTATGGTTGACCCCTGTTTCCAATACCGATATCGGTAATATCCAATTCGACAAACTTCGATCATTTTTTCAAGTTTGTAATACCGATAATATGATGATACCGAATTCTTATATGGAACTTATGAGTTAAAAATTATCCTTACATTGTACTCCAGACTTTTTAAAGCAGAGTTTCTTATACTTAGCAGATTAGGTTGCTGCGGTGGTATACAGAAATTTTCTTTAACAGACAACTTTACAGATATCATATATAATTATATCACATATCCGTTCCAATCTCATTAGATTCGAAATTTCTTCAGAAATATAATTGAAAGAGAATTTATCGAAGAACCTAACATACATTTAACATACATTTGTTGTGTCATTTTCTAATAATGAACGCTACACCTAATCCTTGACAGTAATCTATTTTGCCTTATTTTGGAAACAACCGCTTTCCTCGCCATCTTACATTCTTCGTGATATTCTGATATCCTGTAACGTTTCCACTTCTGATACAGATTATCACGGTATTCTATTAGCATCTTGGTTTCCATTGTGAACCAAGGTCTATCTCTATTTTTAATAGTTTTCGTTTTGTTGAGGACACGTTTGTTGTAAATTCCTAAAATTTTACCATTAAGAAATGACAGTTATTTCCCAACATCGGTAAATAGAAAATTTGATCCCATGGAGTAGAGCAAAGATCATATCCCAAAGCCAAGATATCAATATTATTAAAATCACGCTAAGTAAATGTTTGGGGCTGAGTTTCTATTGCAAAATCATATGATAAGAAGAGTAGATCATGCTTCGAAAATGCTGGTGCTGCTAACTGATCATAATGAAGGACTTTACTTTGATTACTGCTAAAGAAAAGATCAAGCAAAGTGCTATTTGTTGACGTGAAGTGTGTAGGTCTCGTTGTGTTGACAGCTGACAAGTTAAACATCGTCATTATAGTGGTAAGATTTGAGTCATCGAAAAGATTGTTATTAAAATCACCTGATATAATGACTTCGGAGTATGACATTGATGAAAGCTCCAACTTCGTGGTAAGACTGTCAAACTTTATCCGTTTATGTGGACTGTATACACATCCAAGAAGAAGTTTATCACCATGACAATTGACGTCTACAAAAACATATTCCACGTCATTAGCTATATTATGTGTACAATTTAATTGAACTGAAATATTATTTTTTATATAAATTGCGACACGACCAGCATGACTACTTCTGTCGGAACGAAAGACACAGTACCCCTTCGGCTCATAGATATTGTCGCTAACATTATCACAGAACCATGTCTCAGAAACACATATAGCGTCAACATCCGAATTTTCAAATAAAAGACGAAACTCATTAAGTTTATTACATAAACTTTGTGCATTTAAATGACAAATACTGAAACCCTGTCTATGATTAGCCAGGATACGTACCATGTTATAATTACCATCTCTGGAGCCAACTTGTTCATATGATGTACTTGTCATAATGACATTCTAAAGCAACGCAATAAAATTTACATTTAGTCGTATAAAGTAAATTTAATAATAAAAAATAAATGTTACAAAAATTTGAAAATATGATTGTCATATATAAATTTAAAAATAAAAGACAAATTTTGCAAAATTTTAAAAACATATAGAGAAATGAAAATCATATGTAAAATGAGCAATAAGCAAAAAGATTTGTTAAACAATAGTAATAAATAGCATTAATAGCATCAAAGTTGATTAATGCTTTATGTTTATTATTCACGCACTCAGTTGTGATACCTACATAGTCAGCCAACTCACTCATTTTTATTCACTGATCGTCTAATATCATTTATTTATATTTTATCTATATATTTTATCTATACTTCCTGGCGTGACGACTTCCCTTCAGCGGCCGGAACATTGGGCGTTACTTGTGCTGGTATGGCCATAATGAATTTCAGAAAACAATCTCTTAATCATTGAAGTTAATGGTGCAGAATCCATGTATTATACATCAAGCCCTTGTTTGGATGCAGTGATGTCTTGTTCCACCATTTACAATGCTTTATTAGCACTCAAAATCCATTTTCAATTTCTGTCAAACACAAACTAAATGTTGCAGCTTTCCCAAAATGTTGCAGTACTCTACCAAAAGCGGATAGCTTACAGGAACAGGATTGATTTTTAGATAAGCAAAGTGCAAATAAAAACATTTATTTCCGCCGAAAATGGACTAGCTTGAATGGAATTTGCAAAAAAACACATAAACTGGAGTACAACCAAATGGAAGACCGTCGTTTTCTCTGATTAGTCGAAGTATATTTTAAAAAGTTCTGATGGATTTAGGCTAGTACGCAGACCTAAAGCACAACATCTTAATCCTCGGTATACTCAAAGCACGGTAAAATACGGAGGAGGGAATGTTTTGGTCTGGGGATGTTCTTCTGGTCACGGTATCCGACCAGTTTATAAAAGAAATGGCATAATGGATCGTTTCATACACAAATATATCCTAAAAAGTGTAATGATATCACAAGCAGATGAGGAAAAGGTGGTATCAACATGATAACGACGGAAAACACACCGCTAAATAAGTGAAAGTATTGTTCATAAACAAAAAGATTAACATTTTAAAATGGCTATCCCAATCAGCTGATCTCAATCCCATAGAAAATCTATGTGATACTGTAGATCGCTGAATAAATCGCGATGGTAGCAGAAATACGGATAACCTTTTCCGGCAAGTGGAAATTGCATGTAATTGAATTTCCGGTGAAATTTAATCTAATCTGATAGAGTACATGAAACGCATATCTCAAGAAGTTTTACAAAAATAAGGGCTACGCAACTAGATATTGGTAAAATTCTAATTTTTATTGAATGAACAAAAAAATGTTATGCGCACATTTTGTCTGATATTTTTTGTCAGAAAAGAAAATCTAAAAAAATCATATTTTCCCCATATAAACATACATGAAATTTTCATTCGATTTCCGGAGTGACTTCTTTATCGGATTTTCCCCAAACTTCATATTTATAAGTTCCATATAGAAAGGAAACAAACTGGATCCCGACACTTTCCAAAATCGCATTTTCATTAGCAATCTACAGTTTGATTATAAGGTTTACACACAGACAGGCAGACAGACAGATAGACGGACAGACGGACGAACGGGCATCACTAGCTCGACGCAGAATATATTTCTGAGTCGAACGGTACAGCAAAATATTTTTGTTAGTTACAAACATCAGCTCAAACTCATTATAGCCTGACCAGATATTGGTCAATTTTCTATCGGAGTTTGTGCACGTTACTTATATACTCATAAAAATAAATCAGACGGGGTTTATTAAATAACATCTATATATATAAAATTCATTTTCTGTTTGTTTGTTTGTTTGTTTGTTTGTTTGTTTGACCGCTATACAAATTTTAATTTTTCAACGGATTTTCCTGAAATTTTGTACACACGATCTCTATACCCCAGGAAAGGTCGCCATATACTTTTTACCGGCCACGCCTACTTTTACGCCCACTTTTTATGTAAAATTCATTTTCTGTTTTATTCATATTTGTTCACTATACAAATTTTTATTTGTTAACAGATTTCTCTGAAATTCGGTACACACGATCCCTGTACTCCAGCTAAGGTCACCATATACTTTTTATCTACCACGCCTACTTTTACGCCCACTTTTTGTATACAATTCATTTTCTGTTTTTTGGTATATTTGTTCGCTATACAAATTTTTATTTTTCAACGCATTTCTCTAAAATTTGGTACACACGATCTCTGTACTCCAGGAAAGGTAGCCATATGCTTCGTACCGGCCACGCCTACTTTAACGCCCACTTTTCACATGGCCAGGTCACCATGTGATTCTTGCGGCCACACCTACTTTTACGCCCACTTTTTGTATACAATTCGTTTTCTGTTTTTTGGTATATTTGTTTGCTATACAAATTTTTATTTTTCAACGGAATTCTCTGAAATTTGGTACACACGATCTCTGTACTCCAGGAAAGGTAGCCATATGCTTCGTACCGGCCACGCCTACTTTAACGCCCACTTTTCGTATACAATTCATTTTGTGTTTTGTATATTTGTTCGCTATACAAATTTTTATTTTTCAACCGATTTCTCTGAAATTTGGTATACACGATCTCTCTGCTCCAGAGAAGGTCGACATATTCTTCGTACCGGTCACGCCTACTGTTACGCCCACTTTTTGTGTGCAATTCGTATTCTGTTTTTTGGTACATTTGTTCCAAAACTGAAATTTGCTACACACGATCTCTGTACTCCAGAGAGGTCGCCATATGATTCTTGCCGGCCACGCCTACTTCTACGCCCACTTTTTATACAAAATTAATTTTCTGCTTTTTGGTATATTTGTTCACTATAGAAATTTTTATTTTTCAAGGGATGTCTAAAATTTGGCCATACGATCTCTATACTACAGGGAAGGTCACCATATGCTTCTTACAGGCCACTTTGCGCCAACTTCTATGCATATAAAACTTATTTTTTTACTTTTATTTGTTTCTTTATTTGATTGCTATACAAACTTTTATTTTTCAATGGCTTTCTCCGAAATTTAGTACATATTCCAGGGAAGGTCGCCATATGATTTTTACCGACCACGCCTACTTTTACGCCCAATTTTCATATTTTGTTGTGTGGTATATTTCTTCCCTATACAAATTTGTACTTTTCAACGGATTTCTCTGAAATTTGGTTTACACGGAAATAACTACACGGTGAACAAATTTCCCAAACTTAAAAAAGGTACCCAAAAGAAATGAACAAATTCCCGATTTTTTTTTAATAGAAATAAAAAATGAACTTACTCCCCAAATTCATTCTTAAATTTTTACATATTTTTATTTAATGAGTTTTGTTAAATATTTATTTTAGTAAACATATGCATACTGCTCTCAATATATGCCCTACAATAAATGCATTTAAAATGAGTATTCTTTTCAATAGCATTATTTCGTTGCGCGGAAGCCAAGCGCACGGGGAATACAGCTTAGCTAGAATATCGGAATGATCTGAAAAATATATTTTGACAATTAAAATAAGTTGGCAACAGCTGCGCGGCAGCACATGTGTGGTTGCCAAATGCGCGGAAGCGGCGCGCGGTGCGCGACCGCGGACTCGGACGCGACGGATGCGGACGCGAAGTGCTCTCGGAACACAGCTCAGCTAAAATATCGCAATGCTCTAAAAAATATGTTTTAGGAATTAAAATAAGTTAACGAGAATTAAGCGGAGGAGCGCGGACGCGGACGCGACAGATGCGACGCGACGCGCTCGCGGAACACAGCTCAGCTAAAATATCGCAATGATCTGAAAAATATATTTTGGCGATTAAAATAAGTTGACAACAACTGCGCGGCAGCACGGGTGTGACTGCCAAACGCGCGGAAGCGGCGCGCGACCGCGGACTCGGACGCGACGGATGCGGACGCGACGCGCTCTCGGAACACAGCTCAGCTAAAATATTGCAATGCTCTATAAAATATGTTTTAGGAATTAAAATAAGTTAACGAAAACTAAGCGGCAGCATGGGTAGTAGCTGCGAGGAAGCGGCGCGAGGCGCGCGGACGCGACGGATGCGGACGCAACGCGCTCGCGGAACACAGCTCAGCAAAAATATCGCAATGATCTGAGAAATATATTTTGGCGATTAAAATAAGTTGACAACAACTGCGCGGCAGCACAGGTGTGGCTGCCAAACGCGCGGAAGCGGCCCGCGGCGCGCGACCGCGAACTCGGCCGCGACGGATGCGGACACGACGCACTCTCGGAACAAAGCTCAGCTAAAATATCGCAATGCTCTAAAAAATATGTTTTAGGAATTAAAATAAGTTAACGAAAACTAAGCGGCAGCACGGGTAGTAGCTGTGAGGAAGCGGCGCGAGGCGCGCGGACGCGACTCGCTCGCGGAACACAGCTTAGTGAAATGTCGTATGATAAATTTTATCTACGTATGTGAAATAATTACCTGTTGATCAAAATAGGAAACCTTGCGACACAATATTAAACGTCGCATTAGTCTTTCATTTCTGAAACTTGAATTTGACGTCTCTGCTAAATGATGATCACTTATTGAATGAAGTAACTCAATTTTTAAAAGTTTTGATTCCTTTAATTTGGGAACCTTTCCGTTATATTTTATGTTTATAAATAAACTGAAAAAAAAAACTTAAAGCGGTTTCGCAGCTTATTTTTGAAGCTTTTTTGCTGCAGCATCTTATAAAAAACTTCTAAATTAAAAAATCAAAAAATTTTTAATTGAAATAAAAAATGAATTTACTGCCCATACAAATTTTTGGGGAGAAAATTCATTTTATTGGGGAATTCGATAATTGGGGCTAAGTACACAGCGCTTGGTAAGCATAGTGAACCATTTTTCAAGTCAAAGGTATTTTTATCCCGGGCAAGACCGGGTAAAAACAGCTAGTGTTTTATATTTAATTGTATGTAAGTTATAAGTACCTTTCATATGATAATGAATTTGTATATGGTTTGTTCGAATCAACTGTGAAATATCAGCAAAAATCGAAAAATTCGCCATTTATTTGCCTTTTTTCAATTTTCGTGCTCTGTAATATATCCAAGTTTCATGGTGATCTACCGATGCCCCTCATGAAACCGTCCCTGTCAGTCAAACTACATAATATAAGTTAAGTGTAGTTTATGAATTATGTAAGTTGTTACAAATGCCAGCACATTATATCCCCGACCACAAAGATTTGTAAGGTATAAATTGAAATTACTCATAAATGCTATAAATTGCTAAGCTAAACAACAATGAACTAGACCTTGTATTGTCTAAGTTGATAATAATTTAATTCAAATCAAATACGGAACAATTTCATACATCGATGACGAAAAGAAAGAAAATCATTAAGCGCAAACATATAAAAATTCTTTAAAAAAAAAAACAAACACACACACATACACATGTTTAAATAAGATTATAAATAAATAAGATTAACCGCAACTGAACAGCTGTTGCTGCTTGCGGTTTTAAAGTTGGGTTTTTTTGCTTCATTGTAATTGTTTGTATTTTTTTTTATTTTTTTGTTCTAACTAGACGGAAAATTGTTACAACAATTACTTATTTAATCATCTTAATATGAATTAAAATGTAGTGAATTAATTTACGTTTTTTTTCAGTTTTTCTGTTTCTAAGTCAAGTTCTATTCAAGAACGAGAAGAGGAGTTGATATCAACTAGAGACAGAGACATAAACTTTAACGAGTCATCAATCATCAAATGGTAAATACCGCCAATAGAGTTTTTTTGTTTCGTCTGAAAAACATGACTTGAAGCAGTGAAGAAAAAACAAAACTGACAGACTGACAGATTGGCCGGAATTAAATGAGCTTGCAAACCGTTTACAGTTGGCTGAAATTTGCCACTGCAAGAGATGATTCAGTGTCATCTTTGTATGTAGTTAGTTTCGAATAAAGAAAAACTGAATGAATATAAAACGGGCCATGAATGCACTATCGTTATACCCTACACCACGATAGTTGACCTCCATCTATATTTTATTATACCGATCGTCTCAGCAATGTCCGTCTGTCCGTCCGTCCGTCTGGCCATCTCTGTGTAAATTTTGTAATCAAACTAAAGCTCGCAAATATGAATAATTTTGATGACATTTTTCATATAAACGTTCATCGGACGAATATGCTATTTAAATTGCAGAAACTCGGTTATATTCAGACATTAGGACGGGTCGATTTAAAAATCGCCCAAGTGACAAAAAAAAAATCGTATTTTAGGGATCAAAATAAAAAACTTTGCCCGAGGAACCATACCTCTAAAACGAATTCTGATGTCCCGACTTTTGATCTGTCTGTCTGTCGGTCTCACTTTGACTCATTTAGAGTGCCCCAATCGAGTACAAATGTATGATCGACCTCCACTAACTTTGGAGGGCCGAGGCAAAAATTCTTATTTTGATCCCTAGAATATGATTTTCCTTGACACTTGAGCGATTTTTTTGCCTCCTTACAAATCGACCCGCCCTATCAGACATAGTTCCAACACAAACACGTGTGCCATCATATCTAAATTATTATACAGATCCGGGTAAAATTTGATTTCTGATTGTTTATTACTCCATTAAACACTGTGTCAAAAACACACCTTGTTGGATAATTCTTTGTCATAGCCTCCGTATAAGCCTGCATCCCGATCTTCACTTGAACGTATTAAAAACAAAAAAAATTGTGGAGATTAATCTAAAATTTTGTTTGTATAAGTTTTTGCAGAAAAGAAATGTCTTCGCAAATTGTGGTTAGGATCGGTCGATTTTTCGACCTAGTCCCCATATGGATATAGTATCCAATATGAACTTTTTTAAAATTTATCGTACTTTTTTAGAAAAACCGGTGTCCTCACTTTTGGATAATAGGCGTATTAGTTGCGGAATTCTCTACATCATCTCTTTTTGTACGAAAAAGCGATTTCGTGACAGTGCGCACCTCCATCGACACTTGCAATGAAAAACAAGACATCGAAATCGATTGGCTATCATTTCTGGATTATGGCCATTGTTTTTTCGATCAAGACATATTATTACGGACGACGTAGAATATTTTCTTGATATTTCAGGCTGCAAATACGTCTGTGCAATACTTTTTCTGAAAAATAGACACAATATTATCAGCTTTGCGTAGTACAACATGTATGCACCAAACGTTACATACTGACATCTCCATTTTTTTCCTCTAATAGCACGTTCAGACGGCAAAACGAACCACTTGATTCGCTCTCTGCATCATGATTGTGAAACTTGGTGTTCAGACGAGTGTTCCTGTTTCATTTTGACGTTTATATTTTTTGTGCAAATATTTGAAGACACCGTTCTACACTTCTACACGTTTCACTATTTAATTTTTTCCACTTTTATTTGAATATATATATGTAAATATATACTTTTTATTTGTTAAATGTTTCTATTTATTTTATTGTGCAAATTAATTTTTTGTTTTTTCTTTGTTTATATATTTTTGACAGCTAGTTCACATAAAGTAGCGATAATTTCTTATTAAACTTGGAGATGACACTCAATGTGTCTAGGTTCTCATTTTGAACCAATTAGATTCGCTCTCAAAATTTTGTATGGCGAATCATGTAGATTCAATCATGATTCGGGCGCGAACTGTGAATGAGAGAGCGAACCATGAATTTTGCTGTCCGTGTGAACATAGCATAATGGATACTCTGTAGAAGCTAATGGATTGATCAATTTGGTCGAATCTTACCATGCCTTATTGCAATTTACAAATATTCTGACTATACTTAAGCCAACATTTTCCCTTCGTTCCTTAGCATCTTTTCACTTTTCCCAGCGTACTATTGTTATTCCGATAATCATGCTCTGCTCTACCTTGTTTTCTTCATTTTTTTGACGGGCAATACTAAATATTTTTTTTCCATTATCTCGTATTGTACCAGTAGCTCTATATCCTAAATGTTTCAATTCCCATAATAAGTGATAGTTTTAAAAAAGTTTCAAAGTTTGCATTACTGCTAGCATGGACTTAAAAATTCGTTCGCCTAGGGGATCAGTACTTGCATTGACTTGCCGCAATAAACATAAAAAATATAGCAGTACCCATCTGAACTTGTTGCTGCCCCGTTCTTGGTTTTCTCATAATAAATTGTTTCGCTGGATGGCAACCAAAATATTGGATAATAGATTCATCTACTTATAAGTTTTCATGTAGAAGATCTTAATTCTCTCAATAGGATTGCAAAAGGATCTCAATTTGAACATCTTGTCATTCGAACTTTCGGCAAGGCTGTTATCGATTAAATGCAAGTTTAGCTTTATTTCTAAAAATCTTTTCATCCAAACTACAACAACTACACTCTAATGATAGCGGGACATATCCCCTTAGCAATAAAAACCTCAAAAAAATTATGTATATCATCAAGGTCCAGACTGAGGTTATGCCACCGTTTTGGGCTCAAATCAAGATTGTCGGTATCGAATATTTTTTCAAATAAAATTCAGGGGGTATGATCCTTCGTGGCTTCGATGAAGTCATCAGCTTTACTCCATACTGTAATATGCGTTCTGCTATAAGATGGCAAAACATGTCTTAGCTTAGTCATTTTGATTGATTTTTCCATGAAACTCATCGTCACCGTCATTCCAATCCAAATTAGAATCATTATTTTATTTTCTTAACAGAAACTCAATTTTTTCGGACACATCACTCGGCATATTTGTACAAAATATCTCATCTTCATTTCCTTCGTCCTCATCACTCACAAAGCCGGGATCTGGTGGCACAAAATATCGTAGATGGCATTATCGTCATCGCTTTCCATTATGTGCTCAATAGCCTCCTGAAGTCCTTTTGGCCTCTAAAAATATTGTGGTTCATCATGTTGCAGAAATTGGAAAGCCTGTAAAACCTGGTGACAATTCAATAAAACCATACCTTGTATTATTACATTTACCCTTTTTTGTTAACTGAATGATTTTAAAAGCTTGCGCACTAGGGCGGGTAGATTTGTAGGGAGGCAAAAAAATCGCTCAAGTGACAAGGAAAATCATATTCTAGGGATCAAAATAAGAAAATTTGCCAGGGAACAATACCTCTAAAACGAATTCTGATGTCCCGACTTTTGACCTGTCTGTCTGTCCGTGTGTCTGTCTGCCATGGGGCAACCCCATTCCCCTCACGCAATTAATCTGAGACTTGACCCACAGTCTTGTTGTGACTACAGATTAAATTTGGTGTAGTCACGCAGAGTCACGCATGGTCACGCATAGTCACGGAGTGATCTAAAAGTTATTTACCCTCATCCGATCGATCTTTTTGAATAACATAACATAGACAAGGCGTATGATTATTATTTATTTCATAGCAGAGTAGAAGATACGTACACGTATGAGTGTTAATTTGAACATTAAATCAAACATATTCAGCCCAATTCTAAACAAAAAATTGTGATTTCTTTGAACTGTTTGTATGGGGAACCCCCCAGTGGGAGGGGGTTGCAGGGGCGTGCCACTGGCATGGGTAGGTCGACCCTCCAAAGTTAGTGGGGGTCGATCATAAATTTGGACTCGATTGGGGCACTCTAAATGGGTCAAAGTGAGACAGACAGACAGACAGGCCAAAAGTCGGGACAACAGAATTCGTTTTAGAGGTATGGTTCCTCGGGCAAAGTTTCTTATTTTGATCCCTAGTATACGATTTTCCTTGTTACTTGGGCGATTTTTAAATCGACACGCCCTATTGCACACACTCCTCAGCAAATATTTATTCTGTAATAATTAATTTTAAGTCGCTCCAAATAAAAAAACTAATTATAATCTAAATTTAACAAACTAAACTGAATCAAAATCCGAAATTGAAGGCACTAATAATAGCACTTATTTTTTTTGTTAGTACCACGTGCGTTCGTTTACAAACTTTGTTAAGCTTCCAGAAAGGATATGTGTTTTTATATATAAACACATAACGATTTTGGTTAGAACTGCCAGCCGTTTAACAGGGGACAGAGAACGGTAATGGGTTAAAGATATTCACTCTCAGATGAAATATGTATATTTCTTTGTTTATAGCTTATTTGGGGGATATACCGTTTTAGCGATCTTCCTGAAATTTTTACAGATTCTTAATTTGCATCCTGGATACGTTACAGTCTATAAATTGTTTTAATATTTTTAGTGGGCATGATACCTGCCATATAAATTGATCTTTTAATATCATATAACCGGAGTATCATAGGAGAGCGATCTTTCAAACTTTATTATTTATGTTAAAAGCCACGCCAAAATTGGGCGAAATCGGATAAGGGGGCATGGCACCTCCCATATGAAATAATAATTAAATGTCATAAATCTCTAGTACTATGACAGAGACAGATTAAAAAATTTATCTGAGGACATCTGTTAATAATGTGAGTAGTCGAATATGAAATGAGCGCGATCGGAACAATGGGACTGGTACGCCACACAAAGCTAATATTAAATGTCATGCATCTGGAGCACTGTAATGGTGAGAGCCTTGGGATTTTACGTGAGCCCATAATTTATTCATGTAAGTAGGCGTGCTCGGAGCAGTGAAATTAATTAAAATCAGCGAATCATTTTACTGGACATGACACTTCCTATTCAAATAAAATCTGAGTTAATATAAAAGCTTCAAACTTTTAATAACCAATTTGATTAGGTGTGAAAAATATGGGCGGAATCGGCAAATTCAAAAATCGCCAAAATTACAATTCGCCAAAACTGAAAATCGCCAAAAAAAAAAAAAAAATCTTTAAAATTAAAAATCGAAAAAATGAAAAATCGGCACATTCAAAAATCGCAAGGCCAATTGTTAAGTGTTGCCAGATTTGATGCGGAAAATCCTTGGTTTTTTCATGGGCAGCTATACGTAGCTTGCTCCAAATTAGGAAGACCCAAAAATTTTAGAACTTTTGTAGTGAATGAAAATACCAAAAATATTGTCAGCAAGCACAATACAAACTTCGTAGGAAAATTTTGTGTAAAAACATATATATATATGGGGTGTTTCATGCCAAGTGATCCAACTTTTGGCACCGATGTCTTCCGATTGGGATGAAGTTTGCACCAAGATTAGCTCTATGAGATGGCAGTTTAGACACAATTTTTCAACAAGATCGGACCAAACAGGTGTTTTTTCTCATCCATGTAACTTTTTACCAATTGTTCTTAGCAAAATTTGTCCCAACTAGTTTACATAGCTATTTCTTCAATCTTTCGGAAAAAAATTTAAAAAAAATTAAAAAACATTATTGACTTTATTCTTATTTTATTTAAGCTAATTAGGCCTAACGTTTCCAATGTAAATAAAACAACCGCTTATTCCTTGTTTCCTGACGTTTCGTCAATTTTATGTTGCCTTTATCAAAGGTCTTCTATTTGAAAAATAAAACATAAATTATTACAAAAATACATAATTCACCAACAGCAATTATAACTCACAGTAATATGGATTTGTCTTTACATTAAAATAAAAATATTTGTTACATATAAACAAAAAACATTCAATTTAAAATAACATTTAATTACACACAACATTTAAAACACAACTTAAAAGTAATATCACAGGGTATCAACTGATGGCAATCACAGGGTATAAACTGTTGGCAATCATGATCAACTGATGGCAATCATGTAACTCGCATTAATATTGTTTGTATCCTCTTTCAAGTTCATCGTATTCTTTATGTTCTGTTGTATATGTAAACTTTCCAATGTAAATCTCTTCCTCTCTCTTGTCTCTTTGTCCAAAATTTTCACTTGTTTACAATCAGCTGTATGGCCTGTCTTTAGTATATGTTGTGCTAAAGCTGTACTTTCTTTACCCTTTGTTATGTCTGCTTGATGTTCGCCTATTCTCTTTTCTAATGTTCTTTTTGTTGTCCCTATATATATTTGGTTACATTTTTGATGGTCGTCACCATTGCAATTAATTTTGTAAACAACGTTGCTCTGTTGTTGTTTTGCAATCGGCGCTTTCGTTTTAGAAAAAATTGTGTTTAATGTTGTGTTAGGCTGATACGCAAATCTCGTTTTCTCCGTTTGAATCGATGTTTTTATATTATTTTTGTCAGTTAAGCCCGGAATGTATTTAACGCTGTAAAATTTTTGATGTGTAAACATCTATACGCGCAGGGGGGTAAATTTCTATTTTACAATACAATCACAAAAACAGCGTAACTTATATCGGTGTGAGCTGAAGGAGATAACGCTGTGTGACTTATGATTGTATTGGTGAAAAAATATTTTCAAGAGAAACTGTTCATGGGCAATTACCCAATGCATTCGAAATTGGAATTGTGGTAGGAGAGACAAACCTAAGTAACTCGTGTTTTTAACACTTTTTTTAATTTTCAAATTAGCTCCATAGACCAAATATTTGATACCATTTTTTATTTTTAAACATTTTCTTGAACACTACCTGACCAACTATTTGTCAAATAGTGTACACATTATTTATTTTACTAGCCGACTGCATTTTGTGGAATTTCTGATGTGTATTTTTATAAATACTTTATTCCTCAATAAACTATAATTAAGTTTTTATTCACAAACCACAACGATTTGTAGAATTCCACCAAAATATTTCTGTATTTTCTTAAGTTTTATTTGAGTTCTAAAGAAATCTTTTTTTCTGTTTTTATTACGTACGAATGACGATGTAATAATAGAATGCAAGTAAAGATAATGCAAAAGCAGTGTCAACTGACATGGTTGTCTTTGTTCGTACTTTTTTTCAATATAGTTAGTTGGCAACGCCTCAGACCATATAAACAATTTTATGTTAACAACTTTCATTAATGAACATTTTTAGTAATTATTACTATTAAGCATTAAATTGATTCTTACTAAGAATTAAATTGATATAAATTTGGAACATTTTCCAATAACTAGGATATAATATAAATAAATTTTGTTAGTTGAAATTTTAATTAAATTTAATTAGTTAATAATAGCTTTAAGTTCCATTGTACATCATAAATCAATTTAAGACATGACGATATGTTAATATAAAATGCAATATATAATACCGTCATCCAAGTAAGGAAAAGCGTAGGAAAATCGTATCATAAAAAAATACACTCAAACCTGTTTTTGTGCGAGGGTTAGGGACCGCATTAAAAAAACTCATACAAAAAAATCGTAAAAAAAACTTCACGAGTAGTTATAAAAAATAGTTTTCGCGACGCAACTAAAAATTATTTGTTTAATGCGGTGAATTGGGACCGCATAAAAAAGTCTCATTAAGAAAATAACTAAAAATCTTACAAAACAACTAAACATTTTTCAATTGTCTTTCAGAAAACATCAATTGTATTTCAGAAAACATCAATTCTATTTCAGTAATCATCTATATAATTTCAGAAAACATCTTTTGAATTTCAGAAAACATCAATAGAATTTGAGAAAACATCATTCAAGTTTTAGAAAACATCAATAGAATTTCAGAAAAAAAATCAATAAAATTTCAGAAAACATCAATAGCATTTCAGAAACATCAATTGTATTTCAGAAAACGTCAAAAGAATTTCAGAAAACTTAAATTGTACTTCAGAAAACATCAATTAAATTTCAGAAGACATCAATACAATTTCAGAAAACATCTACAGAATTTCAGAAAACATCATTTGAATTTCGACAACATTAATAGAATTTCATAAAACATCAATTTACTTCAGAAAACATTAACAGTATTTCAGAAAACATCATTTGAATTTCAGAAAGCATCAATAGAATTTCAGAAAACATCAATTGTATTTCAGAAACCATCAATATAATTTCAGATAGCATCATTTGAATTTCAGAAAACATAAATAGAATTTCAGAAAACAACAATAGAATTTCAGAAAACATCATTCGAGTTTAAGAAAACATCAATTGAATTTCAGAAAACATCAATAGGATTTCAGAAAACATTAATACAATTTCAGAAAACATCATTCGAGCTTCAGAATAGAAAACGTAAATAGAATTTCAGAAAACATCAATATAATTTCAGAAAACATCATTCGAGTTTCAGAAAACATCAATTGAATTTCAGAAAACATCAATAGAATTTCAGAAAACATCAATTGTATTTCAGAAAACATCAATTGTATTTCAGAAAACATCAATTGTTTTTCAGAAAACATCATTTGAATTTCAGAAAACATAAATAGAATTTCAGAAAACATCAATTGAATTTCAAAAAGCATTATTTGGATTGCTGAGTACATTAATTGTATTTCAGAAAACATCAATTGAATTTCAGAAAACATCAATTGCATTTCAGAAAACATCAATTGAATTTCAGAAAACAGCATAATCGACTTATTTTTTATGCACTGGAAAATATGATGTTGATGTTTTCTTTAATCATTAGATGTTTACACATCTCCCTTGTGATCGGACTCACATGATTTTTTATCCTCATCAACGGTCGTTTTTTGTTGAGTATAAATATGATTTTTCGGATTTTTTAAAGTGGTGTCTATTAATGTGTTTATAAGTTTGTTTGGAAAACTGTTGGCTTTTAGTATTTTTTCTAGTTTTGGTATGTTTTTTGTACGATATTTGTCGTCACTAATGTTTAGAACTCTAGAGATAAGATTTTTCGCAGTGTTTATTATCTTGCTCTTCGGTTGTGTTGCGTTGTAGTTGATGATTCTACCCGAGGACGTTTCCTTAGTAAACCAGTCAAACGTTATTTTGTTCTTATTTTTCCGTAACTTCATATCTAAGAAAGCAATTTCGCATTTCTCCTCAACTTCAATTGTGAATTGAATCTTTGGATGGTGATTATTTAAGGTATCAAGTATTTTATCCTTATCGTTTATTTTAATAACAGCCAAAATGTCATCTACATATTTGGTTATGTATTTGATATGTATATTTTCCTCTCTTAACTCTGCTAGTGTATCGTTAAGTAGACCGTCAAGTACTATGTCTGCTATTGTGGGAGATAACGGGTTGCCCATTGGCATTCCAAATATCTGATGAAAAAGTTTATCATCATATATGAAATAATTATTTTCAATAAGGCAAAAATTGAGAATTTTGAGAAATTTTGAACTGGGAATCTTCGTAAATTCCCTTATTTTTTTCCCATTTATTCATAATGTTGGAATTGCTAAGTGAACCGGTATGTTTGTGAATAAAGAAATGACATCAAACGAAACCATAATTTCGTCGTCATCGAGTTCTATAGTCTCCAATTGATTCTTCACCTGTAATGAATTTTTGACATTATATTCATTCGAAATTATATATTTTTAAACACTTGGCCCAAGTATTATTGACTTTTTTTTTGCAAAATCAAAAATTTTTTTGGCTTTTTTTATGGAAAGACCCTTTTTTGCGTAAAAGAACGCATAGGTTTTTTGCTTTAAGAGCTTTTTGGTGGAATGCGAGTGGGATATCTATCAAAAAAAAATGTCTTGTTACTCAAGACAACGGTTTTTCAATTTTCAACATATGCACTAATTTTAGTTTTTTCCTATTAGTGTGTAAATGTTTCAAAATCTTTAAAAATAAAATTACCTTTCCGACGGTATGTAACATACCTAAATAAAAGTTTATACCTTCGATACTGTAATACCCGCATTATGTTAACCTCAGGCAAAAATCCCTTTTTTGTTATAGAATTGTTGAAAAATTATTTTTTTTTATTTATTTGTAATAGTAATTTAATTAATACATAATAAAAATAAAAATAAAAAAATAAATAATTTAATAAAATTTAATGTTAATCACATTAGATCCATTTATAACATAACTATTTTTATACCCTATACCACTATGTGGTTTGGGTATAATGACTTTGTGCTGCTGTTTGTAACAACCAAAAATATTTGACCTAGACCCATCTTTAATTATACCGATCGAATCAGAATCATTTTTTGAGTTGATTTAACAATGTCCGTCCGTCCGTCCGTCCGTCCGTCTGTGTGTCCATGTAAAGCTTGTAATCAAACTGCAGGTCGCAAATATGAATATATTTTGCTGAAATTTGGTATATAAGCTTTTATCGGCCATGGGATGAACGCTGTTGAAATTCGTGAGAATCGGTCCATGTTCAGACCTAGCCCCCATACAAATTACCCCTATGAAATCGACATAAATTGCCATAAGATCCAAATTGTCATATAGATCTTACTCAAATTGGGTTTATATGCGTTCATTACATCCATTAATCTTTAGTCCAAAAATGATCCCTTTGGCCCCATATAGGGCTGCTTCCCGATCTTCACTTAAATCTATTAAAAAACAAAAATATTGCACTGATTCTTCTCAGATTTGGTTTGTATATATTTTTGCAAAATACAAGAGACTTTTCCAAACATGATCAGGATCGGTCCATTTTCGGACCTAGTCCCCATATAGGTATAGCATCCGATATGAACTTTTTCATATCTGCAGCCAAAAAAATTAATAAAAATCCCACTCAAATTTGGTTTTTGCTTATTTTCTATGTCCAGTTAGTTGGGCCTAAGAGATAGGGTTTCTAAACGCATGGTATAGGGTATCGTATAGTCGGTCTAGAATTTTCTTACTTGTTTTAATTATTTTGTTGTAGCTGATGAAGTATTTAAGCTCAGTAAATTTTCAAATACACAGTTTTTCATCCAGCGTATTTATCGCCTTTATTTGCTGCTTTTTTGACAATCTTTTCTTGGTGTTACCTGGTTCAGCTGTCGATTAACTGATTCCCCAGAAGATTTACTCGATTTCCGCGACTGCCTTAAATTGACTATGTGTCCTAATGCAATAACTTCTTATCAAATCTTTTGATCGACCATATACACAGGAGGTCAAATTTGAATATTGGATTCAGACAGACAAATGGATATTGAAAACAATCATTTTAAATATGGACGAATTTGCAGAAGAAATCTGTACAGGATTGCCATAATTGAGAAGGATTTGAAATTACATTTGAAGTCTGGTGAATTCGTTATTTCATATGAGTTCGCAGAAAACTATAAATATGTTCTTCAGGATGCCATACAAGCATTCCACTTCAATAACGATCAAACAACTATATCCAAAGTAGTTATCTACTATATGAAAGATGAAAAAGTGGAACACAAAGGTATGGTAATCATATTCGACGATTTAAAACATGATACCGTTGCGGTTTATGAGTACCAGAAGATAATACTAAAATATCCAAAATATAAATTTACAGTAGGGAAGATACACTACGTTTCGGACGTAGCTCGTCAACATTTTAAAAACAAAAGTAGCTTCGCAAGTCTTATGGCACATAAAACCGATTTTGGAATGCAAGCTGAGTGATATTTTCATCCTACAGCTCATTGTAAAGGAGCACATGATGATATTGGAGCAAACCAGAAAGGCAATGGAGCGAAATATAGAACGCAGTTCTCTCATCAAGATCGCATCTTACCAAAGAGAATCATGAAGAAACATTGAAAACACGGTTGTCGATGGAAGATTCAAGATGAAAAAGTTTTCTGCCTCTACTTAATGCAATTTCTTTCCAAAGCCAAAAAAGAAACCAGCAGCTAAATCAACAGTTGAACCTAGGAACGCTAAGAAAGGATTGGCTAAAACAGCAGCAAATAAATGCGACAAATAAACTGGATGAAAGACTGAATTTCTAAAAAGTGTCAAAACTTAAATACTTCATCAGCTACAATAAATTAAGTATAACAAGCAAGAAAATTATAGTCGGTCTAGACCGACTATACGATACCCTATACCATGCGTTTAGAAACCCTATCTCTTAGGCCCAACTAACTGGACATTGAAAATAAGCAAAAACTAAATTTGAGTGGGATTTTTAATAATTTTTTTGGCTGCAGATATGAAAAACTTCATATCGGATGCTATATCTATAAAGGGACTAGGTCCAAAAATGGACCGATCCTGCTCATGTTTGGTAAAGTCTCTTGTATTTTGCAAAAAAATATATACAACAAAATTTGAGAAGAATCAGTGCAATATTTTTGTTTTTTGATAGATTTAAGTGAAGATCGGGAAGCAGCTCTATATGGGTTCAAAGGGATTATTTTTGGACTACTCATTAGTGGATGTAATGAACGCATACAAACCCAATTTGAGTAAGATCTATATGACAATTTGGATCTTATGGCAATTTATGTCGATTTCATATGGGTAATTTGTATGGGGGCTAGGTCTGAACATGGACCGATTCTCACCAATTTCAATAGCGTTCATCCCATGGCCGATAAAAGCTTATATACCAAATTTGATCAAAATACATTCATATTTGCGACCTGCAGTTTGATTACAACCTTTACATGGACACACAGACGGACGGAAATTGTTAAATCAACTCAGAAAGTGATTCTGATTCGATCGGTATAATTAAGGATGGGTCTATGTCAAATATTTTTGGTTGTTACAAACAGCAGCACAAAGTCATTATACCCAAACCACATAGTGGTATAGGGTATAAAAATAGTTATGATATAAATGGATGTAATGTGATTAAGATTAAATTTTATTAAATTATTTATCTATTTATTTTTATTATTATTATTGTTATATATTAATTTAATTGTTATTATAAATAAATAAAAAAATAATTTTTCAACAATTCTATAACAAAAAAGTGATTTTTTTTCTTGAGGTTAACATATTGGTGGTATTATAGTAGCTTTAATTATGTTACATTCTGTCGAAAAGGTTAATTTATATGATAGATATCCCACTCGCATCCCACTAAGCGACCAAAAAGCATTTCAAGGAAAAACCTAAGCTTTCTTTTGAGCAAAAAAAATCCTTATGTGAAAAAAAGTCAAAAAATTTTTGATTTTGCAAAAAAAAAAATCAAAAAAAAAATTCTTTTTCGAAAGATTTAAGAAATAGCTATCTAAAGTATTTCCGACAAATTTTTCTAAGAACAATAGGTAAAAATTTATATGGATGAGAAGAAACACCAGTTTGGTCAAAATTTTGACCCACTCCAACACAGAGAATTCTGGACCGATCTTGTTCAAAAATTGTAGCTAAACTACAACCAATACTAACCTTGGTGAAAATTCCATCCCGACCGGAAGACATCGGTTTCAAAATTGGGATCACTTGACATGAAACGCCCCATATGTTGATAACTCCCGGTAAGTCGTAGCAAAGCACGACACACGATATTAGTCTTAAACATTACTAAAAATTTCATTTATTGGGTCATAAAACTTACTTAAGGGAAAATAATACCACATTATAAGAGCCCTTTTGACTATAATTTTTAAAAATCTATAACGAGTCATAATAAGTAAAAATCCGAAATACGGGACAAAATTTTATATTACGCCATACTAAGGTGTCAGACAAACTAATATGAAATGTAGGGTATTTATAAATATAAAAAATCTATATATTAAAAGCAATGAGGAAGGAAGTGGGAGGGGGTAAATCAAAAAATGAATTGCAATGAGTAAATACTTAGCAAAAGCCACTGCATTTTTGAATTTTAAAGCATAAGAATATCAAAAAAATTCTTGTTGTTATTGTTGTTGTTGTAACTGATGCTGCTGATATTGGTGCTGCTACTTATGTTGTTGTTATTGTTATTGTTGCTATTGTTATGAGCAACAATTATCTAGTCAACAGTCAATCTAGTTGAACTTGAGCATAAGTATTCGCAGTCAAGTTTAAGCGCGATCGCTTAAATCAATCGATCACGTTTTTTCCCTCATCTACTGCCATTGATGTCTTAAGAATACAAAACCCCAGCTAGTCTTGTTTAAGAAGTTGATAGGAAAATAATAATACAAAAAACAACAAAAAAAAAAGTTACTTAAGAAGATCACTTGCCATTTATTCAGCACCATTCTTTGTAGCTCCTGCTGGTGTTATTTTATTTTATTCTGTAGCCGATATTGTTTTTTCTATTTTTGTTGTATAATTTTTCCATTGATTGATCACTTGAAACAGTTAGCAGTTAAGCTTTTTAAATTAAAAAAAAAAAAAATTACAAAATTAGAAGAAAAAAACTTATTGCTATTTATGATCTTGATCCTATGGATTGAGGGCAAAAAAAAAGTATATAACCAAAATGAAAAAAAATAGAACAGAATCTCTTTTTAACTTTGAGCAAAAAAACAAAAAGATATATATAATAAAGTTGATGACGTTGGTTAAAGGCAATGTCGTTTTATGATTTTAAAGTAGAGCTGTTTACTGCTGCTGCTGTTGTTTCTAAGATGATTTAATAGTTTGAACAATGGGACGGAGATTATTATCACTTTGAATAAAGTTCAGTACAGTAAAGGCGAACTTCATTTAAAGTCTTACCTTTTAAAATAACTTAAAAATTTTAAAGTATTAAGTTTTTTTCAAAAATATATAATAACAATTATCGTTAATCGCGAAATGACGCCGTTGGTGTCAGATGATAGAGGAGAATCATGGCAATTTTAATTAATTTTTTTTATCTTATCGTACCATTACAGAACTATGCCAATAATTATTTTTCAAAAACAGCCATTTTTTAAAAACTTTTAGATGTTTTCATTATTTCGTTCTTATTAATTTTGTTTGTGGGACAATAATTCAAAATTACTAGCAGATCTCAGCCTTCGAGATTCGAGTGCAAATTTTATTTTTTTATTTAATAAAGACCCTAAAGGTATGCTAATCAATTTAAGCCAATTCACAATTCAACGCTTTTTTAATAACGATTATTGTCGTTATTGGTTTATGCCCAAAATTATTTTTTCAATTCAGCACAATTATTATTGCGAGTGAAGAAAACAAACACACAAACACATTAACAATTTAATAAACATACACATGGCATTGTATAATTTTTTATGTATGCATAAGTAACAATGAGAAAAAAAATTTAAACATTTAAAAATCTGTAATTTTGGTGAACAGCTAAAAAGAAATACCTTTCAAATAAGATACCTTTGGTCAAACTCAGGAGAAAAATGTTTAACAAATCATCGGTCACAAGAAATCGCCTTACCTATTAATATTATAGATATGGAAACTTAAATTATAGAGCTAGAAATATTAAATTTAGATGTGTATTACTACCTATCTAGAGTCTGAACCTAATTTATTTGTGAAGGAATTTATTGGAACTTTCAAATGATATAAACGAATATAATTTTTAATATTAAGAATTTTCACTGATTCAAAGTATGGGAATGAAAATTATTATTATTCATTTTTATTTTTACTTTTATTTTAACTCTTTTTTTATAATTCCAGATGTTCCCTAAATGCTATTGTGAACAGTGGTCGCAAACCCTTTTTAGACTTCAATATTAAATTTTTTTGTTTACAGCTTATGTACTGATCTTTTGGTCCGAAGTGCCTCGTTAGTTAATAATATTGATGATAAAAAAATGTGTTAAGCTTAAACAAAAACCCATAATGTTTTGTATCGTTGGCTAAATTGTAGTTGTTGCTCTTGCAAATGCAGTTGTTGTTGCATGTTTGATCATTGTTTGATCTTTTCAGCTTTCTTCTGCAGTATCATAGTTTTGTGTGTTAAAATAAATCGAATCAATAACACTAAAACCAAAACTCTATTTTCCTAAATCAATGTTGTACTTAGACGGTGCTTATATATTTTTCTTTTGTTTTTAGTTATTGTTAAAACTATTGTACTTATCTTTGATTAGTTGGTTAGTGCTTACTGGCAAGTAGTCGATCTTTAAGTTGTAATTTATAAGCGTTGAAAACAAGACAACAGTTATGTTTTTCGTTTTTTTTATTAAAAAACCCTTAAGAGGAAAGAAAAAAAATTTATGGAAAACAAGAATAAAAAAGCAACAGAGAATTTTAATATTAAATCGTAGTTAGTAGAAAAGACTGGATTTGTGTAAAATAATGGAACCAAAGCTAGGAGTATTATGTCGTCCACCTCACTGTGGTCTTGTATTGTATAGTATTGAATAAAGAGGTAGCGACCAAATGATCCATTTGACTGCCCTCTGCTAATAGGTGGTCCTTATAAAATCATATCCAAATCTGCAGCCCTCAGAAATTCGAGAATGTTGGTTGGTTCCAGCGATTTTATTTCGCTCCTTGGTATTTGGAAAGCACTCAGGTTCCTTTTCCTCTTATGCATTAAAGAACCACAATCCCCCAGTATGTGCTCTGGTGATTCTGCCTTCTCATCTCAGAATCTGCACATGGGGTTAGCTTCAATTGCTAAATTGCTCCGATGCTCCCTGAGCCTACAGTGACCAGTTAAAGTCCTGATTAGTATTCTCAGTCCGTTTTTTGATAATCCGATACATGACTCAAATCTCTTACTGTTGTAGTTACCTTAAGCCTAAGTGGCTCTAGAAAAGCTCCTGTCTGATATGATTCTCATATTCTCTGAGTACGCCTTCCCATACTCCTTTTCCTATTCCGCAAAACGGTTCCGGCGCCATTAGCTTTGTGGAAGCTCTCCTTCTGGCAAGCTCGTCTGACTTTATTGTGTCTGACTAGCTCATTCAGTCTCTGCAGACAGTCCCTCACTACCCTAGAGTGTACTACAAGGAGCCTGGTGCTCAATAGCACTTGACTATCTGATGATATGGTTATGTCCCGTCTTTTGTACTTTCTATTTAAGTTAATCTGTGCACATCTATCGATGGCATAAATTTCCACCTGGAAAATACTCGTGTGTATTTCCAATGATTTCTAGTATTTGGCTCTAGGCCCAAAGACTCCCGCCCTTGATCCATTTCCGGTCTCTTACCCATCCGTGTACCATTTGATCGTATCCTCCTTTAGAGAATATGCTGTACTCATACTACTCCATTCCTTCTTATTACTAAGTTTTCTAACAAAGTTTTTCTTGAAATCGTAATTCTTCTCAGTCCTGTCCATTGGACAATCTGGGAGGGAGTAATCTTTACCTTGGCTTATTCGGTTCCATTGCGCTTCGTAAAGCCTGGTTATAGGTTTCTCCCCTTTATCCTGATTGCCGTTGCCAGGGCTTTCTTTTGCACCACTACATGTAGTAGGCTTTGGTCCAAGAGTACTTCAGGTGATGCCGTTAGGCCCGTCCTCATTGCACCAATTATTCCAATACACGATAATCTTTGTATCCTGCTTAACACCATTTGAGTCGATTTGGGAAATTGTTTTCGGGATATTGTAATTTCGGGAAATTGTTTTCGGGGAATTGTTTTTTCGGCAATTGTTTTCGGGAAATTGTATTTGGGAAATTGTTTTCGGGAAATTGTTTTCGGGAAATTTTCCTCTTTGGACAATGTCACAAAGGGTTTCCTCGAATTTCCTTCTTGCTATTATGACTATATCGTTCGCGTAGCCGAGACATTCTATACCTACTTCCGACAGTTCCATTAATAGTTAGTCAACAACCATACTCCATATCAAAGGCGAAAGAACCCCTCCCTATGTACATCCTCTGGTTCTGTTGACGGCTATGATTACCCCTTCCGCTGATGTCTCTGCTGATCTCGTGTTGAGAACTTCTACCATTCATCTTGATGTCATGGAATCTACTCCTCTTCGGTTTAATGCCCTTTCCGTTACATCATGTGAAGTGTTATCAAAGGCTCCTTCTAAAGGGTCCGCCATCTAACGTTTTTTTTTTTCCAACTAGTGCTTATTTCGTGAATGGTAACACTTAGCTCATGTCTGATTTGACAGATAATTAGTTTTATCCTTCCGCTGAACGAATGTGGTTGTGTATGCGCTTGAACAATGCTGGGAAATATTGCGACATTACTTTGAAAATCATGGTAATGTTGCAGAATGTGTGCGAAAATTGCGTACGGCTTTTGGAAGAAGAGAAGCACCTTCAGCTCCGTATGTTCGTTATCTTGTAAAAAAAGTGAAAGAAACTGGCATCCTCATCGATAAACCAAAGCGTGAAAAGCCAAAAACAGTGCGTACACCCGAGAATATTGCTGCTGTGGCAGAAAGTGTGCGTGAAGCGCCATCAACATCAATTCACCGTCGTTCTCAAGAGTTGAGAATATCGGAGGAATCATTGAGACGAATTTTGCATAAAGACTTTGGTATGACGCCATACAAAGTCCAATTGGTTCAGGAGTTGAAGCCAACTGACCATCCAATGAGTTTTCGCTTCGCTAAGTGGGCCTGCGATCGACTTACAGCAGATGCCGATTTTGCCAAAAAAAAATCATCTTTTCAGATGAATCTCATTTTGATCTTGGCGGGTATGTAAACAAGCAAAATTGTCGCATTTGGGGCACAGAAAACCCGCACGCATACATTGAAAAGCCGGCACACCCAAAACGAGTCACTGTTTGGTGCGGATTTTGGTCCAGAGGCATAATTGGGCCATTTTTCTTCGAAAATGAGCAAGGAGTGGCCGTTATAGTCAATGTCGATCGTTATCGGGCCATGTTGAACGAATTTTTGTTCACAAAAATTGAAGAGGAGGACATTGGCAACATTTGGCTTCAAGAGGACGGCGCTACTTGCCACAAAGCCGAAGTTACACTCGATGTTTTGTGCTCCGTTTTTGAAGATAGCATTATCAGCCGCAGAGCTGATGTCGTTTGGCCACCTTGGAGCTGCGATTTGACACTGTTGGACTATTATTTGTGGGGTGCCCTCAAAGATAAGTGTTACGCCAACAAGCCAGAGACAATTGACGTTTTAAAGGACAATATTCGTGAAGCCATTGGTGAAATACAGCTGCACACAATCGATAATGTGCTTAAAAATTAGACCGATCGTGTAGGCTACTGCGAGTTAGCCATTTGAATGAAATTATTTTCCGTTATTAACCGGAAGGATTGTACTTTCAAATAAAAAAAGAAATTTGAGAAAATATTCAGTAGTTTTTTTTTTTATAGCATTTAAAAAAAAAAAAAAAGTTATTTGCGGACCCTTTATATATAGGAAGGCACAAACGGCTATTTCCTTCTCATCTAGTGATTTTTGAATAGTTTCCACTAGGTTGATAAGGGCATTAGGAGTTTGTGGTAATATTTTGAATTAATAAAACTACTCGAGCTAACTTTTACTACAACGTTCGATTTAGAATTGATTTTGACTGTCCGCCCTTCTAATCGTTTGGATTCTGGATGAATCCAATAGCTGAAATGGCAAGTTGGACCCATACTGTTGACATTATGATATACACTCTTAGGTTGTCGGGTACTATTTCACAATTTATATGTCTATTCTTTTGGATGTTTTATGTGCTCAAAAATTTTTGATATACGACAGTGACTTGAGAATTTTATTTCGGGCCAAAAATGGATTTAAATTATTAAGTTTTTGGTCAATGATTCACTTCGATAGAGTGCTTCCCACTATGCTATATTTTTGTAATGAAGTCCCACACAGAGACACCGTTCTTCGCCAGCTTGCTGAATTCAAACACGGCCAGTGTTATACTGATATACTGGCGCACATACAATAATGCTTTAATATTTATCTGTACAAAAGATCTATTCGCATGCCACATTTTTAAGAATTATTCGAAATATGGCTCCTATCGACATGTTGCAAAAATTTAATATCCGTGATTCAAAAATGTCTTTGAAACCTTATCACACGACGAACCATGGGTTTATGAACTTATGTGATATGAAAGAGTTGTCGATTTTATGGACCTTTACAATATTCAATTAACTTATTTCGAATTGAACAATATGGCCCTGGTTCCTATACTTGCACCAAATTAATGTATGAAATTTAGAAACAAACTAAAAATACAGGAACAACATTTGTTTGAAACCCTGTACCAATCTTCAAAAATCTTGAAATAATTTTAAAAACCTTTAATCGAAAAGAGATCATATTGAACTTACAGAGTAACAAAACGCGATAAGGAGCATATCAAATGAACTATTTCAAAACTGCCTTAGCAGTCTTTGTTAAATATTAAGTAAACTCAATTCATGGCTCGTACTCTAAAATATAAACTTTATTTTAGTTAAACTTTAAACTTTATTTTAGAATGCCTTCATGGCCAATTATTTATGGATTATTGTGACTTATCCAGTTTGCCATTAATATGCTAATTATACCCTATACCACTAAGTGGTTTGGGTATAATGACTTTGTGCTGCTGTTTGTAACAACCAAAAATATTTGACCTAGACCCATCTTTAATTATACCGATCGAATCAGAATCACTTTCTGAGTTGATTTAACAATGTCCGTCCGTCCGTCCGTCCGTCCGTCTGTGTGTCCATGTAAAGCTTGTAATCAAACTGCAGGTCGCAAATATGAATGTATTTTGATGAAATTTGGTACATAAGCCTTTCTCGGCCATGGGATGAAAGCTGTTGAAATTGGTGAGAATCGGTCCATGTTCAGACCTAGGCCCCATACAAATTACCCATATGAAATCGACATAAATTGCCATAAGATCCAAATTGTCATATAGATCTTACTCAAATTGGGTTTGTATGCATTCATTACATCCATTAATGAGTAGTCCAAAAATGGTCCCTTTGACCCCATATAGAGCTGCTTCCCGAGCTTCACTTAAATCTATTAAAAAACAAAAAATATTGCACTGATTCTTCTCAAATTTTGTTTGTATATATTTTTGCAAAATACAAGAGACTTTACCAAACATGATCAGGATCAGTCCATTTTTGGACCAAGTCCCTATATAGATATAGCATCCGATATGAACTTTTTCATATCTGCAGCCAAAAAAATTAATAAAAATCCCACTCAAATTTGGTTTTTGCTTATTTTCTATGTCCAGTTAGTTGGGCCTAAATAGGGTCTCTAAACGCATGGTATAGGGTATCGTATAGTCGGTCTAGACCGACTATAATTTTCTTACTTGTTTTTATATTGTTTTTTAATAGTGCGTAGTAGAGAAAAAGAAAAAAATACTTCTCTAATCAATCATGAGCCTTCATCAATGATTGTGTTACACATTGTAATAATTGTTATGTTAGAATTGATGCTATTGTTTCTATATAAAATGTTTCTACTGTAGGTTGTAGGTATATTTTACATACACTCGTATCTGCACCATTTGGTCATGCATTTCAATGCACTCACCTAAATTCAGGCCTACGTGTAGTGTGGATATAAGTCAGTTTTCACACCATACAGCTCTTACATCATATTAATCTTAGAAGCTACACTAAGAAATATAACAATCGTTAACGTTAAAATTTTTTTTATTATATTTATTTATTTTTTTCCCAATGTAAAATATAAACATACGATTTCTGTTGCCTACTATTTCTACCAAATAGTCTTAAGAAAGAACAAAAATACACAACACATATAATTGGCACAACTGTCAGTATTTTTTTGCTGATAATAACAATTTCAAAACGGAAAAATTTTTAATATTTTTTGCTGTGTAAACATCTATACGCTCAGGGGGTGTAAAATCCAATTTCACAATACAGTCACAAACAAGTAAGAAAATTATAGTCGGCCTAGACCGACTATACGATACCCTATACCATGCGTTTAGAGACCCTATCTCTTAGGCCCAACTAACTGGACATAGAAAATAAGCAAAAACCAAATTTGGGTGGGATTTTTATTAATTTTTTTGGCTGCAGATATGAAAAGTTCATATAGGATGCTATATCTATATAGGGACTTGGTTAAAAAATGGACCGATCCTGATCATGTTTGGTAAAGTCTCTTGTATTTTGCAAAAATATATACAAACAAAATTTGAGAAGAATCAGTGCAATATTTTTGTTTTTTAATAGATTTAAGTGAAGATCGGGAAGCAGCTCTAAATGGGGTCAAAGGGATCATTTTTGGACTACTCATTAATGGATGTAATGAACGCATACAAACCCAATTTGAGTAAGATCTATATGACAATTTGGATCTTATGGCAATTAATGTCGATTTCATATGGGTAATTTGTATGGGGGCTAGGTCTGAACATGGACCGATTCTCATCAATTTCAATAGCGTTCATCCCATGACCGATAAAAGCTTATATACCAAATTTCATCAAAAGATATTCATATTTGCGACCTGCAGTTTTATTACAAGGTTTACATGGACACACAGACGGACGGAAGGACGGACGGACGGACGGACGGGCGGACGGACGGACATTGTTAAATCAACTCAGAAAGTGATTCTGATTCGATCGGTATAATTAAAGATGGGTCTAGGTCAAATATTTTCGGTTGTTACAAAAAGCAGCACAAAGTCATTATACCCAAACCACATAGTGGTATAGGGTATAAAAAGCGTAAGGGAAAATCGTTGTGTGGTATATGTAAGTATACTGGTATATTTAGTAAGCAGGACCACCGAGTTCGGTGTCTGTTTAGCAAAATCACAAATCTTTTCCGTTAATTTTATATATTCAAGCTATTGACCGCTAGGTGTGTTGTGAGTTTAACATGTTCGCCAACTTACAGAGTTGTTGTTTTTTTAATTTCAGGTATATATTTGCTATTGACAGAACTTTTCTAGTAAGCAGAACCGCCGAGTTCGCTGTCTGTTTAGCAAAATTACAAATCTTTTTTGTTAATTTTAAGTATTCAATTGTATATATACTAGGAAAACTTTGAAGAAGTCAAAAATAAACTTAGGTGTTTTTTTAGTTACTACACCTTTACCAATTGTATTTCAGAAAACATCAATTGAATTCCAGAAATTATCAATTGTGTTTCAGAAAACATTAACTGATTTTCAGAAAATAGCAATTGTGTTTCAGAAGGTACCAATTGTATTTCAGAAAATATCAATTGACTTTCAGAAAGATCAATTGAATTTCAGAAAACATCAGTTGATTTTCAGTAATAAGCAATTGTATTTCAGAAAGCATCAATTGTTTTTCAGAAAGTATCATTTGTATTTCAGAAAATGTTAATTGAATTTCAGAAAATATCGATTAAGTTTCAAAAATTATCAAATGTATTTCAGAAAATATTAATTGTATATCCGAAATTATCAAATGTATTTCAGCAATTATCAAATGTATTTCAGAAAATGTGAACTGTATTTCAGAAAACATCAAATGTATTTCAGAAATTATCAAATGTACTTCAGAAACCATCAAATGTATTTCAGAAACCATCAAATGTATTTCAGAAAATATCAAACGTATTTCAGAAATTATTAAATTTACTTCAGAAAATATGAATTGAAATTCAGGAAATATTAATTGAGTCTCAGAAAAATAGTCAGAACACTATATAAAAACATATTTTTTTAAGTATTACACTGGGTTTTTAATATCTCTTGAAAACTACATTTCGTAATTTTTTTACAGGAGAAACAAAAAATATCATAAAACAAAAACTGTTTTATACTTAATACCCAAATTTTAGAACCAAGCTGAAAAATAAAGATGGATTTCTATTTATGAAAACAAATTTATGGTGAAATAGTAATAGTAGTTTTTAAGTAAAAGGCCGTAACAATACAAAAAGTCAATTTTGAATTTTTTGTTAGTTATGGGCTTTTGTATTTTAGGTGACGATTTATACTTGTTTTTTTCAAAATAATGACTTCAAAATCGATCAAAACTGATTGATATTGATATTGATATTGATATTTTCTGAAATACATTTGATGTTTTCTGAAATACATTTGATACTTTCTGAAATACAATATCCCCTGTGATCAGACTCACATTGATCTTTCTTTATTACTGACCAATGCTCTGGGGACACCCCTTAAGATGCTGTGCATTGTGTTAATCTCAGGGATAAAGGTTATCGGAAGGAAGAAAGACGGATTAGTGTTTGTAGATATTTGTCTTCAATTTTATTAGATTGTAACTGTGAGGAAAGATCTGTGCGGGGAGTGTACAATAGACAATAGACTACAAAGGAATGTGATCCGCTAGAGAATCAGGTAGGCCGACTGAAGCTCGTGCACTTGGAATGAGTTTTCAAATCTGAGAGGAAAATTCCGACGATTTTCCAACGAGTCAGTTCGATAGCCTACTGTAATTAATGAGCATCAAAGCCCTCCTTTTTCCACTATCATATAGCTCCAAAATATGCTTTGAAACACCTGCCGATATATGTCGGAGTTGTATTGCAGTTTTGGTCGGATGTAAGTGGTATATACACTTGTGCTCACATAATTAAGTCACTAGTATGCTACTCGACATTATTGTCAAAAATACGTAAACCCTTTTTTTTTTAATTCTAATATTATTTTTTTTTATTATTCTTATATGTTAAAAATCAATTTAGAGTGAAATTAAAAATTACAAAATTTTGGTTCTTTTCAAAAAAATTAAAAACTTGGAAATTAGCCAAAAAGAGCTGCTCACATAATTAAGTCATCTGAAAAAAAATTGTTGAAATTGTAGAAATAAGTAATAAATTTTGTCGAGAATCCCATTTTATCATTAGCTTACCTCAGTATTTAGTAGGATAACCCTTTTGCTTCAATGCTGTGGAGCATCGCTTTGGCATGCTGGCTACAAGAGAAGCGCACTGGCCTGGAGTGATTTTGTGCCACTCCTCTTGGATAACGTTCCATAACATATCCTTATTTACCGGTTTTCGTGCTGCAATGGCTCGTTTTATTATGCTCCACAAGTTCTCAATAGGGTTTAAGTCCGGACTCTGCGGCGGCCATTCCAGAAGCTTGATGGACTGTGTTGCCAACCATGACTTAACCAGTTTCGAACAATGCTTCGGGTCATTGTCGTGTTGGAAAATCCACGCAAGCGGCAAATTGTCAGCCTATTCTGTGGCCAAATTTCCCTTTAGTATATTCTTATACATTTCCCCATTCATTATACCGTCAATCTTGACTATAGGACCCACACCGAATGCGGTAAAGCAACCCCACACCATGACTGATGAGCCACCGTGTTTCACAGTTTTTTTGATGTATTTTGGATCCAATTCCTTAAGTGGAGGACGTCGCACATATGGTCTACCATCATTTCCAAAAACATTAAACTTGGATTCGTCGCTCCAAACCATTAAATTCCAAAAATGTAGGCTTTTAGCAAGATGGTCAGCCGCAAATCGGAGCCGCTTCATAGTGTTCTTCAAGGCACCAACGGTTTCTTCCTGGCCATTCGTCCATGCAAATTGTTTTCTTGTAAACGTGGTCTTATGGTTTGCGACGAAACATTTACGCCATAATCCGTTTCCATTTTAGCTCTGATTTGCGACGAAGTTAAAAAAGGATCAGTTTTACTCAGGTTTGCAATGCGTCTGTCATCATTTAGAGTCGCTTTTCTCGGTTTATGGCGCGGAATATTTTCAAAAGTTTCATATTTTTTGTAACGCGTAATGGCATTTGTAATTTTACCACGAGGAAAGTTCAAAATATCCACTACTTTTGCAATATTTTTGTATCTTTGGAAACAATCCCATATTATTTTCCGTTCAGCCGAATTCGAATTTTTTTGTTTACCCACAGCGTTTCAGCTGATGTTATTTGTTTTCAATTTATTTATTATTTAAACCGCAAAAAAAAAAATCTTCAAAACACTAATTTGCTCACGATACTCGTAGTGACATAATTATGTGAGCACAGCGCATATGAACTTTTTGAAGTTTTCCACATTTTTCGGGGAATACCCAAATTTTTAATTTTGTTTCAATCAATGTAAACAACTGCTAGCATAGCAGGGTTCGACAAAATAGTAAGGTTAGAATCGGAAGAAATTGGTTTAAGAGAAAAACTACAAAAACATTTCATTGCATACCCATGACTTAATTATGTGAGCACAAGTGTATTGTAAAGCGATCAGAAGGAGTGAAGTAATGTTTTCACCGTTTTAGAATGCTTTTTTCAACACTTGAAACATATGCCTGTTCCAACGAATATCAGATTGAATTCTCATGCCCAAAACATGAAGACTAACTGATGCGTCAAAACCTCTACCACCCACATATACAGACTGCAATGTTGAATACATAACTTAAGAGTCAACAACCAACATTGGGTTTTCCGCGCATTAAAATCAAGCGTATTCGCTTTAACCCATTCGGCGATTGTTAACAGGTCTTGATAGAGTGTGTTAATCTTTGTCCGCCTTTTGCCTGCAACCTCCAAAAGGCTTGGCTTATAGTTGAAGAATAACGAATGACAAATGTAGTGGTCATCTGCGAAAGAGTGATCAGGAAGGTCGTTCAAAAGGAACAGAAACCTGCGGGTGCCCCTGAATTAAGTTGAAACTCACAGGATGAGACCCCATCAATAACAACACGTATATGCGGTCTTAGAGAATACTCAATATAAATTGCAACCCCAAATGCAATAAGCTTTCATATCAATGCACCGAGCCGATCTAGAGCAACCACCTTACTTTCACAAAAATTGTAAACGAATCCGCCAGCTCTCATAAAGTAGAGCTAACAGGTCTTCCGTACAACGATTTCTACGGAAGCCATAGTGTCGATCATTAAAAAGTGAGTTGGCCTGTACGTAGTTCACAAGATGGAAACCATGCCCTCCATCGCCTTTGAGAACGCAGAGCAGATTTCAATTGGACGGAAAAGTTCATGGTTATTAGCCTCACCACTTTTTAGGGATTTTTTGGACATTGGAAACATTCCAAGAAGAGGGAAAGAGTCGAACAAGGTGCAAAAGGCTAAAAAGTTTAGCACTGAAGAATTTTGCTAGTGCTGGTATAACATCCGGTCCTGGATACTTATTAACGTTGAGATCCGAAAGAACCTTTTTAACTGCACTTGCTCGGAAGAATATTTTAGACATTGTACAAGGTACCCTTTCAAGTTCAGGCAATGGTTGATCGCTATCCGAAAAAAAAATTAATTTTTGGTATAAAGTTCAGTTAAAACGTTAGTTTTATGAACCGGATCAGTGAGCATGTGTTCACTCATTATAAGACAGGTGCATCTAGTAGATGGATAACTGACTTATGGATAGCGAAGTTTTAAGGTTTTTCATAGTAATGTTGGGCCGTTTACTTTTTCTCCAATTTCCTCTAATAATATTTCCATTGTTTTCAAAACAAGATAATAGGAACAATGCAAATTATCATTTGGACTTTACGGTGGATTCCCAGAGTCTGAGATAATTTTTGTAAGAAAGTGCTTTGACAATTCAAAAATTTTATTCTTTTGACTTTTACGTTAAAAAAATATTGTTTTCCTTTTTTGTTTTTAGTAATTTTTATACCCTTCACACTGTTGTGCAGAGGGTTTACACCGGTTTCTATATCCATTTGTAATTTATCAAGATAGATTCCGGAGACCCCATAAACTATATATATTATTGATCGTTACAAAAACAAAAGTTGATCTAGGGATGAACCTTTGTCTGTCTGTATGTCTGCCTATTGAAAATATTCTCCTATCCGCAATAGTTCGAGTTGGTTATACTACTTATTCTTAAAGTGCTTGTCATAATCTGCAGCAGTTTTCAAATAAACGCCTCTAGGCTATAAAGGTGGGAAATGTATGAGAATGTAAAAATACTCCGATAAGATTTGGTATGAATAACTAGACAGTGAAAAATCTTTATACGCAACACAGCATGTCTAGATGTATGCATCGCTGATTAACAAACAAACAACAACGTAATTGTATACTTATATGCATTTATATTTATGTTGATTACATTTAATAATTGCTTTCAATTAAAAAGCATGAAAATATCTAAAAATTTTGTAATTATCTTATTAATTTTAAACGTTATTGTATAAAATCTAGCCATGATTATGTGAAGTTTAGTCTATTTTGTCTCTTAGTGTTAACAACCTTGTTTATAATAATGTGTTTAGAACACATTATGCATATTATCAATCCATATTTTTCTCTTTTCTCGGCTATGCACCCCCAAACAATGATCGAAATTTTTTCAAATTTCACAGTTGGAATTATATTTCGACTTGCCAATGCTTTTAATGGCTTTACCAGTACTCAATTGCACCCATTATTACAGTAAAGCATCTGCGGAATTTAACGTCTTCCCAGTGTTTTATTTTATTTGTGTTTTATTGTAAATAAAGGTTTATATTGAGCAACCCTTGATCCATACTTGAACCTTTTCAAGGTCTGTCTTTCTGTTTCGTGGGAGAATACATTATCCCGTTAAGTTTTGAGTTTATTTCTCTAGCGGAAACCTTTTTTCATAAAATGCATTTCACTATTTCTGAAATATAAAGTGGATGCCCTCTAAAAGGCTTATGTTCGCGTTGGGATAATTCTTTCGCACGAGATTCTGGTTGTAGTAAGCCAACTAAATCGAAAAAATTTGATGGTTTTACCATGGATTTTCAATGCAATAAAATTAATTTTTTTATGATTGAAGCTACAAAAACAAAAGCCCATGACAGTAAGTGCGTTTTAAATAATATTGTTTCGAAGTGGTTGTTAGTAAACACATAAGTGAAATATAAATAACTAGCAGTGTATTCAATAACAAATATAGTGTGAGGGACCATACGATAGAAACTTTTAACCAAATATATTTTTGACGACTTGGACGGTCAATAACAAAAAATTTCATCATAAAGTTAAAAACTTTTTATTAATTTGATTTGATCAATATTATTTTATGTTCAATTCAATTCAATTCAATTTTATTTACATCTTTATCATTTTACATATCAATATAATTATAATTTACATTATAAAGAGTTCAAGATTTCCTTTTTCTACTTAATAATTAGTTAGTATTTATAAACATTTTAAGCATATATACATATTAAAATAATTATGGAGGAAAAAATTACAAAAACCTATTTGATATTTTTTTTTTATATAAAAACTACTTATCCTACGAATGATGATGCTAACTCATTAATATGAGTATTAACGTATGCGGAATGAAATATGGACAGATTTCCAACCATTATTGCAAATACAAAACAAATTACAATATCAAAACAAAATATGAAAAAAGTAACGGTAATATTCCCGCGGTTCCGGTAAAAAATGTGCTTTACAGAGAAGCCAAACTAGGGCTAAATTGAAGGCAGAAATTGTGGGACGTACAGCAAAATCTTATCGTGAGTTAGCAAGGAAATATAATGTCAGCGATAAAACAATAAAAAAATATATAGCAGATATGGGCGTGGTAAAATGTACAAAAAAAACCGTTCCAGCTGTGTCAGATAAACAGTCACTAGCTATTAACCATCGACTACGAGCTTTGTCCCAAACATTTTTTTCTGCAGACTCACCATACATTTGCATCATGGATGATGAGACTTATTTTACAGTGGAGGGGCATGAATGGACACCAAAATATTATTTTAGGTTTCCTAATACTAGGCCACCTGATAATGTAACCAATATTAAAAAAACAAAGTTCCCAAAAAAAGTTTTATTGTGGCTGGCGGTAAGTGAATATGGAATCAGCGAACCGGTGTTCATAAAATCAGGCTTGGCTGTCAACGCTAAAGTTTATATCGACAAATGTCTTCCTGTACTTAAAAAATTTATCGTATAAGTATCATAAGAATGACAAAACCATATTTTGGCCGGACTTAGCGTCGTCACATTACGCAAGAACTACACAGTCTGCTTTGGCAAATTTAAATATAGAATTTGTACCTAAGGAGCAAAACCCCCCAAACGTCCCACAACTGAGGCCAATCGAAACTTTTTGGGCTAATTTGAAAAGAAATGTGTACGGAAAGGGATACAAACCAAAAAACCTGGAATGCTTTATAAATAAGATTAAAAGAGAGCTGGTGAATATCAATAAACAGGGCATTCAGTAGGCAATGCGTAAAGTGCCTCGAAGTATTAGGAAAGCCCATCGCTGTGGTTATGATTTTTTTTTGTAATATAAGTTGAAGTTATGTATTTTAACATATATTAGTTGTAAGTATTTAACTCCTCAATAAAAGTTTTTATTACTGTTAATGAGTCAGTCCATATTTCATTCCGCATACGTTATCAGAGTTTAGACATCTGATATTAAAATTTTGGGTAAGTCTTTCAATCTTAACTTTAACTAGTTCTACATCTGCAAGCGCATGAAGGCGCTCTGTAGAGAAGAACCATGGCAAGTTGTATATTAACTTTAATAACTTATTTTGCGAAACTTGCAATTTTTGTATATGACACTTAGCACTGGTAGACCAAACTGGAGCTGCATAAAATATTACGGCATGAAAAATAGCCTTTAATATTAATTTTTTATTATCAATGCTAAGCCTTGAATTCCGATTTATAAAAGAATAAAGGATACGGGTATGTAATTTAACTTTGTTAACTATGTATGAAATGTGGTTTTTGAACTTCATTTTAGGATCGAGTACAACACCTAAATATTTAACCTCATTTTTCCATGAAATTGAATTATTATTAATGTTAATATTTTGTTGTGGTAAAAAACATGATTTACGTTTTCTAGTGAAATATATACATTGTGTTTTATCATAGTTGAGCATTATTTTCCATTTATTAAAATAACGTTGTAATTCAGCTAAAGCATTTTGGAGATGTGTTATAACATCAGAAGCCAGAGTTTCTGAGCAAAGTATCGCAGTGTCGTCAGCAAATATAGACATAGTGCAATGATCTAATTGTGGAAAGTCAGATGTATACAAGTTGTATAAAATAGGTGATAAACAAGAACCTTGAGGGCACCCTGCAGTGATAGGAAAAATTTCAGGACAAGTAGAACCAATGTGAACTTTATATGTTCGACAGGCTAAAAAACTATAGATTATTTTAGTCAGCTGAACAGGAAAGTTATAATTTAGCATTTTAAAAGTTAGGCCCTTATGCCATACTGAATCAAAAGCGGCCTTGACGTCCAGTAGTACCATTCCAGTCGATTTTTGGTCTCTGAAGTTTTTATTAACTAAGTCCCTTATTCGGATCAGTGGATGTGAGGTATTATGCTCTCTACGAAAGCCAAACTGTTGAGGAGGAAAGATATTGTTGATTTCAATAAATTCTAACAATTTATATTTGATAACCTTTTCAAGAATTTCGCCCACCGATGACAGCAGGCTGATAGGTCGATAAGAAGGGGATTACTAGAATCCTTACCAGGCTTTTTAATTGGAATAATTTTAGATTCTTTAAATTCTAAAGGAAAATAACATAATTTTAAGCAGGAATTTATAAAAACTGTTAAAAATTTAATGCCTTTTCGGGGGAGAGCTTTTAGACAACTATTATTAATACCACCAATTCCAGGTGATTTTTATACCCTATACCACTATGCGGTTTGGGTATAATGACTTTGTGCTGCTGTTTGTAACAACCAAAAATATTTGACCTAGACCCATCTTTAATTATACCGATCGAATCAGAATCACTTTTTGAGTTGATTTAACAATGTCCGTCCGTCCGTCCGTCCGTCCGTCTGTGTGTCCATGTAAAGCTTGTAATCAAACTGCAGGTCGCAAATATGAATATATTTTGATGAAATTTGGTATATAAGCTTTTATCGGCCATAGGATGAACGCTATTGAAATTGGTGAGAATCGGTCCATGTTCAGACCTAGCCCCCATACAAATTACCCATATGAAATCGACATAAATTGCCATAAGATCCAAATTGTCATATAGATCTTACTCAAATTGGGTTTGTATGCGTTCATTACATCCACTAATGAGTAGTCCAAAAATGATCCCTTTGACCCCATATAGAGCTGCTTCCCAATCTTCAGTTAAATCTATTAAAAAACAAAAATATTGCACTGATTCTTCTCAAATTTTGTTTGTACATATTTTTGCAAAATACAAGAGACTTTACCAAACATGATCAGGATCGGTCCATTTTTGGATCTAGCCCCTTTATAGATATAGCATCCGATATGAACTTTTTTTATATCTGCAGCCAAAAAAAATTAATAAAAATCCCACTCAAATTTGGTTTTTGCTTATTTTCTATGTCCAGTTAGTTGGGCCTAAGAGATAGGGTTTCTAAACGCATGGTATAGGGTATCGTATAGTCGGTCTAGACCGACTATTATTTTCTTACTTGTTTATTTTTCAAAGATTTAACAATGGCCGAAATTTCGGAACCATTTGTTTGCATATCAGTTGTGCTGTTTACATGCGACCTGAATGATGCAACAGCATCGTTGACTAGAGCTTCTGAAATAGGGTCACCAAGATTTTCTGAAATCGAATTATTTGAAGCAAAAGTTTGAGCCAAGATTTTGCATTTCTCTTGGTTGGTGGTAAATCGACAGTTATTAATTTTTAGTATTGGAATATTTTTAGACTTTTTTTTCAAATTTTTGGTTAAGTTCCAAAAAGGAGGAGAGCCTTTGTCTAACCCAGACAATAAATAATTCCAAGATATGTTTTTAAATTTCTCAATTTCTTCGTGAATTAAAATATTAAACATCTTCATTTGGTGCAGATCATTTAGGTTTCTATAACGTTGCCAGTTTCGTCTATAACTGTTCCTCTCTTGGATTATCTCTTTTAAGAATTGTGGTAGGGGTCTGTTAATATAAGAGGGGTATTTCTTGGGGACACTGCAATCTATTGCATTTTGTATATGTTCATTACATCTTATATTGTTTATATCAGGAATATTGAGATTTCTATTAATATGTCTGGCGTAAATAATCCAGTTGGCATTATTGAAGTCATAGTTAAAAGTTGTTGTGGTATTGTAGGAGCTAGTCAATGAGATTTTAACGGGTAGATGATCGGAGCTTAGGTCGTTTAATACTATTGCTGGAGACAGTATATGTGACAAATTTGTTAAGAATAGATCCAAGGTGGAGCCTTGCCTATTTGCACTTGCTGATATATATGTGTGTTCGCATGGATATATAATATCGATATTATTAGAGTCTAATTTTTCGTTCAAAATATTGCCCCAATAGTTTGCTCTGACGCAGCCCCAAGATTGGTGCCTACAATTAAAGTCACCTCCTAATAAGTATCTATTGTTACAAGTAAGTTTTTGAATATCAGAAACAAAGAGACGTTTTCTTATACCATCTTTTCCGGCTAAGCCACCTGGGAAATAGCATGGAAATATATTAATACTATAATTGTTAGTAAATAATTTAATACCAATATTTTCAATAACATTAGTATTTATAATAGGAAGAAGTTGATGAGGTATGTTCTTTTTAATGATAAGTGCTATACACCACCCCTTCTAGATGTTATCCTATCGTTTCTGTATACATAAAAGTCGTTATGTCTTATAGATATATTCGAATTTAACCCAGTTTCAGTAAGTAAACAAATGTGTATACCGTTGGTTACTAAAAATTGGAAGAGTTCTACGCTATTTCTACGGATGCCTCTTGCATTCCACGTCACTATACTAATATCATTGTAAATCATTATGTTAAGAATTTAACTGCAAGGTTTGTAATAACCTCAAACTGGTCTGCTTTATTCTTACAACTTCTAAGGTTAGTAATTAGTTCTAATGTTAAATTTTTTATTTCCTGGGGGGTAAATAATTAATTATAGCTTCCTTGGATACCGCGGTTAATTCCATTATTGGTATATTCTGTCTGGGTTTGCCAAATTCCAGTGTGAACAGGAACATTTTGACGAAGTGTGTTTGGAAAGTTGCTGTTGTAGTTTCTTGTAGGGATGCGTGCAGCATTATCATGTGTATGACGCCTTGGGGTTGGTTGTGTACGTTGCCGAACATTTATATTATTTACCTTACTCGGCACTGATCGGAGGTGGACTTATGTGGACCATGCAGTTTGCACACTTAACAGTTGTTTCGGTGCAGTCAGATGTTTTATGTTGGCCGGCACAATTTGCACAAAATGTTTTAACTTTACAACGACTTGAACCATGGCTAAACATTTGGCAGTTATAGCATTGTGTAATCTTCGACTTTTTTGCATTTTGGAATTCCCATCTCACCTTTATATAATCAATTACTGCATAATTTTGTCTTAATTCCTTCATAGAAATTGTTTGTCGTTGAAAGTAGACTACATATATGACATATTCTGGGTTCTATACATTGTTTTTAACAACAATTTTAACATCTAAACATTTTAGACCCATTTCAGTCAGTCTCTTCTTTACAATCATTGGATCCTGTTTATCAAGACCGAATATAAGAGCTTTATATGGTTTTTCATGTTTGGTTGCGTAGGTGAAAAACTCATATTTATTTAACAGTAGATTGGAAACTGTATGAAAATCTGTTTTGGTCTTGAGGAACAATTTAAGGCCAATTGAGATTTTTCTAATTGCATAATCGACGATTTTACTAAGCTTGCATAGCTCATGGACTTCTTCGATTTTACATTTTAAAATTGTAATTGGTGGTACATGGATTTTTACGTTTTTTTTCCACTATTATTTCGTCATTATCTAATGTGTCATCATCAATTGTTTGCAGAGGGGAAAAATAGTTACTTGAATGTAATGCACTAGGTACATCATTGTAATTTGTTTTTTTTCTTTTGCTCATTCTTTTAACGCTATTTGCGTTCACATTGTCACAAACTAGTGTACGTTTAATTTTGTTTTTGTTTTTTTTTTTTTTTTTTTTAACTAAGTTATTATTGTTATTGTTGTTCGTTTTTATTTTTTTTATTTTTAAATTTTAAAGAATTGCATTAATGTAACACTAATGTAACACAGTAGTAATGCGAGTATTAAAGAACACGTCTGTTGACAACAAGAACTTGATCTCGACTGATTATTTTATGTTTAAATTTATAAAATTGAGAAGAAATTATGAAAGAAACTACCAAAGATCATCTAATGTAATTGAAGGTAATTTTTTTGTGATCAACATTCAAAGCTTTCTATCAAAAAATATGCGTTTAGAGACCTTATATGTCAGGCCCAAATGATCAGTTATAGAATCAGCATAAACCAAATTTAAGCATAAATAAAATTTAAAATATTATTCAATATTTATTTATTAGTTTATTATAAAATTTATATCAAGTAAGTAAAGGCCCATAAAATATTTCTCAACCTAAAATATGGAAATCCGGCAAGAGGACCTCAGTTGTTAATAAGCGAAAGAAAATAAAGACAAATTTATAGAAAACAGTAAAGTGTACAATTCACGCTTCGAATAGTGTTTTTGATAAAAAAAAAAAAATTGGTTCAATGAGCTTTAATTTTTTATTTCTAAAAATTTTTAATTTCAATTTTTGTAGCGCATAGAAATATAACTACCATCACAGTTTATAGAAATAATTATAAAAAAATATGGCCCTTAAATTGAAAATATTTTCAATATTTTTCCATGATTAATTGGATAGCTTTTAATTAATATAGGAGAAAAATTCTATTTAACTTTTTAACTGTCCCTCAAATTGAATGGACACATAATATATATTCTCTTTTATTTAAAACAAATCACTTTGTGTTATTTGAAAGTCAAAATAATTACCATACTTGGACAGTTGCTGTCAAAACTTTTCTAACCCCTTAACTAGAAACAAAAGACTTGAGCCACACAAACTATAAATAATTACATACCCATCAATTTCATCACACTCTAACACTTTTCAATACAATGAAAAACATTAATAATATTTAGCATAAGGGCTACACAGCTCCATAATCTTTAGCTTAAAAAATTTTTTTGTAGTAATAGAAAACAGATGATAACATCTGAACAGACAATTCGTAATCATTTTTAAAGTTTATAACTAAACCTTTTCTTTTATAAACGTTTATGATTTTTTATTTATCTATCACTTTTCGCTATTATTCTATGTAAATCTCTTATAGCCTCTATACATTTTCTATTTGATTGCTAACAATTTGTCGTCCTTTCTCATTTCATTAACCAGACCATATTTTTGCTTCCTTAAGGCTTCCTTTTTCAATAAATGTTAATTAAAATCACATCAAATGACTAACAGGTTATAAACGTAAGATTAATATACTTATAATTTATGAAAAGATTCGAAACTGCTTGTCATAGGATTCCCTAAAATAACCGAAAGCATTATCATTAAAAATAAATTATGTTTTCATTAACGGTAGATTTAACAATCTGGTGGACGTTTTTACGAGCGAATATTTTAAATATACAATATTGTATAAAAAAAAAACAAACATGATTGTTCGATTTTGGGTGTTACTATCATAAAAAAGATAATGTTTAATTTTATTTTGTTTAAATTATTTGTAACGCCCACGTAGTAAAACTTTTTATCATTCATTAAGTTTTTTGACCGCGAAGTACATTGATATTTATATATTTATATATGGGGGGTTTCACGTCAACTGCACCAACTTTTGAAACTGATGTCTTCCGATCGGGATGAAATTTTCCCAATGTTAGTCCTATTGGATAGTAGTTTAGACACAATTTTTCAACAAGATCGGTCCAGATCTCTCTGAGTTAGAGGGGATCAAAATTTGACATTTTGGCCAAACAGGTGTTTTTTCTCATCCATGTAACTTATTACCTATTGTTCTTAGAAAAGTTTCTCCCAAATAGTTTAGATAGCTATTTCTTCAATATTTCGGAAAAAAATACTTAAAAAAAAAAATTTTTTTTTAGACTTTTTTTTTGCTAAATTAAAGCATTTCTTGCCTTTTTCTTCAAAAAGGGGAATTTTTATTTTTTTTTTTCATAAGAAAGCTTGGGATGTTTTCTTTAAGAGCTTTTTGGTCGCTTAGTGGGATGGGAGTGGGATATCTATCAAAATAAATGTTTTGAAACTCAAGACAACAGTTTTTCAATTTTTCACAAATGAACTATTTTGAATTTTTTCCTATTTGTGTGAAAAACCTTATAAATAAAACTTATACTGAGAAACTAGACAAATTAACCTTTCCGAAGGTATGTAACATGCCTAACTAAAATTTCATACCCTCAATACTGTAATACCCACTATATGTTAACCTCAGGAAAAAAATCACTTTTTTTCTATAGAAATGTTGAACAATTATTTTTTTATTTATTTGCAATAATAATTAAATTAATATATAATAATTATAATAAAAATAAATAGATAAATTATTTAATAAAATTTAATCTTAAAACATTAGGTCCATGAAGATCTGATGAAGTATTTAAGTTTTGTCACTTTTTAAAAATCCAATCTTTCATCCAGCTTATTAATCGCCTTTATTTGCTGCTTTTTATACCCTATACCACTATGTGGTTTGGGTATAATGACTTTGTGCTGCTGTTTGTAACAACCAATAATATTTGACCTACACCCATCTTTAATTATACCGATCGAATCAGAATCACTATCTGATTCGATTAAACGATGTCCGTCCGTCCGTCCGTCCGTCCTTCCGTCCGTCCGTCCGTCTGTGTGTCCATGTAAAGCTTGTAATCAAACTGCAGGTCGCAAATATGAATATATTTTGATGAAATTTGGTATTTGATCTTTAATCAGCCATGGGATGAACGCTGTTGAAATTGGTGAGAATCGGTCCATGTTCAGACCTAGCCCCCATACAAATGACCCCTATGAAATCGACATAAATTGCCATAAGATCCAAATTGTCATATAGATCTTACTCAAATTGGGTTTGTATGCGTTTATTACATCCATTAATGAGTAGTCTAAAAATGATCCCTGGGACAACTGTTAGTCATAGGCCCCACATAGAGCTGCTTCCCGATCTTCACTTAAATCTATCAAAAAACAAAAATATTGCACTGATTCTTCTCAAATTTTGTTTGTATATATTTTTGCAAGATACAAGAGACTTTACCTAACATGGTCAGGATCGGTCCATTTTTGGGCCTAGTCCCCATATAGGTATAGCATCAGATATGAACTTTTTCATATCTGCAGCCGAAAAAATTAATAAAAATCCCACTCAAATTTGGTTTATGCTTATTTTCTATATCCACTTAGTTGGGCCTAAGAGATAGGGTCTCTAAACGCATGGTATAGGGTATCATATAGTCGGTCTCGACCGACTATAATTTTCTTACTTGTTTGACAATCTTTTTTTGGCGTTACATGTTCAGCTGTTGATTTCGCAGGTGTTTTTTTTTTTTTTTTTGACTTTTGAAAGAAATCGCATTGAGTAGAGGCAGAAAACTTTCTCATCTCGAGTCTTCCATCGACAAGCGGTATAAAAGCATGAGCGGTGCTATCGATTGTTATCGCAGCACCGAATTTGCTCTTTAGTGTTTTCAATGTTTCCTCATAATCCTCTTTGCTACTAAAAATTATTTTAGTTTCTTTACAATAATTCATTGCCCAATGGAATAAAGCAGTCGCATCTAAGATGCGATCTTGATGAGAGCACTGGAGGCTATACTTCGCTGCATTTCTTTTAAGGTTTGCTCCAATATCAACACAAGCTCTTTTACCATGAGCAGTAGTATAAAAATGCCACTCAGCTGGCATTCCAAAATCTTTTTCATGGGCCATAAGATTTGCGAAGCTACTTTTGTTTTTAAAATGTTGACAAGCTCTGTCCGAAACGTAGTATACCTTCTTTACTGTAAATTTAGATTTTAGACATTTTAGTATTATCTTCTGGTACTCATAAGCTGCAACGGTATCATGTTTTAAATCGCCGGATATGATTGCCATACTTTTGTGTTCCAGTTTTTCATCTTTCATGTAGTAAATAACTACTGTGAATATAGTTGCTTGGACGTTATTGAAGTGGAATGCTTGTATGGCATCCTGAAGAACATATTTATAGTTTTCTGCGAAATCATATGAAATAACGAATTCACCAGACTTCAAATGTATCACAAATCTTTGAAGAATGACCATTGATCTTTGACAAAAAAACCATTGGTTCTCAAGTTTAGCAATCCTGTATACATTTCTTCCACAAAATCATCCACATTTAAAATGATTGTTTTATAATATGCATCTATCAGTCTGAATCCAAGAATCAAATTTGACCTCCTCTATATATTCTCGATCCAACGAGTTGATTAAATTTTATTTGGTGAATGTGGTTTTCGGGCAATTGGTACATTAACCTAAGTGGCAAGAAGTTGTTGCATTAGGACACATAGTCAATTTAAGGCAATCGCGGTAATCGTGTAAATCTTCTGCCGAATCATCTGTTAAATACTTTAAGTTGATTTCCTTCAACATCAGTTTAAATTGTCATGTTAAATGCAAACGCATACTGTGTGAGTTCCGCTGCTTTCCGCCAAAACGCAATGTTTTGGTCTCATTTGGGTTAATTTCGTGAAGCCAATTCTAACATCCTCGTGTTCAGATTGAAATGTTGCAAATTACTCTTTCAGGTTACAGAGAACCATTCTCTTCTGTTATGTTATGAAGGTATGTTACATACCTTCGGAAAGGTCAATTTGTCTAGTTTCTCAGTATAAGTTTTATTTGTAAGGTTTTACACACAAATATGAAAAAATTCAAAATAGTACATTTGTGAAAAATTAAAAAACCGTTGTCTTGAGTTACAAAACATTTATGTTGATAGATATCCCACTCCCATCCCACTAAGCGAACAAAAAGCTCTTAAAGGAAAAATCCTAAGCTTTATTATGAAAAAAAAAAAAAAAAAAATGCCCTTTTTAATACTTTAATTTAGCAAAAAAAAAAGTCTAACATTTTTTTTTTTTTTAAGTACTTTTTCCGAAATATTGAAGAAATAGCTATCTAAACTATTTGGGAGAAAATTTTCTAAGAACAATAGGTAATAAGTTACATGGATGAGAAAAAACACCTGTTTGGCCAAAATGTCAAATTTTGATCCCCTCTGACTCAGAGAGATCTGGACCGATCTTATTGAAAAATTGTGTCTAAACTACTATCCAATAGGACTAACCTTGGTGCAAATTTCATCCCGATCGGAAGGCATCGGTTTCAAAAGTTGGTGCACTTGACATGAAACCCCCATATATATATATATATATCACATAGTGTTGACTGACTATGGTTTATGCCATACGTTTAGAGAACTGGTCTTAGATCCAAATAACTGAGTAAAAAAACAAGCATAACCCAAATCTGAATGGAATTCTTATTAAGTTTTTTGTCTGTTGATTTGAAAAAAAGTTCATATTGGGATAGCTTTAAGTGAAGATCGGAAAGCAGCTTTTTATGGACCCTATGACCAAGAATTTCCCTATCGGGTTTCTATTCGGACCACTAACTAATGGATGTAATAAACACACACACACCCAATTTGAAGGTGATCTACATGATAATATGGATCTTATGGCAATTTGAGTCGATTTCATAGAAGTTATTTGCATGGGTAATAGGACCGAACATCCAACGCTATTCACCCATTTCAATAGCGTTCGTGCTGCGGCCAATAGAAACTTACTTTGCAAACTTCTTCAAAATATTTGCGACCTGTAGTTTGACTACAAATTTTACATGGACACACGGACGGACGACTCAGTGTCATTAATTTAATTTTAATAATCGCATGTTTCTCTTTTGCCAAATATGGACCCCTTATTGGGTTAATATTAAGTTGTAACCTATTTTACTCTCATCTTGTACATCTTTGTTAGGAGTATTACTTTTTTTTATTATTAAACAACACTTATTTGAAGCCTCCGAAAAATGCAATGCATTGTATTTTTATCAGGGCGCTGATCGAAGCATTCGATTTCAAGTAAAATCCATCGAAATTCCATATTTTGGTTTATTATTTAAAGAAGACGTTTCGCTTCTACTCTTAATTAGGGGCCATAAGTCGTTTACTGTGTCAGGTAAAAATTATTCTTGGTTTTTTGGAAAATAAAAGAAATTATTTCTATTGAAAAATTTCCATAAGGAAGACGACGATTGGATCCAAGCACATTTTATCAGAGATCTGTGGTGAGTATGTTCCACATATAGCCAGTTCGACTGATAAACGAATTTGCGTTGTAATGCGTTGTGCGATCAACTGTAAAGTAGACTACAAACGGATGCATCTATAGAACAGTGCTACACAACCCACATTCCAACGATGTTTCAACTAGTAAATGGAGTTGAATAGCCTGTTGATATTAACGAGGATCAACGCCGTCCTTTGTAGTTCAGTAGCTCCAAAGTGGACTTTGAACCTTCTGACTATATGTAGGGTTTGTATCCCATATTCGGTCGGATCTAGGTAGTATAGATATAAGAGAGATCGGAGGAAGTGAATTAATTTGTGTATCGTTTCAGAAAACCAAGAATTCTTCTTTGGATATTTGAAAACATGATCGTTCCAATATACATCGCATTGAACAGTATCCGATTCCTCCGATTCCGATTTGTTGAATCCAAGGGTCAACCTCACTCATAGATTGTCAAAATGTGTGTCACACACTGTTTGCCTTTTGTCCGCAATTTCCAAAAGTCTTGGACTACAAGTGAAGGGAAAGGCATGACAAATATAGCTATCATCTGCGAAGGAGCATATTGAATTGAATTGAATTGAATTGAATTTGAATTTAATTTGACAACCCCATACAACAAGATATGTATCTTTTAATATAAAGTATGGGATGTGAAAAGTTTTAATTACATAATAGGTTTATATATAAAATATTTAAAAATTAAATTAATTACACAAAAAACATAAAACATAAATATAAATATAAAAAAAAATAAAATATATAATACATAAATGGAATAACATAAAAGAGACAGAAAAAAGAGGAAAATAAAAATATTATATATAAATACAAAATAAATAAAATGAGATATAAAATGGATATTAACTGACAGGTTGATATTTCAGGTAGAGAAATGTTTTCTAATCTCGTTACTAAAACTTGTTGCGTTATTGTTGGTTTGTAGTTTGTGTGGAAGAAGGTTCCAAAGATGGTTGTCGTTAAAAAAAAATTGCCATTCGGTTATCAGACTTCTGTAGCAGAGAGAGACTATTTTTTTACCCCTCACAGATTGAAAGCAAGTGAGGCGATCAAAAAAGATACGCGGCTCCTTAATGTATATTATTTTATGAAGCCGTATGAGTATTTTTACGTTCATTAGATTCTCAAAGGACAAGCCATACAACTGTTTCGTGTAGAAATATACTCGATTATGATCAGTCTTTAAAAGTCCATAAACATATCTAATTATCTTATTGTAGACAACATTTAATTTACATTTACTTGTGGAATCACAATGTGCAAAAAGCTCACAGCCGTATAGCAAACAGGGCATTAAATAGACCTTAGCAATAAGCATTCTGATTTTCAAAGGTGTACAGAACTGTATTGGCCATAACGTTCGAAGCATGTAGCTCATCTTGCCAACTACAGAGTTGACGTGATTCGATCAACTAAGCGTGCTATTAAAAATAATGCCAAGGTTTCTCACAAATGAAACAATTTTAATTTTCCTGTTGTTAAGAATGATATCAAAATCAACATTTAAGTGTACCGATCTTTTGTGTTTTACAAGACATTTCGACTTTTGAGGGTTAAAACAAAGCCCATTTTTCGAAGCCCATAGATAAATTTGGTTAAGATCATAGTTAAGTTTGCCGACATTTTCATGAATACATTTTACCGAACTGCCCAAATAAAGTTGCACATCGTCAGCATGCATTTGAAGTTTAGAGTGAACTACCTGATTAGGTAAATCACTTACATAGAGTGAAACAAGTAAGAAAATTATAGTCTGTCTAGACCGACTATACGATACCCTATACCATGCGTTTAGAAACCCTATCTCTTAGGCCCAACTAACTGGACATTGAAAATAAGCAAAAACCAAATTTGAGTGGGATTTTTATTAATTTTTTTGGCTGCAGATATGAAAAAGTTCATATCGGATGCTATATCTATAAAGGGACTAGGTCCAAAAATGGACCGATTTTGATCATGTTTGGTAAAGTCTCTTGTATTTTGCAAAAATATGTACAAACAAAATTTGAGAAGAATCAGTGCAATATTTTTTGTTTTTTAATAGATTTAAGTGAAGATCGGGAAGCAGCTCTATATGGGGTCAAAGGGATCATTTTTAGACTACTCATTAGTGGATGTAATGAACGCATACAAACCCAATTTGAGTAAGATCTATATGACAATTTGGATCTTATGGCAATTTATGTCGATTTCATATGGGTAATTTGTATGGGGGCTAGGTCTGAACATGGACCGATTCTCACCAATTTCAATAGCTTTCATCCCATGGCCGATAAAAGCTCACATACCAAATTTCATCAAAATATATTCATATTTGCGACCTGCAGTTTGATTACAAGCTTTACATGGACACACAGACGGACGGACGGACGGACGGACTTACGGACGGACGGACGGACGGACGGACATTGTTAAATCAACTCAGAAAGTGATTCTGATTCGATCGGTATAATTAAAGATGGGTCTAGGTCAAATATTTTTGGTTGTTACAAACATCAGCACAAAGTCATTATACCCAAACTACATAGTGGTATAGGGTATAAAAAGAAGAGGTCCCAAAATCGAACCCTGCGGTACTCCTCTCTCAACAGGCAAAGCTCTTGAGTGATAATTGTTTAAAAACACTGATTGAAAACGATCAGACAGATACGATTTAAGTAGCAAAGTTGACGTGCATGAAAAATTAGTTGACTAAGTTTAAGGCCGAGTATAGAGTGGTCAACGGTGTCAAAAGCCTTCGAATGTCTCTCCGAATATCCTCACTAACATTGATAAGAGCAGTAATATAGCTATTTTTGGGCCGAAAACCTGATTGTAAATCAATCAATAATTTAAAACGATTCAGGTGTTCACTACTTTGAATGTGCATCAGTTTTTCAAGGACTTTGGATAAGAAAGGTAAGATTGCGATTGCTCGAAACTCCGAGTTCGATTTCGGTACTGGTATGACCTTTGCATGTTTCCACTTGGTTGGAAAAACACTCGTGGTGATTTTTGATTTTACCTTCAAAAACACAAGTTAACACGTCGATGTTGTTGACACAGTGAAATTCAAATTGGTTATAAAGTGTAGGACTATTGACGTTGAGGTTGGTAAAATTGCCGCTATCAATAGAAGGGGATTTTACGAATACATCGTTAATTTCATCAGCAGTCAAATTACTACTTGTATTTTTCCTACTCTTACCGACTCCAATATCACGTATCGTTTGCTATGTTTTCTTGCTGTCCATAGCCTTTTCAAAACGGTAAACATAATACATAGATTTAGCTCTTCTTATCTCTCGATTTATATCCCTTCTTCGTATGGAGAACTCGTCCTTTAGTTCTGGCATCTTAAACTTCCTCCAGCGCGAGTAAGCCTCATCTCCACGATCAATCATTCGCTTTATAGTTGTGTTGAACCACGGCCTAGTTTTCTCCGTAATATGTCTAGTTCTCATTGGAACAGCATGATTGTATAAATGTGAAATGTTATCATCAAGAAAGGATAATTTCTCATCAGAAGACGGCATTTAGTACAAACAGTTCCAGTTTATCAAGGCCAAATTTTCAGACAAAGCATGATAATTGATTGATTTAAAGTCACGATAACTAAAGGTTTGAACCTCACGAAGCAAGTTGAAGTCGTAAGAAATAAAGACCAGGTCATGCCTAGAAACACAAGGTGTAGTCAGTTGATCATGTACATAAACTGACTTTAGAGACATCGTTTGTAAAGAAAAGATCCAATAAAGTATTGGTAGTGTTGGAGTAGTGAGTAGGGTAGAGGCAATTATCGGGTATAAGGCCAACTGAGAGCATGCTATCTACAATAAAAGAGTCTAAAAGAATATCATAGTTGAAATCTCCAGCAATAAGTATGTCCGAGTAATCTTCAGTTAGAAATTCAATATGTTCCATAAGTACATCAGTGCTAATATATTTATTAGGTCGGTAAACACAACCAACAAGTAGTTTTCTACCATCCGACACAATTTCTATAAAAATATATTCAATTTTATTGCTGTTAGTCTCTTCAATGCCTGCGTTATTGTCATACGCCTCGGTCTTACATTTGAGATTACATATAATACCATTCCTAACAAAGATTGCTACGCCACATGCACGAGTCTTTCGATTAGCACGAAACGTATTGTAACCTTGCAAATTGATAAATCTGTCCGGTGTAGTGTCCTTAAGCTAGGTTTCAGATACACATATAATATCCATCAATGAATTTTCAAAAGTAAATCTGAATTCATCAATTTTGTTGTTTAAGCTTTGTACGTTGATGTGGCAAATATTCACTCCTTTTTTCTGTTTCGTTAAAATTCGAATCATATTCATGGTACCATCCTTGGAACGACTATCTGACCTATACATACGGTTCAATCATATAGGATTGGATGTTTGACTAATATGGTCATTCAGAAAGCTAAGGAAAAGAAATGGAGAAGAACAGAAACTTAGGGTACCTCTGAGATTAGCTGAAACTCATGGCATGCGACCCCAACAATAACAACAAGTACTGTGCGGTCAATAAGAAAACTCGATATAAATCGAAAGAAGTCAATACCCGCCACAAATTTAATACGCTTTAATATTATGGAAACGCGATCGAACGTGGATATATCTAGAGCTGCCACTTTGCTCCCACCAAAATAAGGTATAGATGGACTCCAGAGCTCAGAAAGTGGTACCAGCAAGCCTCCCGTAGATTGATTTTAGCGTAAGCCATACTGTCTATCATTTACGTAGTTGGCAAGATGGTAATGCTGTCCATCAACTTTAAAAGTGCAGAGCAAATTACTAGTATACGGCAACCTTTGGTTGAAGATTAGCAACTTCCCAGTAAAAGATAATGACCCCTGCATGGTAGGCAGAAGACTGTTACATCACCAAAGTCCTTGCTATATATACATATTATACATATTATAAAATGTATTTTCTTTAGGAAATTCTACTATTTTAAGGAGAAATACTTTTTTAAGAAAAGAGAATTTTTTAAAAGAGAGATTTTCTTTAAAAAAATTCATTTCTAAAAGTGGTGTTCAGAGTTGTGCATACAAGGTAACGGAACTGATCGTCTTTAACTTGGTAAAGTCCAGAACCAATCCTTGTTCTTTTAAACAGCTAAGAAGACTCACGACCTCCGACCCTTCGGGGCAGGTGGACACCGGGCAATGGTATTCTAACAACAATTAAAATACTAGCTAATGTGAGCAACGTGGAAAGTCAACGGCGAAGAAGTGATTGATGTATCACATCTAAGGCGAATGAACCAACCACCCCACCACCGCGTCTGTCTCATACAGCGTCTTTTCTCCAGAGGAGCGGCTGAATGCACAGAAGGAAAACTACAAACCCTTCAGAAGGCAACGGGAAACCACTGAAGTAATGTCCCTTGAAAACCATATAATGATCAATAACAATAACGTTCGGCCCTCTATCTCCGGAAACACGAGGGTGTTAAGAATCACCGGAGGTAAAACAAAACAAAAACTCAACATCGGTACATAGAATGTACGAAGTCTTTATGAAGCTGGAAAACTAGCTAATACCATAGCCGAAATGAACAGGCTCAAAATTGGCATACTCGGTGTAAGTAAAACGTGGTGGCCAGATAGTGGAGACTTTGCTTCCCAAAATACGAAAATGTACTATTCAGGCAACCTTAACAATAACCACAGAAATGCGTATCCGGATTTATCCCAAAATCAGAGAGAGTCATGCTTATAAAGCTAGATGCCAGACCAATAAATATAAATATTATTCAAATATATGCACCAATTGCTGATAAAAGTGACGAAGAAATTGAAGTTTTTATGATGAAATTAAGATGTTACGAAAATAACGAAACCTCACGAGATAACCATCATTCAAGGAGATTTCAACGCAAAAGTAGGAGAAGATAAAGTACATGGTACAACAGGAAATTACGGATTAGGAGAAAGAAATGAAAGAGGCGACAGATTAATCCAATTCTGTCTGGAATACAAAATGACAATTACTAACACACTGTTCTGCCTTCCGCCAAGACGACTCTATACCTGAAAAGCCCCACAGGATAGAAGAGGTAACATTGTGAGGAATCGAATTGATTACATACTTATAAATAAACGCTATTGTTCAACTATAGCAAAAACTTCAACGTAGCCAGGGGCGGACGTACCATCGGACCACAATCTCCTAATGGCAAACTTGTACCTAAAACTCTCCTGAACCAAAAGGAGAAAGGTACGCAGGAAACTAGATATGGGAAAACTCAAAGTACCCGCTATTCGAACAAATGTAAAGGAACGAATAAATCGAGAACTAAATAACGTTAGTAGAGAAGAGACTGAAAATATATGGAGTTCTGTTAAAAACACATTAAAATCAATAGCAGACAATACACTGGAAAACAGCGAAAGAGCTCAAAGAAAAGAACGGATGACAATGGAAATATTAGAACTAATGAAAGAACGTAGCAAATACAAAAAATCAAATTATGAGCTATATTATGAATTAAATAGGGAGATTCAAACGGCAATACGGATAGCAAAGAACGAACACCTGAATAGACAATGCCAGGAGATCGAAAGATTACAATACTTGCATGACGACTTTAATCTCCAAAAAAAACTAAAAGAAGACACAGGGATATATCGCAAATCAACCACAGTTGTACTATACAACAACAACAACGAAGCTGTTTTCGAGATTACAGAAAGGAAGACTATATGGACTGAATATATTAGACAAATGTTTACTGATAGAACCCGATCAAATTATGAAGCGCAGATGCAACAACCACTAACAGGATCTTTTATCACTAAAACGGAGGTGGAATCTTCAGTAAGGTCTATAATAGACAAAAAAGACTGTGGTCCTGATGAAATTCCTTCTGAAATACTGAAGTTGATAGACGACGACAATATCCAACTATTAATAGATTTGTTTAACTACATCTATGATACGGGTCAATACCCACAAGATTGGCTTAGATCAATATTTATAACCATTCCTAAGAAAAAACACCCAAAATATTGTAATGATTATAGGCTTATCAGCCTAAGGAGCCATGCCCTAAAAATATTCCTCAGAATAATTCACTCCAGAATTTATGAAAAATGCGAGAAGGCAATGGGCGCATCTCAGTTTGGCTTTAAATAAGGAATGGGCACCCGCGAAGCAATATTTTCTATACAGATATTGGTTCGGAAATTTACAGAAGGATGTTTTCTTGTGCTTTATTGATTAAGAAAAAGCTTTCGACACAGTACGACATGATAAAATGATGGACATTCTTATGTTAGGAGCCTGTATTGGCATCAAACAGCGCAAGTAGATATCAACGGTGAGCTGAAGGAAAATATAATAATTTCCTGAGGAGTCAGACAAGGCTGTATATTGTCTCCATTATTATTCAATATCTAGTCCGAAAAAATTTTTCATGAATCCATCAGCAACGTTCGAAAGGGCATATATATAAATGGCACATTTCTTAACAACATTAGATATGCTGATGACACTACCTTACTAGCTGATAGTATGTCGGGGCTTCAAGATCTAGTGGACAAACTGACGACATACAGTGAAGCATACGGTCTGAAGATTAATATACGAAAAACAAAATACATGATCATTAACAGAAAAAATAACCACAACATAACCAGCTTAAAAATACAAGACTCCTACGTCGACAGAGTACATAGTTTTAAATATCTCGGCGTTACGCTGAATGACAAATGGTATGGTTCAAATGAAATAAGATACCGTATCGAAATGGCAAGAGACACATTTTTTAAATATAAAAAAGTTTTTACCAGCCATGACATTAATCTTGAAACGAAGTTAAGATTTATCAAGTCATATGTATGGTCAGTCCTGCTATATGCGATGGAGGCATGGACCATTAAAGCAGTGGACATAAGGAGACTCAAAATAACATGGACCCATTTTATATCGAATAGCGAAGTTTTAAGAAAAGTTCACCGCGTAGGAGAACTTGTACCCACTATAAAGAGACGAAAGACAACATATTTAGGCCATATTATGAGAAACCCAAAATATAAGATGCTACAAGTTATTACGAGAGCAAATATGGAAGGAATACCCACTAGAGGCAGAAAGGAAACAACATCACTTCAAAATATTCAGGCGTGGACTGGTATCCGAGATGTAGGAAATCTTCTAAGCGAGGCGAGAAATAGGGACGGTTATGCTGAAATTTTAAAAACCTTATGAATTTATTGAAATGTAATTGTATTGGTCACTAACATTCGAAAATCGAATAGGCAAATAAAGAAGAAGAAAAAAAGGAGTTTTCCAAATTTTATCAAAAAAATTTTTTTTATTGACCCAAGACTTTGTATTTCTCAGTTTTTTTTTTTTTTTTTTTTTGCTATTCGCATATTTCTAGGGGGTGAAGGACTTTAAATTCGAACAGTTTTTTTTTCCTCCATATAATGAAGGCCCACCCTAATGATCACACGAAGAAGGTACCGCATAATTGAGTAAATCTGTATGAACAAAATTACGAATTATGCATATTGATATTTTACTTGAATAAACCATCAAAAATTGTTGACCCGAATGCCATATAAATGTCCTTCACTCAATTTTTTTATTCAAGTCAAAATAATAAGTTAGAGTCACAAAATGGTGATTTTTACTTTTTTATTCCCTTTAGTTACCTTGATATGATAACGGAGCTGGGTCTCGGCCCTTTGAACTAAGTAGATGATTTGGTATTGGCTAAAAATTATTCTAAATTATTAAATTACCTTGATTTTTTTCTTGGGAAAGCCCATATTATTTTAATTCCACCTTAAAGGCAATATGACCAACATTAACAAATCCAGAAATTGCTGAAAACTATATAGTTTACTGACCTAAAAACAACATAAAATACTAACGAAATTTCCAATGGCCAACATTCATTTCTTCATTATCACTTATGCTTACCTGTTTGTTGCTTAAGTCTTTCGTTTATATCAAAATTATTTTAAATAATTTCTATGTATAATTTACTTAAAAAATTCGGTTAAATATTTGAAATTTATCTAAAAAAAATACATTGAATAGAATTCGACAGCATTTTCCTACTCACATAAACTCATTTAATTACTGTAACTCATACATTCAATGCCTGACTAAGTATTGTGTATTTTTTTTTTTTTTTGTTTATGAAATTTGCTTTTAAGAAATTTAAAGAAAATATTTTATTTAAGATATCTTAACAAAAGCATTCCGCCGCTCAATAGCATTAACTTGAGATTCCAACATTAATGTTAAGCTATTCTATGTATTGCGGGTTAAGAAAAAAAAAAAACTAAAACTTATTAAAGCTAATAAATGAAAAAAAAAACTAAAACTAATTCTAAAAAAGAAACTAATCTCGAGGAAGAAAAAATAAGCTGTTACGTTTGTATGGGGTAAACATTGTTTGATAGCTGTGAAAATTGCTTTTTTCTAATAACTGTGCTGCGGTCAATTGAACTAGTAAACTTTGCAACTCTTTAAGTAGCCATAGTCATTTCGTCTTCAACTTAGCAGTTTTATAAACCAACACTTTTGGATAAAATTTATGTATAGGTATTAAAAAAAAATAGGAAAAATACTTTTCCAACACTTTGGTAAATGAAAAAGGAAACCATCAAATTTATGATTAAGTTGGCGAAATATTAAAAAAACACTTTTTCGTTTTATTTTTTAGTACTTATTAAACTAAAATACATTATTATCGCGCAAATACCTTTTTTCTAATATTTTAATAAATTTGAAATATTTTATTATATTTTCATTAGCTGCAGACTCCACCCAGTTAAATTGCTTTGTCTATGTCTACAGTTAAGCAGGCGCCTTCTTTTGGTAGTAAGACAATTTCATTTTTAAAGGTCTGGTTTTTAAAGTTGCTCACGATTTTAAATTATTAAAAACAAAATCATTTTAGCTTTGTCCCTTAAAAAAAATAATATTAAATTTCATTAAATTGAAGAAAGTGTTAATGGATTTTTTTAGTCGAATTTTGCTATCTTACAACGAAATTGGATGAAAAGCTAAAGATTCTATTAAAGTCTTGAAAAGGACTATATATATTTAATTAAAATTTTAAAAAATAAAAAAAAAATATTGTATCAAGATTCCAAAACCACCCACGTTAAACACCTCTGCTATACTGTACTTTAACAAAATTTTTAATTAAAATCCGCTCTCTCTACTTTTCCTTTAACTTTATTATAAAAAATTACAATTATTTATATGGGTTAGTAAAGAAAAGAAAACATAAAAAATTTATTTATTCGTTTAACATATCCGCTATGTAAATCATTGCAGACAGGCTTAACTGCTGCTGTTAAAACAACAAGATCTTTTGATGTAATAAACATATCCTAACCTCAAGACAAATACCACCTAGATTTTAAATAAATACCACTATCAGATCCATATACACTATATACTGTATAAACTCATAAAATAGCTAACACATGTCAGGGGATAATGTGTTTTTAAAGATTTTATTTTCAGTTATGATCCATATAATGTAACAAAGTCAGAGCTCAAAAGACTGGTCTCCATAACAAATGAATTTTTTAAAAATTATTCAATAGTAACAACACCTTTTTCACTAGAAATTATGAATATTTTTTTGGAAATAAGCTCAATGACCTAACCCTGAATAACTATATTGTAAACGAAAATACAAAATTTTAATTTATTTAAATGACTATTGAACTATTTCTTATTTTCTGCACAGCACCAACTACGAAACATTTAATTCTATAGAATTTTTTAGTACTCTTTGTGTGTGTAATTTTTTAGGTCATGGAAATATAACCATATACGGACACCACTACGTACATGCACTTCTTTTATGGGCCCCAAAGATTTGGGGCATCGGTGTCATTTTTGCAAAAAAGTGACCATTTTCTCAGGTTCATATCTTGCAAACCATTCGGGCTTTTGTAGCTCTTGTCATAGAGAACAAAAATTGTGAACATATAAAATCAAAAATCTTCATCTTCAAAACCAAAATCGGGGTAGCAAACCGTTCAAAATTCAAGAAAACAGTCAACTACAGAAATGTACCTAAGATCTCAGTTACAAATTTCTAGAACACATGAACTTCCTCGTAATGATTCTTAATACCATTTAGGTAGAGCTTAGGTAGCCGCAAAAGTGAAAAATTTCCCGAAAATTTTTTAATTTCATTTGTTTTTTTTTTACTTCAACATTGAGATACTTTGCTGTCTATTACAAAGTTGTGGATCCAAATTGTCGTCCTAATCGTCTGAATCTGACTCTGATTCAGAACTTACGTTGTCCATTAGGGTGGTCCTTAAAAAAAAAAGTTTTCAAACTCTCGGTCGCACCTCCTAGAAATATGCGAGTAGCAAAAAAAGTGAGAAATACAAAGTTTTGGGCCAATCAAAAAACATTTAGAGTTGGCTCAATGCGATTGAAAATTTCAAGTGTGTTTTTTATGGGGAAAATATGATTTATTTTCAGATTTTATGAAAATTTCATTCTATATTTCGATTTTTTCGACAAATTATTATTTAATTCGGGATCGGTATTATACTATTTCTCCAAAATGCTAGTAAACTTTCAAATCGAATTAAAACTCGTCGAGAAATAGCAAATGCCCCAGACCACATTTGTGCAAAAAAAAAAGATCATGAAATTTGACGGCATTTTTTTCAGCTTTAAGAAATTAATTAAAGCCAACATTTTGTTTAAGTCTCTATACCTGTAAGTACTCAGATATGAAGTATTGTTTTATTACCGCATTGTTAACCTATTAAGCATTGACACCGAATATGATAAAATTTTGACAACTTATTTTTCAAGCTTTGAAAAACTTTCTTAAACAAAATTTAAAAAAATTGATCTAGCTCTTTAAGATCTTGTTAAGCGCATGTTAGAGATTAACTGTGTATATTTTTAGGTAATTTCATATGCCAAAATTTTGACAAGGATTTAATTTTTGCTGATTTCTAGAAAAAAGGGATTTTTGTAAAATATTTTGTAAATGTACTCTTTCTAAATACTTTGTATCAAAAATTCATCACTTCTCTACTTTTAAATGTTATATTTTATCTCAGAAAAATTCTGACCCCATTAATCCTTTTGGAATTGGCAAATAATGGGTTAACGTTCTCGGATTTATCCCGAATTTTAGGAACGGAAGTCCTACATATTTGGTTGTTATAGCTTAACCGTCTCATCTAAAAATTCAACATCACTCAGAAAATAATTGAATTTTTTGAATAAATTGTCTTTTATTAGATTGGGATCATATGTGACCCCAATTCCAAAATGGTTAATGGGGTCATATTACTTTTTTCCGAAACCCTAGGCTATTAAAATAAAATATAATATTTAAAAGTAGAAATGTGAAGAATTTTTGATACAAAGTATTTAGAAATAGTACATTTGCAGAATATTTTACAAACTTCCCATTTTTCTCGAAATCCGCAAAAATAAAATCCTTGTCAAAAAATTACCAGCTATGGATTTACCTCAAGATTCACACACTTAATCTCTGACATGTATTTAATAAAACCATAGAAAGCCAGATTAATTTTTGAAATTTTTTTTTTTTCAAAATTTTACCAAAAAAATTTCCCAATGCTTCATTTCTAAATACCTATACGTATAGAGACCAAAACAAAATATGGCTTTAATCAATTTCTCAAAGTTTAAAAAAATGCCACCACATTTCATGACCTAGTTTTTTTTTTGCACAAAAGTGGTCTGGGGCATTTGCTATTTGTTGGCGAGTTTTTATTCGATTTTGGAGTTTTATATCTTTTTGGAAAGATAGTTTAACACTGATTCCGAATTGTATAGCAATATGTCAGATAAATTAAACCATAGAACAAAACGCTTTTCAAATAATCGAAATGACATTTCGTTATAAATGGCATTACTTGATAATGTATACTAATTATAGTGTCCACTACTTTGAGACAACTGATAATCAAAATATTTAGACATTTTCTTTTGCATTATTTTGAACAAATAAATAATAACTAAAAGATTTGCATTTAAATTTAAGGTGTGAAAGTATTTTTCATGTCTCTTTGCTCTGGATATTAATCCCCTTTTTAATGAAAATTATTCAGATTTTTGGAATCACATGCAAAAAACTTAGAGTATGTGGCAAGCAGTTGGCAGTCAAAAAATTTTTGGTTCAAATCTCGGCTCAATCTTTTGTTCTTATTATTATTATTATTTTTTTTTTTTTTTTAATTATACCCATATCACTCTGTGGACGCGGATAGTGAGTTTGCACCAAAAATGTTAGACATAGACCCACCTTTTATTATATCGATCGCCTTTAAACATTACCACTAAAATTTGGCTTATGCTTAATTCCTATATGGCTGATTCCATGCAATGGTCAATCTTAGGTCCAATTTTAAAATGTCTTTATTCATTTCATTTCAAACAAAAGGGTTCAAATGACATTAAAATATGACAATATTTTGTTATATGTATCGTTATAGCCCCTATTTTTCCAGTAAGAAAGGAAAAGTGTTATTAAGTAATTTGTACACTGCAAGCCTGACACATGCATGACACATTACAAAATACTTTTTTTTGCAATAATTTATTTCAGTTTTTTATGTTTCTTATTTGTCATACAAATAACTTCAAAGCTTTTCTGTGTTTTGCAAGCATCACCTAAAGTGACGTCTGCTTGTTGTCATGTCTGTCACGACTGCTTTTTGCCCCCAAATATTATTAACAATAACACTTTCCTACTTCTTCTAATGGTAAATATGTTTCTCAGGTCCGTCTGCACAATTCTGTGTATATTTATGTATAATGAAAACTTTTACTATATAATAATGGTTTAGAGAAATCTCAGATTGTCATGTCTGTCACTATGGAATTAGCCATATCAAATTAATTGGACTTAAGAACCTTTTTCTAAACACATAATATAGGTTATCGTGTAGTCGGTCCAGACCGAATATATGTTTTCTTGCATGTTCTTTTTTTGGTTATTTATTTATTTATTTTTATTATTATTTTTTTATCCATTTTCAGTAACAAACGTGAGCGTAAGAATATTTCGCGTCATTGTCTGTAATAATAAGCCCGAAAATAGACAAATCGAAGCAGGGAAGGCATAAAAGTTTGTATTATATATGTATAACATTAATTAGTAATGGAAACTCTTGCTGGGGTGCAATGGAAACAAGCTGGTTCTAGTAGTTATGAAATTGTTTGAAAACATCTTTAGTAGGTTTTGAATATAAAGCAATCTATATTTTTCTAAAACGGAAGTGCTATTACTGCAAAAATAAAAGTGATAAATAATACAGAAGAACGCGGTGTAAAATTGATTGAAGAGTATAATAACAAATTAATAAAGAACGAACAAGGAAAGCAATACTTATTGGAAGTTGTAAGTGGTTACAGAAAACAATTTGAATCGCACACTAAATAATCCTTACATACACCAAAACAGAATCAATTTTATATTTCATTTCGATCTGTTAATAATATTGTAATATCTCCTTCTAAAACTGGCAAAGATAAAAGAAGTAATAAAGCTGTAATTACAACAGATCAAACAAATCAAGGCATTCGCACAAAAGTAATTCCAGTTGATCGTATGCTAATTACAGTTGTAACAAAATTTACAGCTCCTAAAATAGAAGAAATTCCTGCTAAATGTAAAGAAAAATTGCTAATTTTGAATAAATTGTTTTTATTAGCTTTGGGTCATTTGTGGGTCTTCTTATTTTATTTAGAAAAAATAGATCGTTTTTATACATAAAATAATTTTATAACAAAGCTGGTTAAAAGTTGTTTTAATTTATCTGCAATAAAAAGATAATTGCACCAAAGATATATCACAACGGATTATTTTGATCCCAGGATGATGCCTTAATAAATAAAAAATAACCGAATTATTTTTATTAAATTCTAAATAGTGGTTTCATCGAGCTTAGTAGAAAAACTCGTTTTCAGTAATCTTATATATTAAAAGAATTTATGAAAACTAATGTCAGTCCGTCTGGCCGTTCTATCCGGCCGATTTCTTAATTATACCCTATACCACTATGTGGTTTGGGTATAATGACTTTGTGCTGTTTGTAACAACGAAAAATATTTGACCTAGACCCATCTTTAATTATGCCGATCGAATCAGAATCACTTTTTGAGTTGATTTAACAATGTCCGTCCGTCCGTCCGTCCGTCCGTCTGTGTGTCCATGTAAACTTTGTAATCAAACTGCAGGTCGCAAATATAAATATATTTTGATGAAATTTGGTATATAAGCTTTAATTGGCCATGGGATGAACGCTATTGAAATTGGTGAGAATCGGTCCATGTTCAGACCTAGCCCCCATACAAATTACCCCTATGAAATCGACATAAATTTCCATAAGATCCAAATTGTCATATAGATCTTACTCAAATTGGGTTTATATGCGTTCATTACATCCATTAATGAGTAGTCCAAAAATGATCCCTTTGGCCCCATATAGACTGCTTCCCCATCTTCACTTAAATCTACTAAAAACAAAAATATTGCACTGATTCTTCTCAAATTTTGTTTGTATATATTTTTGCAAAATACAAGAGACTTTACCAAACATGATCAGGATTGGTCCATTTTTGGACCTAGTTCCCATATAGATATAGCATCCGATATGAACTTTTTCATATCTGCAGCCAAAAAAATTAATAAAAATCCCACTCAAATTTAGTTTTTGCTTATTTTCTATGTCCAGTTAGTTGGGCCTAAGAGATAGGGTTTCTAAACGCATGGTATAGGGTATCGTATAGTCGGTCTAGACCGACTATAATTTTCTTACTTGTTTTTTTTTAATGAAAGGTATTTAGACACAGATATGTCATCAAGCATTGGCATTTACTCAACTCCCACCTTACTCAAGTTATACTTTTTTCAAGATTTTTTCAATATTTTCCCTCACTCAACTAGACTAGACAACTATAACTAGAGTTCTAATTAACGTAGGCTGTTGACATAAGTCTAAGAACACTCAGTGGATCAAGCTCTTTATTTTGAGCTATTAACTGCTTAAATTCGTTGGGTTTGAGGAAAGTTATGCGTGGACAATCAACTTTACTATTAGTGTACGTTAACTTCTCTTGGCATAATTTGGCATTACTGTACGTTAACTTCTCTTTGCAAGTTTTGGTATTATATTATAAAAATTAATATAATATAATATAATATAATGCTGCGGAGCAGCAGGGGTCCTCTCGTTTTTATTTAAAAATATCTTAAAATCCACAGCTGGCCTTGGCATATATTGGGTTAAAGTTCTCGGATTTACCCCGAATTTTAGGAATGGAAGTTCTACACATTTGGTTATTATATTTTAAGCGTCGCATCTAAAAACTCAACAGCACTTACAAAATAATTGAATTTTTTGAATAAATTGTCTTTTATTAGCTTGGGGTCATATGTGACCCCAATTACAAAAGGGTTAATAGGGTCGTATTATTTTTTCCGAAACCCTAGGCTATTAGGATAAAATATTATATTTAAAAGTAGAAAAGTGATGAATATTTGATGCAAAGTATTTAGAAAGAGTACATTTTCAGAATATATTACTAAAATCCCATTTTTCTCGAAATCCGCAAAAATAAAATCCTTGTACTTAATAAAATCTTAATATGCCAGATCCATTTTTTTAAAATTTTGTTTAAGAAAACTTTTTAAAACTTGAAAAAGGAGTTTTAAAAATTTTATCAAAAAATTTACCATTTTCGGTCTCAATACGCAATAGGTTAACAACGTGATAATAAAACAATACTTCATATCTGAGTACTTATAAGCATAGAGACCAAAAAGAAATTATGCCTTTGATCAATTTCTCAAAGTTGAAAAAAATGCTATCAAATTTTATGAGCTATTTTTTTTTTTTAACACAAAAGTGGTCTAGGGCATTTGCTATTTCTTGGCGAGGTTTTATTCGATTTTGAAGTTTTATAGCTTTTTGCAAGGATAATTTTATACTGATTGCGAATTATATAACAACTTGTCGGAAAAATTAAACTCTAGAATGAAATTTTCGTTAAATCGGAAAAAAAGCCATATTTTCCCCAGATAAACACACTTGAAATTTTCAATCACGTTGAGGCACGACTAAATGTTCTCTGATTGGCCCAAAACTTTGTATTTCTCAGTTTTTTTGCTATTCGCATATTTCTAGGGGGTGGGACCGAGAGTTTTAACACTTCTTTTTTATTAAGGGACACCCCAAGAAATTTATTCCTAATTCAGGTCACTAAATTGAATGATTGAGTTCGTCAATAGCTGTTGACATACTTAATCAAAGTTCAGTGTTATATTCTGGAGAAATTCAGTAGAGTAAAGGATATGAAGCTTTATAACATCAAAGCTCGGAAGATTTCAGTAGTTTTTCAAATGATTTATTTAAATAATTGAGGGTCTGGTAGCTTCTCCATAACTTTGGCTCCGCTTGATGTAGTAATATTTGTTGTAGCTGTCTGAAAAATCAAAAGAAACAAATTTATGATATGTCATACACATATTAGTTTTAAAAACTTACCAACAAAAGTTGGCCGAGGAATGATTCAACAGATGATGGACTGAAGAACCGCTTTATGACTTGTCGATTGGTGCAACGTTTCTCTATTTCGAGACGAACTAGTGATTCGGATATTACGCAATAAAGAGATGAAGCGATGGCACGACATTGTCGCACTAAAAATTGGTAGGCCTGTTGTTTTCTAGATGACAGATGCATGCTGCATATTGTTATGGCTTACACCAGAGGTTAAAAGAATACCCATGAAAGCTTCTAACTCATCTTCGGTACATGTCTTTGTTCTTGGCTGGGTTATTTTGATTCCACTGGGATATCGACTTGTTGCATTTCAAATAATAAATACCATTTTGGGGGGTAAAAAATTTCTTAAATAATTCAATTGGTATTAAATTTTTTTTTCACAAAACCTCCAGTAAATCACATAATGTTATAGGTGCAGATCCGAGCGGCTGCAGGTGGCACTTTGCTAAATTTTGAGTCATATTTTCCGTAAAAATTCGAAGTTCGGTATACATCATTTCTCTCTGGCTGAATATCATATTTAGATTCATCGCTGTCATGGTTCTTCTCTATCTGCAGCCCCTGTTCCTGCTCAATATCGGAAGTTTCATCTTCATCCGGCATATATTTTGCGCCTTCATCATCATCGGCAACAATAGGTTCGAATCCTTGTTCGGTTTACCTTTCAAAACGTGAATACGTCTAATAGACCAAGTCAACTTCTTCTATCTCTTAGTTATATCTTTCCATTTTTATAAAAAAAAAAAAAATCTGCAAAAAACAGCAAATCACAAATTATACACAACCACTTTTGAATTGCAATTTCGAATGAACTGATTGTTTTCATTGGAGCTCATGCTTGTTGTAGTACATCTTCACTTTGTTAGAAATAATTTGTTCAAATTTTGTGAAGAAAAAGTGCCAACAACTATTAAAATATTAAGAAAATGTTGCGGGTTTGGCCAGATCCAGGTGTTACGAAATTGGCTACAGTTTGAAACACCCTAAAATTAATACCCCTACCCAGACCCTGGTGTAACAAGAGGGTTAAGAGCAACCTTATCTTATACATCAATCGGAAAGTCTTGAGGTGCTGTGTTCATAAAATAAAAAAAAAGTTTGATTATTATCCTTTTTGAAGTCATAAGGTGAAAATATACAAAAAAGGGGAACAATGGAAAATATTTTCGTTCTACGACCTGAAAGAAATCAATGTCTGCAAATTTTTGCGACTTACGAGGGCCCAACTTTGAGACCTTTTGATTGATGTTTCAGATAACGTTGCTCTTAATTTAGAATATATAAATATAATACACTTTTCGAAAAAGTGCAAATAAACTGCGACGCTTTTCATTAGAAAAGAAAACGGCTATATTTAAGCTATTATAAAATTACTAGCAGATTCGAGTGCAAATTCTCGGAAAGTTTATTTTTTCATTAAATAAAGACCCCAAAGGTATGCTAATCAATTACAGCGAATTCACAAATCAACACGGAAAACAAACTCATTTTTATTACGAACACATTAACAAATTTAACAAGAAAGAAAATTATAGTCGGTCTAGACCGACTATACGGTACCCTATGCCATGCGTTTAGAAACCCTATCTCTTAGGCCCAACTAACAGGATATTGAAAATAAGCAAAAACCAATTTTGAGTGGGATTTTTATTAATTTTTTTGGCTGCAGATATGAAAAAGTTCATATCGGATGCTGTATCTATAAAGGGACTAGGTCCAAAAATGGACCGATCCTGATCATGTTTGGTAAAGTCTCTTGTATTTTGCAAAAATATGTACAAACAAAATTTGAGAAGAATCAGCGCAATATTTTTGTTTTTTAATAGATTTAAGTGAAGATCGGGAAGCAGCTCTATATGGGGTCAAAGGGATCATTTTTGGACTACGCATTAGTGGATGTAATGAACGCATACAAACCCAATTTCAGTAAGATCTATATGACAATTTGGATCTTATGGCAAATTATGTCGATTTCATATGGGTAATTTGTATGGGGGCTAGGTCTGAACATGGACCGATTCTCACCAATTTCAATAGCGTTCATCCCATGGCCGATGAAAGCTTATATACCAAATTTCATCGAAATATATTCATAGTTGCGACCTGCAGTTTGATTACAAGCTTTATATGGACACACAGACGGACGGACGGACGGACGGACGGACGGACATTGTTAAATCAACTCAGAAAGTGATTCTGATTCGATCGGTATAATTAAAGATGGGTCTAGGTAAAATATTTTTGGTTGTTACAAACAGCAGCACAAAGTCAATAAACCCAAACCACACAGTGGTAAAGGGTATAATAAACACACACAGAGCATTGCGTAATTACACCCTATACCACTATGTGGTTTGGGTATAATTACTTTGTGCTGCTGTTTGTAACAACCAAAAATATTCGTCCTAGACCCATCTTTAATTATACCGATCGACTCAGAATTACTTTTTGAATCGAAATAGCAATGTCCGTCCGTCCGTCCGTCTGTGTGTCCATGTAAAGCTTGTAATCAAACTACAGGTCGCAAATATGAATATATTTCGATGAAATTTGGTATATAAGCTTCTACCGCTGTTGAAATTGGTGAGAATCAGTCCATGTTCAGACCTAGCCCCCATACAAATGACCCCTATGAAATCGACATAAATTGCCATAAGTTCCAAATTATCATATAGATCTCAGTCAAATTGGGTTTGTATACATTTATTACATCTATTAATCAGTAGTTCAAAAATACTGCCTATAGGAAAATTCTTAGTCATAGGCCCCATACAGAGCTGCTTCCCGATCTTCACTTAAATCTATTAAAAAACAAAAATATTGCTCAGATTTTTCTCAAATTTGGTTTGTATATATTTTTTCAAAGTATAAGTGACCTTACCAAATATGGTCATGATCGGTCCATTTTTCGACCTAGTCCCCAAACAAATATAGTATCCGATATGAACTTTTTCATATCTGCAGCGAAAAATATTAATAAAAATGCCACTCAAATTTGGTTTATGTTTATTTGCTATATCCAATTAGTTGGACCGAAGAGATAGGGTATCTTGACCACATCATTGGGTATCGTATAGTCGGGCTAGACCGACTATAATTTTCTTACTTGTATTATGTATGTGTTAGTAGCAACTTTAAAAGCAATTTACTCGAAATTAAGAAAAAAATGAAAAATCTGTAAATCTGCAGAACGGCTTAAAAGAAATAACTTTTAAATAATATACTTTTGGTCAAAATCGGGATAAAGCGGTATAACAAAATATCATTCACAAGAAATCGCCTATCCTATTAATATTATAGATGTGGTATCTAATCGGACTAACTCTTTCTCTAGTGAAACTACTGTCTGGAACAGTTTTGATCTCAAGTCACTTGAAGGTCTAGGAATATAATTCCTAGTACAACTTCGGTAAAACAACCGATATTTGTACGACGTTTCTACAGCTCTTTCTAAAGCCAATAATGGCCACGAGAGAATTAGCCAAACAGACAATCACATTGACCCTTCAGCGATATATTTCATCAAAAGTCGCAGCAAGTAGATAAGAACACTATTGTTGAGTATTGTTGCTTACAAGATCGTATTCATAACATACCGTCATAGTTCCAGATATTGGGTATTGCCACATCACAATAGCAACCTTCGTACATTGGATTATCCCCACTTCTTCAGACCAAAACAAATCACTATTACTTGTTATAATTAAAACATATTTTATGACATGACATTTAAAGTAAAATCAAAAAAAGAAAAATAAAAAAATCGTACACAAAAATCCTAGTCATTGCTAATTAACCGCAAACAACATATCAATTTTTAAGAAATCTCTAGACAATACACGATCATTTGCAGAAAGCTGAATGAAAAAAATTATTTTAAAATTTATAACAGCAGAAAACTAACGAAAATAATAGCAAATTGTCACTAAACCAATGCGTCGACAATACAATTAGTTGTAGGTTTTTTCTTTATGGTTTTCGACTGAGCGTTAATATCACCCTAGACAAACAATAAACAGCCACAATTAAGGTGCAGTTGTAGTTTTGGCTTTAAGAACAAACTGAACACCAACTTGCCAACATTAAAAACTTTGAAGTAGAAAAACAAAACTTTTTTATTAAAGTAAATGACAGATACAAATTTTAATTGTAAAACCACAAAACAAGTAACAAGCAATTAAGGTAATTAAACAAAATAATTTGTGGCTTCAATAAAAAAATATATAATAAAATCTGTGGATGCGGCATAGCGTTGGCTTTAAGTGATGTTAAATGCATTTTACTTAAATAAAGTCGTAGACTAATTTCTAAGCAAATGAGTGTGATAAATTACTAAATTAATAAATTTAAAAATAAACTAAGTTGAACCGCTTAATAGATCCCAATGGTATTATTAAGTTAATTTGTTACGCTTATGTTAATTAGAGTTTTAATGACTTTTTCTTTTGTGAATTTCTTAATTCTTTTTGATCGACACTAATTCTTCCTCACTTAGCTACTCAGCATTAGAAAATTTACATAAATAATTTCAATTATTAAAATTTAATCCGTAATTATAATCATGAGGTGGAAAACACTTTGATATATAAAAAATGTATTTCATATGCAATTAACTTAGTTTCATAGCAAGCGAAGCATGATGAGAAATTCATGATACTTTGTACGTAAATGGATTAGTTTGAAATTTTATAGATTTCTCATAATATCTGGGCTTAAAGAATATGCTACTAAACGTTGTGTAATTAAAAAAGTAATTAATCTAAAATTATCTTGAAAAATATATAAATTAATATTAAAATACTTTTTAATTTTTAAAGATATTTATACTCGTCTGTTTACAAATAATTAAAAACAAGTATGAGTGTTAAATTCGAATCTTTGATATCCTCCACCTCAGTTTGAGTATTGATAATAAACTTGCAGATTCCAGCCCTCGAAATTCGAGCGCAAATTCTCGGAAATTATATTTTTTTCATTAAATACAGACCTTAAAAGCATGCTAATCAATTATAGCCAATTCACAAATCAACATTAGTGTAGTAATTATTTGTGCAAATTTTATTTATTATTATATTTTTTATACCCCATATGCTTTGTGGTTTGGGTATAATGACTTCGTGCTGCTGTTTGTAACTACCAAAAATATTTGACCTTGACCAATCTCTTATTATACCGATCGAATCAGAATCAATATCTGATTCGTTTTAACGATGTCCGTCCGTCCGTCCGTCCTTCCGTCCGTCCGTCCGTCTGTGTGTCCATGTAAAGCTTGTAATCAAAGTGCAGGTCGCAAATATAAGTATATATTTTTATGAAATTTGGTATGTAAGCTTCTGTCTGCCATAGGATGAACGCTATTGAAATTGGTGACAATCGGTCCATGTTCAGACCTAGCTCCCATAAAAATGACCCCTATGAAATCAACATAAATTGGCATAAGATCCAAATTATCATATAAATCTTAGTCAAATTGGGTTTGTATGTGTTTATTACATCCATTAATCAGTAGTCCAAAAATGATCCCTATGGGACAACTCTTAGTCACAGGCCCCATATAGAGCTGCTTTCCGATCTTCACCTAAATCTTTCAAAAAACAAAAATATTGCACTGATTCTTCTCAAATTGGTATATATTTTTGCAAAATAGAAGAGACTTTACCAGACACGGTCAGGATCGGTCCATTGTTGGGCCTAGTTCCCATACAGATATATCATCCGATATGAACTTTTTCATATCTGCAGCAAAAAAAAAAATTAATAAAAATCCCACTCAAATTTGATTTATGCTTATTTTCTATATCCACTTAGTTGGGCCTGAGAGATAGGGTTTCTAAGCGCATGGTATAGGGTATCGTATAGTCGGTGTAGCCCGACTATAATTTTCTTATTTGTTTAATTTTACAACTTTGACAACCGCTTTTTGGGATATTTATTTAATTAATACTGGACGACCATTTCCGATATCAATTATAATTGTTAAATTATTTTCAAAATAATAAAAAATTAACCCTGAGGAAGTCGGCATAGACCGATAAAACGTTGGGAAACCTATGAAATAAACTTCGTTTTATTTGCATATTCAAAATCGACTAGTAAGCTCGAAACAACAATATATACATAAAAAAAACTCATTTTTATTACAAACATTTTAACAAATTTAATAAATAGCGTTTTTTAATTTTATGTATGTGTTAGTAGCAACTTTAAATGCAATTTACTCAAAATAAAGGAAAAAATTTAAAAATCTATAAATCTGCAAAATGGCTAAAAAGAAATACCTTACCAATAATATGCGTTTGGTCAATATCGGGATAAAACGGTAGAACAAAACATCATTCACAAGAAATCGCCTAACCTATTAATATTACAGATGTAAACAAAATATTTGAAAAAGTACAAAATTTGTTAAACTTAATTCTAAATTATTTCAGCAAATTCCTTGCTTCGATCCGGATTTTTGTTAATTTCAAGAGTTGTTCTATAAAGCTCTCTCACATTAGTAATTCGCGGTCCAACGAGAAAAGATCGTTTTCTTCTTTTCTATTATTTCGGATAAAAGAAAACACGTTTCGGTGTTTGCTTTTTGGTCATCGTGATTGCTGAAATATCCTTCCGTTTAATAGTTTAAGTTTTTGCAAATTAAATAGCTCGCCCTAACTTCCACTGCGAATGTAGTGGTTGTGTAGATGGTTGTGGAGATCGCTGTATAGTTTCTTTTAATTGGCCAAATAATTCTTCATTGCGGCCGTATAGGTCGGATGGTAACAAAATAATAACCAAAAAAAAAGATCTCTCAATTTTTTTTGTTAAAATATTGCCATATTTGGAAAATATTTTTTTTTACTTATTAAAAGGGAGTTTTCACTATAGATTTTGTTGTAACACGAAATAGCACAATACAAGATCTTACCCATTGACGCCAACTTTTCATTTTGAATTAAATATTGTTAATAAAATATATTTTCATTTATTGACTACCTGCGAATTATTATCGAACTTCAATTTCTTGTTCAAGAACACTGGTTCAAATTAGGTACGCCAAACGCAAAAAGCCAAATGTCCCAAAAATTTTAAATAAAATAATTTGCCCCCTAGAAATCTACCCAGGTTTGTTTTATAACGATTCCCGAAATATTTCTGGTCTAGCGTTAACCCATTCCGAGCTTGACCGTTTTTAAAAAAGCTTTATTTTTTAGTTTATTGAAGATATTTTAATTTTTTCCTGGCCAACATACCCAATGTGGGTATCAAATGATAGGTTTTTTCAAGACGCGTTCAAAGGTATATATACGTGTCTCCTAACTGTTGTGATATTCAATAAAATATGTAATTATTTTTGGGTTTTATATTAATATGAGTTAATTAGAAAATCGAATGAACATATTTTTAAACATTACTCGATTGAAAATAACATAAATTTATTTATTTTTTGAAGTATTAAATTTATAAGTAAATTTAAGAAGTGAAATTCAGACCAATGGCAAAAAACACGAGACGTTTTCTTTAATGCCATGCTTTTTTCGCGTTAAAAAAAAATTATTCCAACTACATATATTCTGATTGTAATTTTATTAATTATTCTATTTTCCTCAAAATTTAGATTTTGCTTAAAACTGGAATTTGGGCCTTATTCCACATTTCGAACTTTTTATTTTGTGCTCTCATAAAAAACAAATGCCCAATTATTGCGCACTTCGTTGGTAGTATACTTATATCTAATTTTTGAGCAGAAAACTTTTTTTATAGCCATTTTTTGAAATGAAATTTATTTTCAAAATAATTAATTTATATTATTTAAATTTTTGTCAAACTCAAATGCCTCAAAATTGCATGGTGCAGAAATAAGTTTTTGATACTTTGGATGACATAAAGTTTATACAAGTACAAAATAAATAAGTTTATATTATTTTCAATGTTGATTTGATTTTCTAATTAAATCATTTTAATGCAAAACCCATCAAAAATTACATATTTTAGTGAATATCACAACAGCTAGGATATGCTTGGACAAGTTCCATATACCACCGAAATCGTCTTGAAAAAAAACCAACCATGTCATACCCATACTCGGTATGTTGACCTAGAAAAAATTAAAATATTTTCAAAAAACTAAAAAATAGACCTTCTTAAAAACGGTCCAGCTCGGAATGGGTTAACGCTAGAGCAGAAATATTTCGTGAATCGTTATAGAACAAACTAAGGTAGATTTCTAGAGGATCACTTTTTTCACTTTTTTTCTCTCCATACAGAGTGAGTCGCTCTAATAAATAACATTCTCATCAAATTGCGCTTAATTTATGTAACAATTGTTATGTTAACAATTTTCAAATATCATTTGAGGTTTTCTAAATTTCGTTGAATTTAAATTAATGTTTTCTTATCCTGAAATGTTATTAATGTCTCCTGAATCGCAATATTTCTTTTTAATTTCAGTTGATTTTTTAATTTTTGAAATTTTTTGAATTCCAATTTGTGTCTCAAGAATAAAATTTATAATTTAAAAGTTCAATTGATGTCCTCTAAATTTCAAGTTATTATTTCCGACGTTTTAATATGATTTTCTGAAATTCAATTGATATTTTCTAATTTATAATTGGAAATCTGAATTCCAGTTTTTGAATTTTCTTAAATTTGAATGGAAAATTTAAAAGGTACAATTTGGTATTTATGTGAATAGTAATGCTTTAGTAATTATAAACAATATTTAAAAATTATATGTAATTGCAATCAGATATTTTGTATGCAAAGTAGAACTGTTTTTAAAGCAAAAAAACGCATTGCTTCTTCTTTACTCAGCTCTGTGTATGCTTTTAACATTGTTGTGTTTGATATCTAATTGAAAATATTGACATTCATTGTTAAAATAGAAATAACTATTGCAGAGCTAATTAGAAAAAAAAAATTGTGGCGCCATCTATTGTGGCATAGTCACACTGAGCAAAACGAATGACACTCTGTTTGTTAATGCAAAATAAATTTATTTTCCCTAAAACAAAATATTGCAGAATTTTATATAATTAAAATAATATACCGATTTATTTCTAGCATGCGGTCATTATGGATATACATACATATATAGAATATATGTAGATTATTTTATTATTTATGTATATGTAAATACTACACACAAAAAATACAGCACCAAAATATTACAAAATGAACATCAATGTATTTTATATTACTTTTTATACGACATATGGATCCCTACACATCCCATGGCCTCGCAAGTGAGGTTATGGAGAGCCATTTGAGTTCAATCCTTAAAACTATTAAATCGAACGGTTATGTAACATAACCAGAAAGCATATGAATTACATTTATTCGAGACACCGTGTTGTAAAAATATACACACAAAAAATACAACATCAAAAGTTATTGTTGTGTTTTTCTTTAAATAAATTAACAAATACAATTTTTTTTGGTAAATTTACATTGTCTTTTTTTTACTAACAACTAGCAAAGCATTATTTGCTTTAAATGTTGGTGAATTTTTACTCCCTTTATATTAACTCGTTGTGTCTGCTTTTCTGCTTGTCGAAAAAATTTTGGATCGATTTTTAACACTTTTTCCGTGCCCCAATCGATCTGAAACTTTGGAGGCAGGCTCGCGGCGATGCAAAAATGATCTAGCAAATTTTTTTAGTGCTGCCAAAACAATGGAAACTTTTAAACTTTTCTACCAAAATTCATAAAAAAAATGTACAAAGTGTTGGTTTTTATTATATTATTACTACAACGACCAGAAAAACAATAAGTCCAGCTAAGAAAACACTACAACATTTAGAATAACAACAAGAATACAGAAACATGCATATATTTTTTTCCATTTTTTAATTCTTCAGTGATTTCTCAGGACCTATTAAACCGATTTTCATGAATTTTGAAACAGAAACTTTCTTACGATGTTGGTCAATCATCTTTCTCACTAAAATCGAGCGCCACAGTTATCCTATTGAGGGCGTTATCGTGATAAGAACAACATAGACAAATCATATTTTTTCAAAACTTTTTTTAAATTCTTCATTTAATTCTCGGGAGTTAATTAACCGGTTTTAAACAGCAAACTTCTCAGGATGTTAATGAATCATTTTTTATGCCAGAGAGTTTCCTAGCTACCCGACTGAAGTCGCCATCGTAATTTTCACAGACGGACAGACGGACATCGCTATATCAACTCCTCTTGTTATAAGGATCACAAATATATATATTTTATGAGGTCCAAAATTTTTATCATTCCGTTTGTAATAATTAGAATATTACAAACGGAATGATAAACTTATGTATACCTTCTGCACACTGGGGTGAAGGGTATAAAAAACTGTACTGGCTGATAACACTGTGGAACATTTTCGGGGTCATTGTTTGGGGGATATGAAACTCCAAGTCAGGGTGAAGGTATTATACCAGTATAATAAAAATTCCAAATGGTTTGGCGTACCCAGACCACACTTTTTTATGAAATTTTTTTCTTATCTTGATTTTTGGTTGTTTAGTTTTTCAAATGTAACTCAAGAATCATTGATGATTTCCCAACCCTTTGAAAGTTTTACTTTACTGGCCTAGTACTTTCACCCTGACTTAGTATTTCTAACATCAAAGAATGGCTGCTGTACAGTGTAGTGAGAAAGTGTTGAACAAAATAAACTTGTTAGAATGCAGACTTGTAAGTTTAATTATCAACATTCAGAAAAAAGTCATGATAATGGAATCATATTTTTTTTTTTTTGTAAATTCAAACACTTTTTGCTATTTGAATATTATTTTTACATATCATGTCATGAGATTGGATGAGGTACAGACGATCATGACGTTATGAATAGATACACAGTTACTATTCGTAAAGAGACTTACTTACTAATGATAGAATTAGTGCCATGGATAAAGGATCAAAACCCTTTTGGAATAAAATAAACATTTTTAAAACCAAGTCTGTTATGTGTCGCTCACTTATAGTCGGTAACGATATTTTAATTTCTAATGATGATACAGCTAATTCATTTGCAAATACGAGTTCTGTTCAGTAGAACAGGTGAATTTTCAATTTTCTCAAAAAATATTCATTTATTCATCAATTTCTATTTTGTCTCATTCAAAGTATTCCCCTTAGATATAAAACACTTGTGCCAACGTTTTTTCTAATTCTCGAAGCAGTTTTGATATTCATTGTTTGGTATGGCCTTGAGCTCTCTCAGCCATTCGGCTTTTATATCCTCAATCGTCGCAAAACGCCGTTTCTTCATGGGTCTCTTCAATTTTGGGACCAGGAAAAAGTTGCAGAATCCAAATCTGATGAATACGGCGCACAGTGGACCATATTTTGAGAAAGCGGCCAAAAATCATTTTTTTTTTGTTACCGATTTTAAAGTTATGTTATTCATTTGAAAGTAAATACTAGTTAACCTCGGGAGCCAAAAAATTGCGACTCTATCTCAACCATATCAGAGCGAACGGGGTCTTCGAAAATGGGCTTTCTCAGTATTTTGCTAAAATTAAAAATTTCTTTGTAAATTTTTATTTTTGAATGACTGTAACTTTTTTGATTTAAAAGATTTTGAAGTGAAATAAATTTGGTATAATTTTATGACTTCCATACTATTAATGTTAAAAATGTAAAACCACTGAGTCATTCTGAAATTAAAAAAAAAAAAAAAATTTTAAAAAAGGTCAACATTTTCCGAAAATCTCCTACTTAATAGAGCATAACTCCTGCCAGCCAAAAGCAGTCAGAAAAGATCCTGCACTCTTCTATAGTCCGAACCCTCCCCTATACTCCTATACGCCATTATACACCCGCCAGTTTCCACTCGTGTGCACACCAGAACAATTTTTTTGACCCAAGGTTAGATATTTTCTGCAAAATTTATGAATACAAAAGTTGTCCACTACGTGGTTAGGATATATTAAGTTTGAGGTGATATTTGTAACTGCCAAAAATATGGGACCTTTATCCATCTTTTATTATACGAATCGACTCAAAAACACTTCTGGGTCGATTAAACGATGTCCGTCCGTCCGTCTGAGTGTTATGAATACAAAAGTTGTCGTACCGGTGCACCGCGGTGTATTTTTTTGCGTGTCGGTACAGTTGTCAGGAGTTGTTATATACTTATAAAAAAGGGTTGAGGGTATAATGCGCTTAATTGTTACAGGTACATTTACATAGGTATCTTTCAAAAACATTAATAGTCTGAATTAGAGTTATATAGTTTAAATACCTTACAAAATGGGAAACAATTTAAATAACAGGTAAATGGTAAAAAAAAAACTATTGCGACATAGCCCTTTAAGATATGAGCAGGTATGCTTCACCTTTTAAAAGGGGTTAGGGTGTGAGTTTTTTATGCTTCTAAAAGTGGTAATAAAAGATAAAAATTTTATTTTACATAATTGCAAGAAAGAGTATTTATAATAATGTTTCCACAATTATTATTCATTACAATTTGTGCAATGGCTAACTACTGTTACAGAGATCTGGCAGATATTTATTTTCAACGAAATGATGTAGACGATGTAATTTTGCACATAGCGAGCAACGACTTCTTTAAGAATTGTAGCCTAGAAGACATTGAAATGAACAAAGGAAAAATTACTAATTTTGCATCGAATTTGAAAAGACGGTACATTGAATGCTCTCATAGCAAGGCAAAGATGTACAAGCGTTACCAAGACTGCCAACGAAAGTGGAAAAAAGGGTCAACCAGCAAAACCAATTGACGGATGTAGTGAAAGATCTCGAAGGCGCAAGCTGGAGAATATCAATGAAGAAATTTCTCAAAGAATTATTAAGGATTCATTTTTGCACCAAATTCAACCAACCCATAATATAAAAAATAAAATTTAAATAATTGAAAAAATAGTAGAAACGAGCCCAAGGCGCACAAAAAGGATTTTGAAAAGCATTCCTACACCAATTGAAGATAAGAAATTTACACCAGAAGAAGCGTTCGCCCTATTTTTGGATTTGGAATTGACCAAAAATCAATATAAGGAATTGCGGAAGCGAACCAATGAAAAGAATTGTGGGATTTTTCCAGCATTGCTTTAATTTCTAAATGGGGATGTGATGGATACTCTGGTCAGATACAATACGAGCAATTTAATGCCGAAAATTCATCAGATGCTAATTTATCTATGGTATCTTTCGTTCCATTGCGCTTAACAAAAAGGTATAGCGTCTTAGAGCCGTCAACTAGTAAAGCAACAGAAATTGATATATGGAGAAATGAAATTCCTTCTTCAACAAAGTATTGCAGACCAATAAAATTTGCATTCAAAAAGGAAACCAAAGATGTCATAACTAAAGAAGTTCAAAAAATAAAAGATCAAATTAAGGAACTTCAACCAGTAATATTTAAATTTGATGACCAAGACATTGAAGTACATTTTAAAATGTGTCTCACAATGATTGATGGAAAAGTTGCACAAGCTTTAACTGGAACAAAGTCAACGTCAAGCAGCATTATATGCCAAAAGACATCAAGTCAATTAAGCCAACCCCCACCAGACGACGATAGTTTTAAGGAAGCCTACGAATTTGGAATGTCCCCTCTTCATGTTAGAATACGTTTCATGCAGCATATTCTTAAAGGGTTATGATTTGGAGTTTGGTCCGTTAGGCGAAACAGTGAGAAAAACAAAGAAAATGAAGAAAAAAGAAAGCAAAAAAAAAACAAATTCAACAAAAATATCTACAGCTAGGCCTCGTAATCGACCAACCAAAACAAGGGGAAGGAAACACAAATGATGGAAATACTGCAAGGAGATTTTTTGCCGATCCGGAAACTGCAGCATCTATCACAGGTGTAGATCATGAATTAATAAGACGATTCAAAATCATATTACAAGTTCTAGCATGCAGCAGAAAGATAAATGCAAAAAAATTTGGAGAGTACGCCAATAAAACAGCTATACTTTATAATGAAAAATACTCTTGGAGATATATGCCATCCACACTTTATAAAATTTTGTACCATGGGGAACAAATTTAAAACAATATGCTACCAATATCTAGATCTATCTGAAGAAGCGGAAGAAAAAAGGAACAAAGACTACAGATTCTTTCGCGAGCACAACACAAGGAAACTGTCCAGATGTTGTACTATTAAAAACCTTATCACTATTTTGTTACGCACTTCAGATCCATATATGTCCAACATTCGTCAAAAATGGAAAACTAGCTTTATTGAATTAGACAAAGAAGCTAAACAACTTCTAGAAGATGAAAATCAAGGCTATTTAGAAGAAATTTTTACTAAAATTGGTTGATTTAAAGTAATTTTTCATTACACTAACAATAAGTTACACTTTTTTTTATATAAAGGGTGATTTTTTAAGAAATCTTTATTTGAATCGATAGTACGGTCCATATAATTTAATGTTTAAAGATTATTTCATGCAAATGTTGACCGTGACTGCGCCTCAAATGGTCCATCCGCTTAGTCCAATTTTGGCATACTCTTTCCAACATTTCGGCCGGTATCTCACGAATAAATGCTTCAATGTTGTCTTCCAATGCGTCAGTTGAAGCGGGATTGTCTGTATAGACATGAGCTTTAACATAGCCCCACAAAAAATAGTCTAAAGGCGTTAAATCGCACGATCTAGGCGGCCAATTGACCGGTCCGGAACGTGAAATAAAATGTTCACCGAACTCGCCTCTCAATAAGTGCATTGTTGCGCGTGCTGTGTGGCATGTGGCACCATCTTGTTGAATCCACATGTCATCCAAGTCAAGCTCTTGCATTCTGGGCAAAAAAAAGTTGGATATCATCTCTCGGTAGCGCTCACCATTCACAGTTACGTTACGATTCGCATCATCTTTGAAGAAGTACGGTCCAATGATGCCGCCAGCCCATAAACCGCACCAAACTGTGACTTTTTCTGGATGCATTGGTAGCTCTTCCAATGCTTCTGGCTGATATTCACTCCAAAATTTAGTCACAATAGCCCGAATAGCCGCTTCAGTGGGTCGATTAAACTGACCATAAAATGGAAGAAGCGCGCGATGAACTTTCGTAACAGAACACGCATTTTGATGATAAAATTCAATAACTCGCAATCATTGTTCGTTTGTAAGACGATTCATGGTTAAATTATAATATTTATTTATTTATTTATTAGTCTATGGAAATTTTTCCTTACAGACTATAAAAGTAACAAACATAACATTTGTAAACATACATATATAAATTCGACCAAACATGTTTAAAAACAATTTAAAATTAAAAAATGCAAGCTAAATACTTGTTACATATTATTTAGATAAAGTATTATATTATATTATGTTTAAACACAATTTATAATTAAAAATGACAAGCTAAATATTTATCACACATTATTTGGAAAAAGTATTGTATCCATTTTAATCAAATCTAAACTTTTCTGAAAATCAATAATGTTATACAGTTGACTAAATTCAATACACAGCCGACGAAAAGGATCAGAGTTGGCATAATTTGTACGATAATACTTTACAATTAGGAACTGAAAATGCCGTGAACAGCGCTGTGAGGTATTAATATTGCTTCTGCTAAGGAGAAATTCGGAATATATATTTCCATTTATCAAGTTGAACAAAAAAGTTATATTAAGCATCCTTCTTCGGCTTTTAAGCGTAGGAAGCTTAATAAGAGCGAGACGGCTTCTATAATAAGGTAATTGTATATTTGGATCCCATCCAAGTCCACGAAGGCAAAATATTAGAAATTGTTTTTGAACAGACTCAATTGAATTTGAATGAACGGTGTAAAAAGGATCCCAAACTACAGAACCATATTCCAAAATTGGCCTTACTAGTGCAGTAAAAAGTTGCTTTGTTGTGTAAGGATCAGAAAACTCTCTCGCCCAACGCTTGATAAAACCAAGCACACCAAATGCCTTGTTAATTGTGAGTGATATATGTTTACGAAAATCCAGGCGCTTGTCCAATAAAACCCCGAGATCATTAAATGTTTCCATCATTTCCAATCGATCGTTGTTCATAAAAAACTGGCCATTAATAGGAAAAGATCTTGAAAACACCATATATTTACATTTTTTTACATTAAGGTCCATTAAGTTTATATTACACCATGCTGTGAAATTATTAATATCCAGCTGTAAACGTAATTGTTTCTCATTATTGTTGGATGAGTAAAGTATTTTAACGTCATCTGCATACAACAGGCATTTACAGAACTTAATAGCTGAAGGCAGATCATTAATAAATAGTGTAAATAAGAGTGGACCCAAATGACTTCCTTGAGGCACACCAGATAAAACATTAATCGATTTTGACTGAAGATTACGAAATTTTATACACTGTTTTCGGCCAATTAAATAGGAATATATCCATTTCAATAGCGTATTACTAAAACCCATACGATCAAGCTTAAACAATAGAAGATCATGGTTAACCCTGTCGAATGCTTTACTAAAATCCGTATAAATAGCATCATTTTGCATTTTGTTTAAAAAAGCTTCATTAACAATCGTTGTAAGTTCAAGAAGATTGGTAACAGTTGAGCGGGATTTACGGAAACCATGTTGTTCAGGAGCTAGGATTGTAGATACTTGGTGAGAAAAAGCATCAGTTATGAGTTTTTCAAATAGTTTTGGAATAGAGCTTAATTTTGCAATCCCTCTATAATTTGAAATCACGGATTTACTACCAGCTTTAAATAATGGAATTATAAAGGATTTTTTCCAATAATTTGGGAAATATGCCAATTTAAGTGATTTATTATATAGAAACGTTAGGGGAATATACAGCTGGTTAGCACATCGCTTCAAAATACAATTTGGAACACCATCAGGACCAGGAGCATATGAAAAATTTAGTTTCATCAAATTCTTTAAAACAGCTTGTTCTTGAATAAATGGAATGTTTACAAAAGATGCTTCGGGAATCAAGTATGGATACTCAGAAATATTGTCAAAAACTGTTGAGGAGTATGTTGAAGCAAAAAAGTCAGCAAACATGTGGCATATTGAAATATCGTCAGAGGTTTCTATATATTATTTAGTTTCATTTTTGTTGGAAAATCAAGTGATCTCTTTTTAGAGTTTACAAATTTATAAAATGATTTTGGATCGTTTTTTAAATTGTTTTTAATTTTAATCACATAATTATTGTAAGCAGAACGATTTGCCAAATTGTATTCCGATCTAGCAATAGAATAGTTCATGTAATTTACAGATGATCCACGTTCTTTATATCTCTTGAACATTTTGTTTTTCCTGTTTTTAAGACCTGAGAGAAATTTCGTACTCCACGGAGGGCCAGTAGATTTCGGTGGATACAATTTAGGTATCGATTTTAAAAAACACTCTTCTAGCAACTGATAGAATGATGTTAGCATCATGTCTAAGTCATCATTGTGACGAGCGAAAACAACATACCAGTTAATTTGTGATAAAGCAGAGGAAAGAACATCATAATTTGTTTTTGAAAAACAAAATATTTTATCATGAATGCGACTTTTACTGAAGGCTGTATTTGGAATGTCAAAATTAATTTGTAGAGTTGGATGACAACGATCTTCTGGTTTTGAGATAGGAAATGTTTGTGATATGCAATAGTCGGTCGGTTCGTTCACAAAAACTAAATCCAATGACTTACCAAAAGCATTAACGACGTTATTTATTTGAAAAAGACAATTTAAAGATAGACCATTAATAAAATCGACATTTGATTCAGCTGATACTGGCACTAAATGCTTACAATCGGGTTCAGACTGCCAAGATATTGATGGAATATTGAAGTCACCAATTAACATGACCGAATCGGTTGGTTTTAATTTTTTTAAAATTAAGTATATAGATTTTTTATGTTCATCATAGATTTCGATGGATGACTTTGGAGGAATATAAGAACAAATGATATACAACATTTTATTATTATGCAATTTTAACAACACACAGATAATTTCAATGTTGGGAAGATCATTTAAGAATATTTCTTCAGCTGAAATAGTGTTCAACACGTTCAGACCAAACTGAAGATGTTTGACAATGAAACAAAACACGAAACGTGCGTCAGCTGTTTAAACCAGTGTTGCCAAAAAGATAATAGCTAAAAAATCACCCTTTAGTTAAAAAATTTTCTTGATTTAAAAATTTATATATTTTGTAAATTTGCAATACAAATTGTTATATTTCATAAATTTACCATAAAAATTGATATAGAAATATTTAAAAAGACAATAAAAAAAAATTTAACTAAAGCAAAAACATACGAGTTTTTCATTGAAACTTCTCTATCTTGAACCAATATAAATTATATTTTAACTCGGGATTTTTCAAAAAAAAAAAACAACTTTTGGCCCTTGTGCACATTAGGACTAAAAAGTTTACGGGGGCATTTTCTGAAAAAATTAACTTAAAAAATTGTTAAATAGTATTAGTTGTAAAATTAACTGAAAAAATAAGACATTATATTAAAAAAAACCTTTTTTTACCTTTTAACACTTCACTTTTGTACTAAAATTCAGCTACAAATGAAAATGTTTTTTAAACCCTCCGTAACTTTTTTTATTTTCGGTCGAGAATTACGTCTTATAGCAAAACTTAAAGGCTAAAGTCTCACCTACCAAACAGGAAAAACCGCATATCAAAATTCCAATCCAATCAAAAGGTACAGATTTTTGACCGCCATCTCGTAAAATGGTACACTGTGCGGCGGCTGGGGCATTTCCAGCTAAATGATTAGGAAAAAGCAATGACGAGTGAGCAGGTGCATTATCGTGATGCAAAAGCCATGAATTGTTTTTCCACAATTCCGGTCGTTTTGTTTTCGTATTACTTCTCGCTCGCGGCGCATAACATCAAGATAATACTTCTTGTTAACCGTACGACCATGTGGCCAGAACTCATGATGCACTACGCCACGGTAATCGAAGAAAACAGTAAGCGAACCTTGACATCTGATCGAACTTGGCATGCTTTTTTTGGTCTTGGCTATCCTTGGCTCTTCCATTTAAACGATTGGACTTTGGTTTCAATGTCATAACCACATACCCATGATTCTTCACCTGTTATGACACTTTTAAGCAACCCTGGATCGTCGTCAACGTCACTCAATATTTTCTGAGCGATTCTTTGCTTGCATAAAAAAGATGAAAAAAAAGGAAATAGACTTTGCTAAAAATAATTTTTATATTTATGGTTTAACAATGAGTGCAATCGTTTTACTGCTCAGGTCTGAAAGGGCTATATTTAGTTAGTTGGCAGTAAGAGATAGGGTGTCTAAATGCATAGTATAGGGTATCATATAGACGGTCTAAACCGACTAAAATTTTCATACTTTTTTTGTTTTGTTTTTTAAAATAGACATTTTCTTCCGCACACATTTCATAATTAATTTCAATTACTCATGCAAATAATTCTCTTGAATTTAAATTTTAATCCAATTTTAATTGTAGTTGCAAATAATTAAAGGTTCCAGAAATTGTTCAGTATTAAATAATGAAATCTGCTTGATTGATGAAGAAAATATTTACACCCAATTTAGTCATATTAATTATATTTCTAAAAAATTAACGAAAACCGACCACCCAAATACCGATGATATATTTATTTAAAGGAAATTTGCAACCAATATTTTTTTTTATTTTTTTTATTAACAATAAACTCTTCCATATATTGTCTACTATAAATACAAAATTGATATTTGTTAGAGGAGTTTGTTTACTTATGAATTACGTACCTCTGTACATTTGCCATAGGATGTACAAAAGAGTTGAATAAACAAATCATATAGAAATCTATGTTTATATGTTTCTATGTTAATGTAAACTGACACGCAAATGCGGCATCATTTGATGGTGATGACTTGATGAAGAGTTAAATCGGCTTGAAAATTATGATAAGCAACAGAAACCAAACCACCAATATTGAGATACGAGCACAAATATAATTTAAATGGTTATTAAAGTTAACAAAGTTTAATAAAACCACTATTTCAACTACATGCTCGTATTAATATTGTTGTTATTGCAGACAATTATATACAAAGTTGTTTGTGTTGGTTCGTACTTACTTGTAGTCAGAGTTGCGATGATGATGATGATGATGATATAACAGATGATTGATTTTCAAGTTATTAAGGCGCAAATGAAGAAAAAAAATTTTTTTTATTTTTTTCATTTTTGGCGCACTTTATGGTAATATTTTATAGTTGTTTTTTTTTTTGGGATTTTTCTATTTTGTACTCTACACTAGTCGATAGAGATAATTCCAGTATAATGTTGTTTTACTTACACTATCAAATCAGAATATGTTTGGAAATATTTGAGTTTAAGCCAGACAAAAACCCTATTTTTCTAAACTTTACCAATTATATTTTCGACACAATGAAGCTGTTTTCTGAACTATGGAGCTCTAATGATTATCTCGCCACTTATGACCCTGACGGCATAAGACTTTCTTCGCAAAAGGAGCGTAATTTAGAACCTCGATTAGCTTAAAATCAAATACTGTCCGGTCAACAGGCTAAATCGAATCTTAAAAAATAACTCTTAGCCGAAGCAATTGGCAGTAGGCTGCCATCTACTCCATCTAGCGCTGTCTTCAATATTTTCATCTTACATGAATAAAATTTTTATTTCTGTGAATAAAATTATCTTCATTATCTCGAAATGAAAACAAATTCATTAGTTTAATAAAAGTTGCATTGTTTGCTTCTGAATGGAAAAAATTAAAAAAAATCTTTGTTTTTATTAAGGCTGTTTGAAATTCGCCTCAACCGTGTTTTCTAGTAGTGTAGTGAGGTTTTGTGGAAGATGGTATGAAAAGCTGAAGGAATGTTATAAGTAATATTCAGATTTGCTTCTGCCATTTGTGTGTTGTTGTTTCATTTATGGGCTGTTTTATGTTGTTGTTACGATGATGTAGGTGAAACTGTGTATAATCGCCTTTGGCCTACAACTGTTGTTTAGTTTTTATTTTTTTTTTTTATTTTAGTCTACCAGTACTCTGGCCAGTACCGAAACAAGTATGTATTGGATTATAAGCGTTATGGTGTGGTTTATTTTGAATTTGATTTACCGGGTTTATTACAATATTATACATACTCAACACACATCAAAATAAGCGGTGGCAGTGTGGTTTATCTACATTATTTTTTTTTTTTATTTATTTTTTTTTTTGCTTCGGTTAAACATTATTCTGGTACGCACTCTGGTTAAATGTTTGTTGTTACTGTTGCTGATTGATGGCGCCGAAAGGAAAGTTTTTTTTTTTTGTTGTTTCTATAATTTTGCCTTAAACTGGAAGATTTGTTGTTTTTTGCAATTGTACGATAGTGATGATGAAGAAATAAATGTTTAGATTTATATTTGTAAAGATTTTTTTTTTTTATTTTTTTATTATGACTGCTATTTAATGTTTCATTTGTGTTCAGGCAATGACAATATGGTTAATTGTATGGTAGACTTATAATCAAAGTGAGTGAAATGTGTTACAGTATGCTATTTTTCAATTCAATGAAAGCAAATGCTTACATATAAAAAGTCTCTAGTTGAAAAGTTACTTTGGATTTTAAGCCAGTTCTAAGAAAAATTATGACAAATTTAAGAGGCAAATTACTTTATATAATTTATTTAGTGGATTTAAAAAAAAAGTAACAATTTATGAAGAAAGGAACATTGTTAGCATCATCAGAGAAGTTATTGAGAACCAGTTGCCAATTAGACTAGTTCTTGAATCACTGGTTTATTGCACCTATTTACCATGTATAACTGACCTTGAACCAAATACAAAATTATTGACAGAGCTGGTTCTAAGGTGTGCGTTTAACGATTAACTGACCCAGGTTAAGTAAACATATGTTTTTCTAAAATTGTTTTAAAGGAACCATATAATAATAGTCAGTATGGTAACATATAGAAAAGGGAACAAAATATCTCTACTGATTCAGGTAAATATTAGTGAAAGGCGCATTAAGGGTATAACGCATTTGGGTATAATGTAGTCACAGATAATAGGAAATGGAACTCGTGCCATGAAACGGCAGAATATTTTTCTACATTGCTAAAAATTATCGGAGTTTCCACAAAAAAATATTTTACTCCCAACCTCATCCGTTCTCAAATTTATTCCTAACTAACAACTATGCAGAAACGATTCTGTTTTAAAAAAATAAATCTATATATGTAAAATTCATTTTCTGTTTGTTTGACCGCTGTACAAATTTTTATTTTTCAATGGATTTCTCTGAAATTTAGTGCACACGCTTTTTGTACCCCAGGTAAGGTCGCCATATGCTTCTTATCCGCACGCCTACTTTTACGCCCACTTTTTAGATAAAATTCATTTTATGTTTTTTGGTATATTTGGTCGCTATACAAATATTTAGTTGTTAACCCAAGTCTCTGAAATTTGGTACATACGATTTCTGTACTGCAGGTATGGTTGCCAAATTTCTGTTTTTTTTTTTTTGTATATATGTTCGCTATACAAATTTTAACTTTTCAACGGATTTCTCTGAAATTTGGTACACACGATCTCTATACCCCAGAGAAAGTCGTCATATGATTCTTGCCGACCACGCCTATTTTTACGCCCACTTATCTTAAAATTTTACGGGTTTCGCTCGAATTAGCTGCACATTATTCTCATATCCCAGGCAAGGTCGTCATATATTTTTATAGCCACGCCCACATTTTCTTTTTTCTATGTACGATTTTAGTGTTTGTTAACATGTTTGAATTTTTCAATGGAGTTCCGTAAAACTTTGTGCACAAATCTCTTTACTTACTACTCTTGTGTTTACACCATTATAAAATATATATTGTAAATCAACCTATTACAAATATTCCCGTCTTGCCTTTTTTTATTATATGAGAAGTAACACTCCAAAATAAGTGTAGATTTACTTCACAGGTGAACAGATACCAATTGACTACTATTGTAGGATTACTCCGATGGGGTAATTCATGCATATATTTCCATCTCGCCTTTTTAAGTGCAATGCAAAACAAAATATTACATTTATTTCCATCTATCCTTTTGGCTATATTGGAAAGCCACCTACTACAAATATTTCCATTTCATCTTTTTCACTATATAAGTGAGTTGTAAAGGTGGAAAAAGAACTATTTGCAATTGTGACTTGCACATGAGAGCATAACGATTAGACCGTACTACCTCAAATGCAAAAAGGCTTAGACTAAACAGAACTCTAGGGAACCCGATCAGACCCAAATTCGTATCGAGTCTCAATGAGTTAGACAACCTGAGTCGAGAAATGCTGACGCACCTGAGCAAACGCAATAACCTCTTGAAGCCCAAAAATAAAGACCAGCTTTGTTAAGAGAAGGGGAAATGCGTGAATCTCCTCAAGAGCATCTAGATCTCCAGCGTCTACAAGACAAGCTGAGTCGAGGGAATGTGAAACTCCTGAAACGACCCAACAACGTCTTCAGGCCCAACGGATAAGAAAGACTAAGTCCAGGGAATCTGAAACTCCTGAAACGAGACAACACCGTCTTGAGGCCCAACGGATAAGACAAACTGACTTCAGGGAATATGAAACTCCTGAAACGAGACAACCACGTCTTGAGGCCAAACGGATAAGACAAGCTGACTCTAGGGAATGTTAAACTTCTGAAACGACTCTAAAATACCTATCAGAAAACTTTTGTAAGTTGGTTCCTTCATTGCAAGAGGTGGTTAAAAAAGGTTTTGCTAACATAACGTACATAAGACGACAATCTCTTACGGTAACAGGTATCAACTTAAAACCTCCCTGTTTTTCTCATAGACAATTATATGACGCCTGCTCCAGGGTTGGGCGCCAGATATACCCGAAATGTTGTATATCCCACAGCTCTAGAATAACTAAAATTCGTAACTTTCTTTATTTATTTATTTATTTATTTATTTATTTATTTATTTATTTATTTATTAGGTCATTGGAATAAATCCTTATAGGCCTGTATAAATGATAATATAATTACATATGTACATATATTGAAACAATTTAATAATTTACAAATAAAAACAAATAGTTGGGAATTTAAGAAAATAATGATATAATGCTTAATTACATCAGTGTTTAACGAAAAATCAATTAATTGATAAAGATTATTATAATCACAACAAATTCTTCTAAAAGGATCAGCTAGAGCATAGTTGGTTTGAAAAAATTTAACAGAGAGTGGTTGGAATGGTCGTGATACTAGTTGAGGAACATTAAAAATTATATTGTTGACAAGAAAGTCAGAACAGATTTCACCATTAATTAGGTTGATCATAAATGTTACTTTTAGCATAGTCCTACAGCTTTCCAAAGTAGGTAATTTTATTAATTTAAGTCGATCAACGTATGAACGTAGATTAATTGCAGAATTCCAAGGTAAGCCACGTAAGACATCATATACTCAAAATAACGCATGCATAAACAAAGTTAGTTGTAATGGTACGCAGGCGCTAAGTACTTAGTCCCCAATGAACAAATTCCCAAAAAAAGGATCTGGCATTTTAAATTTTTTTTAAATATATGTTAGAAATTAACTGTGCGAATTTTTAAGTAAATTCTTCTGCCAGAATTTTTTTTGTGGTTTTCAAAAAAAAAATTAGTTTTTTGTGAAATATTCAGTAAATGTGCTCTTCTAACTACTTTGTATAAAAAATTTATCTGTTTTCTACTTTTAAATGTTATATTTTATCTTAATAGCCTAGGGTTTCTGAAAAAAATAATATAACCCCATTAACACATTTGGACTTGGGGTCGCATATGACCCGAAGCTAATGAAACACAATTTATTTAAAAAATCAAATATTTGGCATATATAAAAAAAATATTAGTTCTAGTAAACTATAAATACTAGGAACTAAAATTGTGCTATACGAAAACTTTTCCTTATGTGCTCCTAGGGCTAAAACGATTCAAAATTCAGCAGTATTTGCAAAATATTTGAATTTGTTGACTTAATCGTCCTACACTAGCTTGGGGCCATTTGTGGCGCCAGGTCTTAATGGGTTAATGACGTCAAATTATAAAATCATCATAATCATAAAAATCTGTAAATTTTTGCTATACAGTATTTAGAAAAGTACATTTACTGAATATTTCACAAAAAAACTAATTTTTCTCGAAATCCGCAAAAAAGATTCCCTGTAAAAAAAATGCTAGCAAAGTAATTTACATAAAAATTCACACAGTTAATCTCTAATTTGTTGTGAAAGAGTGAATTTTCGCATTGACTATTAAATTCACTTGAGTTACCCCTGACAGTTGGATCATCTGTTATACTGCTTAGTAGGAGCGTAGTTTGTTATCAAGAAAATATTAGGTAGCACTACTCAATCGACAACTTCCAATGGCAAATTCAAAGGAGAGCCTATTATATTACCAAGAATAACAAATATTTAAAGTCTTACAATTTCCCACTCATGTCGCAAATGCAATCAACAAATCTCAATGCCAGCAAAGGCAAGTTTGCGACTTGGATTTTGAAAATGCATGATTCGGGCATTGTGAATTATATGTAGCCTGGTCCAGAAAGGATAAGTTAAATAACCTGTTTGCATATGCCGAAAATGGACAAATAAAAAGTGTTGTCCGCATGTAGGCCGTACAATAAATTATTACGCCATGAGATCAGACGAAGATAGTATTATGTGAAACCAACTAAAATTTATTGAAACGAAAAAAAAAAATCTGCATTTAAAATAATATATGTAGATTGATTTCACTTTTATCAGATAAGTTCTTTCCATAATTGAAATATATATAAAAAAAAAATCTTGGAAAAAAGAAATTATTTTAGGCAGCACAATGCTTGCCGGATCACCTAGTCTTAAATAAAATAGAACCATGTTTTATGCATTAGTGCAAATTAAAAAAAAAAAACAAGTAAGAAAATTATAGCCAGTCTAGACTGACTATACGATACCCTATACCATGGTCTAGGTATATCCAAATAACTGGATATAGAAAATAAGCATAAACCAAATTTGAGTGGCATTGTTATTAATTTTTTTGGATGCAGATACGAAAAACTTCATATAGGGTGCTATACTTATATGGACTAGGTCAAAAAATGGACCGATCCTGATCATATTTGGTAAAGTCACTTATATTTTGAAAGAATATACGCAAACCAAATTTGAGAAAAACCTGTGCAATATTTTTGTTTTTTGATAGATTTAAGTGAAGATCGGGAAGCAGCTCTATAAGGGGTCTGTGACTAGGAATTGTCCTATAGGGATTATTTTTGGTTTACTGATTATTGAATATAATAAACACATACAAACCCAATTTCACTGAGATCTATATGATAATTTGAATCTTATGACAATTTATGTCGATTTCATAGGGGTCATTTGTATGGGGATTAGCTCTGAACATGAACCGAATTTCACCAATTTCAACAGCCTTCAATAGAAGCTTATGTACCAAATTTCATCAAAATATCTTTATATTTGCGACCTGTAGTTTGCTTACAAGGTTTACATGGACGCAAAGACGGACAGACGGACGGACGGATATCACTATATCGACTCAGAAAGTAATTCTGAAGTCGATCGGTATAATAGAAGATGGGTCTATGTCAAATATTTTTGGTAGTTACAAACAGCAGCACAGAGACATTATACCCAAACCACATAGTGGTATAGGGTATAAAAATGGTGCTATTGCTTTCTTTTAGGTCACAGGATAAGAATGCTAATCAACTGGCCCACTGTTTTTCAATATTCTCATAATCATAGTCAGTTTTTCCTTCGAAGTGTAGGTGGTGAAATTAAAAAATTTTCTTTAATTTTTTATAAATTTTTTTATTTTATTTTAATGCTTTCTGATATAAAATATTTTTTGGTTTTTCATTCGATTCAAAAATTACCAAATTTTTCGGCGTTCCTACTCTGGAGTAACATACATATAGCTGCCCATGAGAAAAATATATATTCTCCAAACGAAATCCGGCAACACTTAACGATAGCCTTGAATTTAAAATATCACTTGGGATTTTTCTTTTTTTTTTTAGCGATTTGTGATTTTGACAATTTTTGTCTTTTCAATTTTTGATTTTGAAGTTTTGTGCTGTTTTGCTAATTTTAAGTTTTGGCGATTTGAATTTGGCAATTTTTTTAATTTATTCGACTACTAACATTGGTAATTAATGTACTTTCACAGTACTTCATATTTTTTTTGTATAACAGGTGTCATGCCCACTAATCACATATTGCCCATTTTTTATCTGACTTCTCACATTAATATCTGATGGACTCGTCCAAAGTGTAAAGGCTTTCCCTTTTATAGTAGTCCAGATATATGGTATTATATATTTACTTTGTAGGGGTTGTATCACGCAAACTGCTCCGATCATGCCCGTTTTTGTTCGAGTAATCACATGACTAATTTATGGATCTCATTAATACAGTACTGCAGATATATGACATTTTATATTTACCCACCACCATTCCGATTCTGCCCATTTTTGTCCTACTAATCACATTAATTTCTGATGTACTCGAACAAAGTTTCAAGACTGTCCCTTTTATAGTACCCCATTCATATGATATTATATATTTACATTTTATGGGCGGTGCCATGCCAAAGTATCCGATCCCGCCCATTTTAAACATGGCTAATAACATTAATAATAGGTGACCTCACACAAATTTGCGAAGCTCTTTCTTTCACAATTCTCAATATATGTATATGTATATTAAAATTTCAATTGATATGGGAGGTGTCACGTCAACTAAAAATATAAAAAATATTTATAGCCTATTTTCATCCTTACGAAACACTCTAAATATGGGAACCGACATTTTGTATATCAGGTGAGTAGTAATGGAGATTACCTTCTACAAACAAACAAACAAACACACACATTAGTTCGACCTAAGAGATAGTGTCTCCAAATGCATAGTTTAGGGTATTGTATAGTAGGTCTAGGCCGACTATAATTTTCTTACTTGTTTTCTATTAATTAGTTTTTCATTACATCTTATAATCTAACAAAAAATGCGGCTGTCAAATAAAAACAAATTACCAATATGTTGGCTATCTAATTTTAGATGTTAAATGTTGCTACGGGTTGCAAATGACAAGACCTTACAATCCGTTTTCATACAACTGACAACAATGGACATTGAAAATGACAAACTAAAAACAAGGGGTAAATAAAAAAATTTTTTTTTGTGTCATACATCTTCTAATGAAGATTTACATTAGTTTTGTTCCAGTCAAAATAATTATTGTTTTTAGCATTAATTTCATTTTTAGCATAATATCACTCAAGAATAATAAAATTAAAGATTACGTCACGTGCATGTTTTCCCATTATAAAACGTAGTAGCGCCCTTTCAAGGGTTACCAATTTTGTTTCATGTGTGAAAGTTATTATTTCTCGCGAAAAATTTATGTTTTATGTAATGCTTGTCATCACATTTGCACAGTGGACAAATGGAAGCAAAGCAACGGTAAAATTTATTAATGGAAACGATGAGGTCATGTGATACAATATTTTTAAAACTAAAATTAGAAGCAAAGTCCTGGTTCACACGATGCAATTTTTGTTGCTCAAATATAGTTCAAAATATTTCAAAATATTTTCATTGTCTTTTGTCTCCAAATTCTTATATTTTTGAGAGTTCATTATATTTAGTATGTGTAAAAAGATTTATTATTGGTTCAAAGTCAAAAATCTATTTGTCTGAAAAAATGGAAATCAAAGAAAAAATTAAATAATAGAAAAAAATAATAAAATAAATGAAATAGTAATAATATTATTTCACACTGAAGCAAACAATGAAAAGAAATGTCAAATAATGACCTGCAGCTAACTTCGTATTTACAATTGCGGATTGCACAACAAAACGACTTTTCCAGTACAAGCAACTCCGTACATAATATAACTTACAAACTCAAAAGTTGCGCGACCAAAAATTGTACCGTGTCAACCGGGACAAAGGAGATTGAAGCAAATAAAGAAGCGAACAAACTTTTTTTAGTTGTAGAATGTACCTTAGAATATGGTTACTAAATGCCAGAATTGCTCAAAACACCAATAGACGAAAGGGCAAATTTAATAAGATAGCAACTTACTAGAAAAACATTTAGTACCTTCAATCAAAAGTACAGAATATTGACTTTAAACATTTGTTCAAATATTGACAAATTTATAAGTATAAAATTGTTTGCTAACAAACAATTTAATTGTCTCACTGTTGTGGTTACGTGTACATATACACGTTAGGGTGGCCCTTAAAATATATTTTTTAAGCCTAGTCCCGCGAAGCCGAGTGGCTTGTCTCCAGATTCTAATTTTTGTGTCCAAGAATAAGCCAGATTTGGCTAACTTTTTTGCTGTGACAGACCAAAGCCTTTGGTGGGAATCGAACCCACGACCCCCGCACGATAGGCGAGCGCGCTACCTGCTTACCTACCGGGCGCTTAATAAAATATAATAATTAAGTGTGTAGAACTTCCGTTCCTAAAATTTGAGATAAATCCGAGAACGTTAACCCATTATTTGCCAAGGCCAGCTTTGGATTTTAAGATAATTTTAAATAAAAATTACCGAAAACGAGTTTTTCTATTAAACACGATGAAACCACTTTTTAGATTTTATGAAAAATAATTCGGTTAATTTTTATATATTTAACCCTTCAGTGCTCCTGGGATCAAAATAATCCATTGTGATATATCTTTGTTGCAATTATCTGCTTATTGCTCGCGAATATAAATTAAACAGCTTTTAACCAATTTGGTTATAGTCAAACATGCATTTAACAAGACCTTAAAGAGCTAGATCAATTTTTTTAAATTTTGTTTAAGAAAATTTTTCAAAACTTGAAAAAGGTGTTTTCAAAATTTTATCAACAAAATTTTCCATTTTCGGTCTCAATGCGCAATAGGTTAGCAAGGTGGTAATAAAGCAATACTTCATATCTGAGTACTTACAGGTGTAGAGACTAAAACAAAATATTGGCTTTAATACATTTCTTAAATTTTAAAAAAATTTCATCAAATTTCATGACCAAGTTTTTTTGCCACAAAAGTGGTGTGGGGCATTTACTATTTCTTGGCGACTTTTTATTGTAGAACGAAATTTTCGTAAAATTTGAAAAAAAAAAGTCCAATTTTCCCCATATAAAACACACTTGAAATTTTCAATCGCGTTGAGCCACCTCTCAATGCTTTTTGATTGCCCCAAAACTTTGTATTTCTCATTTTTTTTTGCTATTCGCATATTCCTAGGGGTTCGACCGAAAGTTTTTTACTGAAAAACAAATGTTCGTCATATAATAAAATTACTCATACATACACTATCGTCCAAAAGTGTTTGCTGTGTCAGCTAGTAAATAAATAAATAAAAATCGTGATTTGCCAAAAAAAATATGTGTGAAATATTAATCCTACAATTAGGTTTAAATATTCAAATATTTATGAAGTGCAATATTATCTGGCATGTGTGCCAAATAAGTTGACTTTATCACGATATTACTAATGATTCATATATTACGGAATGTCTCTTAATTCTCCCACCATCAGCCTGAATCTTTAACCTTTCATAAGCCAAATTTCTGATAACAGGTGTGATTTTTTAGAAATCAAAAAAAAAAAAAATACTCTGCAACACCACTCAAATATATGGCCAACTACTCGTCTCATCATAACTATAATTTGCTACCAATTAGTTGGTATTTATACTGACATTATTTTAACGAATAGTCTTTTAAGAGATATGGTTTAAAATTAAAAATAATACCCTAAAATATGACCACAACGTGTGTGTTCATATAATTAGAGGTCAAATGGGTCAACAATTTTCATCTATCTTACAAAATAAATAAATATATTTCTCATGCAAAAGCGATAATGTGTTAAAACATAAATAATAGATAAATGCAATACAATACAATACAAGTTAGGAAGTGAGGAGTGGAGTGGAGTCTGGTGTGGTGTGGAGAGATAGCATGGGATGTGTTAGATATACAAATACAATGTTGCCTGCTTAGGACAATGTTTTCTGCTTAGGACAGTATCGTTTCGTGTCATATAATAAAGTAGCAACAACGAATGCAACTACTTTAAAATCTCTATAAAACATAATTTAGATGTGATTAAAATATATAAAATCTGTAATTTGTTTAAGAAACGAAAAAAATTACAGTGCAAGACATAAAGAAATAATAATATATCAAAATGAAGTAGAATAAACAATTGTAGCGACTTTGGTGTAGACCAATTTTATTGCACCTTACACTCACTCGATTCCGAAATGCATGCATGCTTCACTTTGATGTCGCCAAATTTTCACTTTCGATGTAGACTGAAGGCAATCTATTGTAAATGTAGTCAGTTACTAGGTAAATACCAACTAATGTCTGGCACGAAAGAAATGATACATATATGTTTTAAATAAGTCTAAACGCAAAAAAAACATATCGACTATACGATACCCTATAGCATGCGTTTAGGGACCCCATCTCTTAGATACCACTAATTAGATATAGAAAATAAACATAAAGCATTGCATCGTAATTAACTTTTTTACCTCAGGATATGAAAAAGTTCATATCGGATGTTATATTCATATGGGGACCAGGTCGAAAAGTGGACTGATCCTGACCATATTTGGTAAGGTCACTTATTTTTTGCAAAAGCGTATACATACCAAATTTGAGAAAAATCTTTGCAATATTTTTCTTTTTTGATAGATTTAAATGGAGATCGGGAATCAGCTATGACTAAGAATTGTCCTATAACCATTTTGGCCAAGATCTTTATGATAATTTCGATCTCATAGGAGCCATTTGAATGTGGACTAGGTCTGAACATTTAACAATTTTCACCAATTTCAATAGCGTCCATCCCATGGCCGATAGAAGCTTGCCTAAAAATGGACCTGATCGAAGCTGTGCGCTTGGTACCGCCCATACAAAGTAAATGTAAGCTATCATAGAACTATAAAAGGGAAAGCAAAAAAATCAAAAATCGCCGCAACCAAAAATCGCAAAGAAACAACAACAAAGTCAAAAATCGCAAAACCGATAATAGAGAATAAAAAAGTTGTAAAAAACAAACACCGCCAAAAAATAAAAAACTGCCAAAACCGAAAATTGCGAATAACAAAAATCGCGAAAATCGAAAATCGCCAATATCGAAAATCGCGAAAAACTAAACTCAAAAATCGTTAATCGCGAATAACAAAAAATCGCCAAAATAAAAATCGCCTAATCAAAAATTTTCAAACCGAAAATCGCGAATATCAAACAAAAGCAAAAATCGCTTAAATCAAAAATTGCGAAAATCAAAAATCGCCAAAATTAAATATTGCAAAAAATAAAAATCGCAAAAATTAAAAATCGCCAAAAAATCTAATTAAAAATCGAAAAAAAATCGCGCGTAACAAAAATAGCAAAAACATAAGAATATCGCGAATAACAAAAATCGCGAAAATCAGAAATCGCAAACAGCTAAATGTAAAATCTCAAAAAATTAAAAAATAGCCAAAATGAAAAATCACCAAAAACGAAAATCGCGAATAACAAAAATCGGCAAAATCAAAAATCGGCTTAATCAAAAATTGCTAAAATCAAAATCAGCTAGTATAGGATAAAGAGATTTGAAAGGGCGCAAAATTAAAAGGGCAAATAATAAGCGCCAGAGTTAGAAGCATTATTTTTAACGTTCACTTACCCCTCGGGAATTTATAATTAAATTAAAACATTTCTAACATTAAAAAATAACATATTTTGGGTTGAATGTAAGTTAAAATGTTGCTGACTTAATAATTTTCAAGATAAATCAAATTGCGCAACAATATGATCTAACTCAATTTTAAGTATTTTATGTTAGTTGTTTGAATTGTTTTTAATTTGAAAATATCTATATATATACATATTTCGGGAATTTTTTTTATATATCTATTTAATCCTGATTTGACCAATTAATCGATGATTTTTAAAACTTGATTACTTTATCGTTCTATAAAAACATATTTAAATTTGCAATGAAATTAAATGAAGAGCCCAATAATTGGTAACGCTAGTAATTATATACAGTACTGTGCAAAATAAAAGAAATCCTCTTTAAGGGTTTAGTTGAAGCGAGTTTGGGAAAATTAAATGTCCATATACAAAAAAGTCAAATTCTAAACATTTCATTTAGAAAATGGAAATACAAAACTTTATCTCTTATGCTTATAATGTTTATGTTGCCTGCTGATAAAAAACAGAGCTTCCAATAAACTCATGTGTAAAGGCAATAAGTTAAGTAATCGCTTAAAATACTGATAACGCAAGGCAAGAAATATGAAAAGAAAAACAAATATTTGGCGGTGAACTGGCGTTGAATGATTACGGGAGCACTTGCTGATACTACTGGCATTTCAAACCGAACATCACAACTATAAAATGCGTCAAATATCAAATGGCTCTAAAAATACCAACTTTTTTTTAAGGGTATTGCATTAGTATCTCTAAAGCAATGTTTTTCGACTACCAGAACGAAACAAAAGGCTTCAAAAATGCTGATGAGCCTTGGATCTGTGCCTACGACCCCAAAATAACTGAACAATTTAGAGAATGGGAACCAGGAATGTTTCCAATGTTATGTTAATTGTTTTTTTAAATTATCGTAGGATGGTTCTTTATGAATTCCCCCGGGAAAAGCTGCTAACAAGAAATATTATTTGGGTTGCAGCTTGTCAGAGAAACAGACCAGAATTGCGGACAAATATATCTTTGTTAATGCACGATAAAAATGCGCCATCTCACTCTATATTTGTTCTTCGAGACCATTTCGCAGAAAATTGTAAACATATCATTGCACAACCAACGTATTTGCCTAATAAAGGGTGGACCTGATTATTCAATAATTTCCATAGATCACTCACATGGCCTTAACAACTGTTTCGAACTGTATTGTATCGGAAAAGTATTGTCTATTGAAGACAAATTTCCCTGAAGACGATGAAAGTGATTTGCCAGAATAAAGAACAATTTTTCATTCAGTTCAAGGTCACCAATTTAGTTTTTTCTTTATAAAAATAAAAAAAAATCTCAATTTGAGAATTTTTGTTGAAAAGAAGCAAAATTCTGACTATAGAAATATTAATAGTATATCTTAAGCAAGGGTATTTATAATTTTTATACCAAAAACAAGGATTTAATAAACCCCAAAAAAATTTTTAAAAATAATAATAAACAAATAAGTAAAATAGGTTGATTGTATAGGCTGACACAAATTTTTAAAAATTTAATTTTATAAGTTTTAATTTTTTAAGTTTCTGAGTAATTTTGTTATATATTTAGTGCTCCATATAATTTTTTTTTTCGTAATTTTCAATTCCAAATCTTTGGAAAACTCAACTATTTTTTTTTTAAATAAAAACTCTAAAAATTAAAAAAAAAATATTTAATTGTTAAAAGTATTTAATTATATAAAAGTATCAGGTATCCAAATAAGTTTCCACCATTTTTTTTTTATAAAAAAAGGGAAGTTTTAATGTGCAAGAAAGCATATTTGTGTTTTATTCAATGTAAGATCCATTGGTTGTCATTATTTACGTTTGACAAAACTGATTTTAACATGTTTGATATAGGTTTAGTTATAAAATCCGTAACAGAATTTTGAATTTTTATTACATCTTTTCGTGTGAATTCATTTCGATTGTGTAATTGTAATGAAAAATTAAATACAGAGTTTTTTATTTCTGACAAATAGTCGACATTTAAATCCAAAGGTACATAACTTGGCGTAGTATCTACAACATGCAAATTTATATTGCTTAATTCTGTATTAGACTTTTCTATAATAATCGAACCTAATTCCTGCCTTTCATTTTCAGTTATATTATGCAAATGTTTACTTAAATGTCTTCGAAAAGAATGAATGTTTTGAAATTTTTGACGGCAGTTATTTTGTTTGCATTTAAATTTGTAAATGGACGGAACGCCATGAAAAGATTTAAGATGTCTTATAAATATATCCAAAGCAAACTAAGTTGGTCATTTTTGAAGTTAATTTCAACACTTTTATTGTTTTACTCTATTAATTAAATTTACAACTTCGGAGAAACGTTCCGATTCTAAACCATAAAAGAAACTTTCCAAAAATGACCAAACTTGCTTGCTAATTTGTGAATATTCCAATTGAAATACATAAATTATTTTATATTTAAGCTCGCCTAAATATACGTAGAAGTGTTCCAAATCGTTTAATGTTGGTCCAACTACAACTATTTTAGGTTTAATTTTGCTCTTATTCTCTTTATTTATTGCCTTCATTTTTTGTAGTTTTTCTTGCAAAACATTAAACATTTGTACATGAAGTACAAAATCTTCTTGAGCTTCTAAAATTGTGGGCTTTATATTTTTGTTAACCATTTTAGGGTGAAGAATTGCGTGAAGTAAAATTGTTATTATGCAATCTCTCGAATCTAAAAACAAGATTTAAAGGTGAATTACCTTGAATGAAATTAATATAAATATTAAGAAAATATTTACTTACTCATATCGATTCCATCTTTAAGTATTGATTGAAATAAAATACGGAATGTCTTATCCTTAATTTCTGTTTCGAAGACCGGTATAATTTTAATGACAAAGTTGTCGAATTCTGATAATAAATTGTTAATTTTTCCAGCAAACATAAATTCAAAGTCGATACCAATCTGTAAAAAACATATTTAGAATAAATTTTGCTTATTGAGAATATAATTTTTCGAACCAAAGATAAAGACTTACGAGGTGGTACCCGCTTTCGTCGTTGAACCTGGGCCATTCGTCCAACAACTCTTGGACGGAAGAATTTTGAAGATTTTGCAGCTGTCGCGTTCTTAATGCAGCGGTCTTCTTCCAATTGGTTATTACCGATTCCCAAGGTTCAGAAAATACACACACGAAACACACAATGTTCTGTTCAAAAGCAGCCAACACATATCTTTATTTTCATATCAATTATGTGCGTTTCTAAATTTTCTACGGTGCCCAACACAACCATGACTGTGTTCGTTTTAATATTTCGTTATTTACACGAACATTTTTGTATCACATACTTTTTGTTTCAATCACACATAAAGCACACATTTTTGAGTGTTGCTTTATTTGAAGTTCATGCTCTGGTACGTGTAGTGAAAAAAAACACAGAACATGTACAATAAACAGGTTCGAGTTCAGTTATATTTTAAGTCGTGTTGTGGCTCGTGTAATAAGAAAAAACACAACATGTAAAATAAACAGGTTCGAGTTCAGTTATGTTTTTTCTCACTACACGAGCCACAACACGACTTAAAATATAACCGAACTCGAACCTGTTTATTGTACATGTTCTGTGTTTTTTTTCACTACACGTACCAGAGCATGAAATTCAAATAAAGCAACACTCAAAAATGTGTGTTTTATGTGTGATTGAAACAAAAAGTATGTGATACAAAAATGTTCGTGTAAATAACGAAATATTTAAACGAACACAGTCATGGTTGTGTTGGGCACCGAAGAAAATTTAAAAACAAACATAATTGGTATGAAAATAAAAATATGTGTGTGTTGGTCTAAGTTATGTTTGTTTACATATATGTACGAGTTTTTTATTCAGTGTTTGTTTTTTTCTGAACTTTGCCGATTCCCAAGGAGATATATTGCTGAACAGCCACAACTTCAAATCTTCCATTTCATCTGTAATGTGCAATTTTTTAATGTTGAATAGGTAGAGTTGCACATATGATAGATATTAATGAAAATACCTGTATTCAGCAAATTTTGTGGAATTTCTTAAATGGATTCAGAAACAGCAGTTGGAGCATTTACTAAAGGCACATTGCTCCATTTCGATGGTAATTTACCAGTCGGATTTTTTTTACCCGTTTTGCGTGGCATGAAATATGTTGCCTGTATAACTGAAACAGTTTATCAAACTTGAGAATTATAATAATTGTGTCTTTCTATATTTACTGATTTTTCATTAGGAAATTTTTCTTCAATTGCGTTTGCCCATTGTTGCATCTCCAAATACGACATTTTTCGATTTTTATTTTTATAAAAATCAACCAAGCAGTGCGTCAAGTGCTTCTGCTGTGTTGAGCTTAAGCTGGAATGGCTTTCATAGTATTTAAGAACGTGCTGTCCACTTACAGTTTCCTTCAATACAGATTCGACAGTTTCACCGTTAGCACAAAGTGTTATTGCCATATCTAAAATTGCAAAATTCGATGTAGCTATCGATGAGCTTTCTGTATGTGAAATTCCATTAGAAATTTTTTCTAGCCAATCTATTACTTTACTGGTTGCTTGGTTGGACATTGAAACAGTTGCCTCATAACTAGTGATTACACCCTGGAAAGAATATATAATTATGAAGGTTAAAGTTATGGAAGCGTTTAATAATGGAAATGAAGGTTAAAACAAGGATTTATTTGTTGAAACAATTTTACGAGAATTACTGTGCATATAAACATTTTCCATCTTCTTCAATTTCACTACAGTTTTTCTACACGTTTTTCCGTTCGTTTTTATCTATAGGTACTATTTAAATTTGAACTTACTTTTTTTGCTTTCCATTCATATAATCTCTTTTTTAGCAGTGAGCGCTCACCAAAAAAACTGAAATTAAGGTTAAAAAAATGTCATCGATATCAGCTGGTTGCAATGCCTCTAAATGTGCCACTGAATTATAACCGTATGTCTGTAATAATTCACACGTCGATCTATGTAATACCCACGATTTTAATATCTTTTGAGCTTCCTCAATTTCTGAATCTTGAAATTGTAATGGCGGTATAACCACGCATGAAATAATATTATTGTCAAGTGAAATATTTTTGATGCGTAAACATCTATACGCGCAGGGGGGTAAATTTCTATTTCACAATACAATCACAAAAACAGCGTAACTCATATCGGTGTGAGTTGAAGCAGATAACGCTGTGTGATTTATGATTGTATTGGTGAAAAAATTATGATATGTTCTTTTCTAAACATTTTCCAATTGTCTTTCAAAAAACATCATTTGAATTTCAGAAAACATAAATAGAATTTCAGAAAACATCATTCGAGTTTCAGAAAACATCGATTGAGTTTCAGAAAACATCAATAGAATTTCAGAAAACATCAATATAATTTCAGAAAACATCATTCGAGTTTCAGAAAACATAAATAGAATTTCAGAAAACATCAATAGAATTTCAGAAAACATCAATATAATTTCAGAAAACATCATTCGAGTTTAAGAAAACATCATTTGAATTTCAGAAAACATAAATAGAATTTCAGAAAACATCAATATAAATTCAGAAAACATCATTCGAGTTTCAGAAAACATCAATTGAATTTGAGAAAACATCAATAGAATTTCAGAAAACATCAATTGTATTTCAGAAAACATCAATTGTATTTCAGAAAACATCATTTGAATTTCAGAAAACATAAATAGAATTTCAGAAAACATCAATATAATTTCAGAAAACATCATTCGAGTTTCAGAAAACATCAATTGAATTTCAGAAAACATCAATAGAATTTCAGAAAACATCAACTGTATTTCAGAAACCATCAATATAATTTCAGAAAACATCATTTGAATTTCAGAAAGCATAAATAGAATTTCAGAAAACATCAATATAATTTCAGAAAACATCATTAGAGTTTCAGAAAACATAAATAGAATTTCAGAAAACATCAATAGAATTTCAGAAAACATCATTTGAATTTCAGAATACATAAATAGAATTTCAGAAAACATCAATATAATTTCAGAAAACATCATTCGAGTTTCAGAAAACATCATTTGAATTTCAGAATACATAAATAGAATTTCAGAAAACATCAATATAATTTCAGAAAACATCATTAGAGTTTCAGAAAACATCAATTGAATTTCAGAAAGCATCAATAGAATTTCAGAAATATTCAATTGTATTTCAGAAACCATAAATATAATTTCAGAAAACATCATTTGAGTTTCAGAAAACATAAATAGAATTTCAGAAAACATCACTTGACTTTCAGAAAACATAAATAGAATTTCAGAAAACATCAATATAATTTCAGAAAACATAGAATTTCAGAAAACATCAATAGAATTTCAGAAAACATCATTTGAATTTCAGAATACATAAATAGAATTTCAGAAAACATCAATATAATTTCAGAAAACATCATTCGAGTTTCAGAAAACATCATTTGAATTTCAGAATACATAAATAGAATTTCAGAAAACATCAATATAATTTCAGAAAACATCATTAGAGTTTCAGAAAACATCAATTGAATTTCAGAAAGCATCAATAGAATTTCAGAAATATTCAATTGTATTTCAGAAACCATAAATATAATTTCAGAAAACATCATTTGAGTTTCAGAAAACATAAATAGAATTTCAGAAAACATCACTTGACTTTCAGAAAACATAAATAGAATTTCAGAAAACATCAATATAATTTCAGAAAACATCATTCAAGTTTCAGAAAACATCAATTGAATTTCAGAAAACATCAATAGAATTTCAGAAAACATCAATTGTATTTCAGAAAACATCAAATGTATTTCAGAAAACATCATTTGAATTTCAGAAAACATAAATAGAATTTCAGAAAATATCAATTGAATTTCAAAAAGCATTATTTGAATTGCTGAGAACATTAATTGTATTTCAGAAAACATCAATAGAATTTCAAAAAGCATCATTTGAATTGCTGAAAACATTAATTGTATTTCAGAAAACATCAATTGAATTTCAGAAAACATCAATTGCATTTCAGAAAACATCAATAGAATTTCAAAAAACAGCATAATCGACTTATTTTTTATGCACTGGAAAATATGATGTTGATGTTTTCTTTAATTATTAGATGTTTACACATCTCCCTTGTGATCGGACTCACATGATTTTTTTTATTTATTTTATTTATTTATTTATTTAAATTTGGTATCCTGTTCAACAAGACATGAAATCTTCAAAACAGAACAGGTTTAAATATGTTAGTCGGAGTTTGATTTACAATACAACTTAACATTACTGTGACAATATTAAATATTAATAATAAAAAATAAAATATTGATTTATATACAAATAATAGATATTTATAAGTGGCATATATAATTTAAAAAACAAATAAAAAGTATACAGTAAAAATTTTAAATATATATTTGTTAACAGCAAGTTAGTATATGTGCATTGTAAAAAAATAAAAATTTTCTAAATGTATTGTTGTAAAATTTTCTTTTTGAAAATTGAGCCGTTGCTGATTCCTTTAATTGTAGAAGGTAAATCATTCCAAAGACGTGCTGCATGTATGAAAATCTGCCATTCAGATAACAACGTATGGTGCCGAAATTGAATTAAATTGATATTTCTCCGAAGCCTACTAAAACGCAATCGGTTATAAAGATATTCTGGTCTCTGGTTACTAATTATTTTGTGTAAAAAAGTAAGACATCTTATTTTTAATAAGTCATCAAAATTGACACCGAAAATTTGCTTTGAATAAGATGAAATTTGATCGAACCTTCTGTGCCCGTAAACGTATCTTGCGATATTGTTAAACGTTATATTTAGCCTGGACTTACTTTTAGTATCGCAACTTGCAAATATTTCACATGCATATAGTAGTGTTGGTATTAAGTATGTCTTTACAAGTAGCAAGCGTATATTAATTGGTGTACAATATTGGGTAGGCCAAAGTGTTCGTAACATCGAATACGTTTTACCACAGGCAGCAGCGACATGGTCTGACCAAGTCAATGTTTTATTAAAGATAACACCCAAATTTTTTGCTCGTTCAACGATTTCGATTTGTTGATCATTTATATATATATTTAGATTGTCTGAGATTCTCGTCAATCTGTTACGCACCAAAATACAATTTGTTTTTTGTGGATTGAGACTCAGTCCATTTGCAGCTGCCCAACGAGAAACACGTTCTAAGTCATCATTCAAATTTCTACTGCAATCTTAAATTTTTTCTTTCTTGCTGCTAATATATAGCTGTACGTCATCATTAGCATACATTCTTATATTGCAGTGAATTAACTGTTTAGGTAGATCTGAAGCATAAATTGAGAAAAGGAGGGGACCAAGGATAGAACCATGTGGTACACCTCTTACCACAGGAAGGCACGTCGACGCAATTTTATTAGTTTCTATGCATTGCGAACGATTTAAGACTTCATAAGTGCAACAGAAGTTGGTGAAAAGTGCATCATGTTCTTAAGCTATTGTAGCAGAACTGTGTGATCCACCGTATCGAAAGCTTTTGAATGGTCTAACAGCACTAATATTACCACGCGGCCATCATCAATATCTCTGCTTATATCTTCTGGTACATTAGCTAAAGCTGTAATACAGCTGTGTTTGGCACGAAACCCAGATTGACGGTCGGTAAGCAGGTTATTATCATTTATGAAGGACAATGAAGGAGCCGTTCAAATGCCTTCGACAGATATGGTAATATAGCTATGGGCCGATATTCAGTTGCCGACTTTGGTACAGGTAAGATCTTAGCTTGTTTCCATCGTTGAGGAAAATCACTCACCGTAATTATTTTATTAAAAATGTGCGTGATATACGGCAAAATGAAGGGAAGCAGCATTTTTAGAAAAGTAGGGTGAATACCGTCAATTCCTATTGCATTAGACTTTATAGATTGACAGCTCTTAAGTACATCGAAGGGACTAACGCAGTCAAATGAAAAAAGGGTTTGTGGGACATAATTAGGGGTATAGTTGCCATAATATGAGTGATCAGCTTGAGGCATTGGAATATTAATAAAATTCTCGTTAATTTCATTAGGGTTTGATATGAAATTTTCTTCTATACCCTTCCTCTTTCCAACCCCAATTTCAATAATTGTTTTCCATGTTTTTTTTTTTGCATTAATTGATGTTGAAAACTTTTCAGCATAGTATGTGGCCTTAGGTTTCCTTATGCTTTTATTGACAATTTTTCTGGTTGTGCGATAAAGTTCATGAAGTGCGTTTGTTTTAAACCGCTTCCATCGGAAAAAGGCTTTATCACGATTTTCTATAAGTTTTTTAATTTCTGCTGTAAACCATGGTGTTTGTCGCTTGCTTATTGTTTTTACTTTGATCGGAACAATAATATTATATAAGCCTGAGACATGGTGTTCCAAGAAGGCCAGCTGATCATCTACAGATAACATAAAGTATATCGAGTTCCAATCGATTTGGCAACACGCTTCCTCCAACTGAATGAAATTTGTATTTTTGAAGTCTCTGAATTCTATTGTTTTGTGAGGAACTTCTAAAGGAATATCATAGGTTATAAAGATTAGGTCGTGTTTAGAAAAACCAGGTGCAGATAGTTGGTCATACATTAGTGTGTTTGCTTCATCAGAGACGAAGAATAAATCTAGTAATGAGTTGTTAACGGTAGTGAAATGTGTTGGTATATGCGTGTTCACGGGCGTAAGACCAAGAGATTTCATATTTTCGACCATACTACAGTTTTCCAGCAGGTTTGAATTATAGTCCCCAGTTAACATAATATTATCATAAAAAGGTATAAAATCTTCCGCCAACATTTCATAGAAATTCCCAAGGTCTATATTACGATTTGGTCTATAAACACTACCAATAAGAATCTTGCCTCCAGCTGCACACAATTCTAAAAATAAATGTTCTACTTTATCATTTTCATTACCAATTCTGCGTTTAACTTTGCTAATTAATCCACTTCTGACATAAATGCCTACTCCTCCGTACCCATCTGCTCTGTCAGCTCTGTAAAGATTGTAACCGTCTACTGATATATCATATCATTATTGTTTATTTTAATTTCATTATTGTTGATTTCGTCACTGTCACTATAATCATTCCTAATCACTTCACATTTGTTTCCATATTTTTTTTTTTTTTTTTTTTAAATTTTCACGATATATAGTTATATATTATATTTTCACGAGATATAGTTTTTTTTGGTTATTTAGTTTCAAAATGGTATTAACTGAATTATAATTTTGATTCACTCACTTTAAGATACATACAGTCACTTGAAATAAAAATTATCATTTAGATTAAAAAAAAAATATGCAAATTATAATCACGTGATCTTTCTGCTTCATCGTTCACTACAAAGTGGTTTTCTATTCAATGCTTTTATTCTTCGAATACATCGATCGTTAATAACGCGCATTCTATTTAAAATAATAATGTTTCACAAAAAACACTCGAAGTTTACCGTTAGGAAATCAATGTTGTTTTTCACTTTGATTTTACGTCAACTCTATTAAGAAATCAAAATGAAATCATTTTACATTATGATTTTTTACGTGAGATCTCAAAAAATGAATTGATGGGACGATCCTCTTAAAAATACGTGCTTTTTTTCTGTGTGCACTGACACTGGCATTTTGACAACTAACCGCTCAGAAATGACGCTCAGTAATAAGCTATTTGCCGCTCAAACTCGCTGTTCTGCCGCTAACCGCTCTGCTGCTTGCCGATTTGCCGCTCATTGCGTGGCCCCGGCCTTAGTCTGAGTGAAATTGAAGAGCCTTCTGATGCCTAAAATAAGATAATAACTAACGTCAAATCCCAATTAAAATATCCTGTAGGATACAACAAAAAAGGTAAAGTGTTTTGATTGGTGACCACCACCACCATCACCAACCACCACTACCAGGAATCATTTTTCGGGTCAAAAGTCATTTTTTTTATTACAAAAGAGGTGTATGCCGCAAAAGGCGAAGTTAAACTACCTAGACCAAAATCATACTGCGCAAACTATAATGATGTTAAACATCATGTACTGTAACAATGGCCACTGTTGAATAATTTTTTTTTTATTTTTTTTTTTTTTTTTTTTGTACGTTGGAGATGATGATTTCTTGTCTTCGATGTTAAGGATGACCCATGTGGTTAACTAATTGACAGTATCGTGACTAAAATCAATTTGTTGTATTGTTATTGTTGCTGTTAATAGTTTGATATTCTCCGGCTTTAGATAGGCTCTGGTTGTGGTGATGTTGTTTGTTACCGGTGGTAACAAGACTTCATCATAGACCAAGGAAAAACAGAACAACAACAACATTATCGTAAGGTTTTATAATATTTATGAATGATTTACTATGCGTTTATTTTTACAACTTATATGACGATGATGCTTTCAAAAGCTTAAAAATACTTATACAACATATTACTTTTTTAACTACTTTAACTTAAAATTGACATACAAGCAAAAGAAAAAGAAGAAGAAGATAATCGTAATCATTGTTACTAAATTATGATGCGTTATGATCAGCATCACATGTTGTTGCCGTCCGTTGTCGTTATATTGATGTGAAGCGTTAGATAAATATCATGTAAATAATGAATAATGCCAGATAATGATGATCATACAGTCAGATGTATCAGCAATTGATGAAAGGGTTTTAAATAATATTTTTCGATTTTAATTTACTTTTTAAAATGGCTGTGATAAATGTGGAGAGTAGAATTAGTTTGATGTAATGTTTGTGATATATCCCGCTGGAACACCGTTTGCCTTATATGTTTTTTAACCTATAAAAAGAATAGTAGAATTTAGGATTCTACCAAACAAAAACATATAGCCATAAAGTCATAAGATCTGGACAGTTTAACACTCATTTCATACCTATTTGTTGCAATATTTCATGAGAAAAAAACACGACCATATCGGAGGATGAATAGAAAGCAGAAGTGAAAAGGGAAATATGGTTTCTTAGACAAGTCTATAATATCTTTGATTAAGTTATGATGGATTAATCTGACTGGATCAAAGAAGGACATCATTATCCATATTCCAGCCCTCGAAACTAGAGCGCAAATTCTAGGAAATTTTATTTTTTTCATTTAATAAATTATTTAATTTTACAACACTTTTTAAATAGGTCTATGTTCAAAATTACTTTTCAATTCAACATTCCACTCTTGTTATTTCAGATGCAGCTTCTGGATTTGAAAAGAATCTGACCTTTGTTTTGGCTGTTCTATAATAAATCCAAATTTGGGATATTTATCTTGAACATGTTTCTTTTTCGAAATTCCTAACTCCTTGTTAGTTTTTTTGTTTCTTATTTATCCTGAAGAACCGAAATCCAAATCATAACTTATTTTTGTATGTGTTCCACAAGTCGTATTCTTGCTTGTAGTGGTGATAATCCAAATTCATTATTGTAGCTAACTTCTTTGTATCATTTTCTTAGTGCTATATGAAAGTAGATAATTACTCTTGAATTTCGGTGCTACACCAATCTAATGCCGTTTTCTTTTCAGACAAAAAATGTCGTCCTTTTTTGCCCTTTTTCGAAAAGTGTATTTTTTTTATATGTTCTGAGTTAAGAGCAACCTTATCTTATACATCACTCGAAAGGTCTCAAAGTCGAGCCCTCGTAAATCACAAAAAATTCCAGCTATTGACTTCTATCAGTTCATAGTGTGAGAATATTTTCCCACTAGTTGATTGTGTGGCGCCTAGGCGCCCGTTTAAAAATTATGAATAAAACAAACAGTTTAAATTTAAATACACGAAAAATTTATAATAAATTAAATTTCTTTTAATATAGTAGTAAATTGAAAATTATATTGTTACATATGTATATGTGAAAAAAGATTGTGTCTGTAGAAATTATATACATAAGTATCAAAACAGATAAGAAATATTTGGCAAAAAAGTTTTTCAATTTAGAATCTCTTGAAAAACTATATTTCTAGTGAAATATCGTTGGTCATTTAATAGTTTTCCTTGCTGTGGGTTCGATTGAATACGTATCTTAACTTGGCTTGCAACTTTTGATAGTGACAAAGCCACATACAGTTGGCCGTGTGCAAATACCGCGGTCTCCCAATTAATGGCAAATCAAATGACTGGCCTTGAGCCTTGTTTATGGTAATTGCGTATGCAGGAATTACTGGAAACTGGCGGCGATTTAATATGAAAAGTAATGTGGTGTCGGTTGGGGCGAGATCAATCCTAGGAATTAGAACCGTATCATTTTGGTCAGCGTTACAGAATCAATCAATCTCTCAGTCAGTCAGTCAGTCAGTCAGTCAGTCAGTCAGTCAGTCAGTCAGTCAGGGATCAGCGTAAATATATTTAAGATATTACCCGGCCTTCACACGTTATATTTTTGGCTTTCAGGTTGTAATGCACTCACACTTTTTTACTCTTTTTTACTAAACAATCATACGTTTCAATTCTCTCTTTCAATTTTTCAATGGGACAGTTGCCTAACAATTTTTTGACTATTGTATGTGTGATCAATTTGACTTGAACGTGGGAAGGCCGGGTAAAGTGAGGAGATTGGAGATTCCCAAAATTATTAAAATTTAATACAATGGAGTTCGCTTATAACGTACCCTGGTTGTAATAAATTTTTGTTTATAGCGAAGAATTTCTACGGTCCCAAGAGTTTTAATCACATTTTTCATACAAATTGCTTCTCCTATAGCGAACAATGGTTATATCAAACTTTTGACTTCAACAAACAATTTTTTTAATTTTAATTTAATTTAATTTTATTTTAATTTAATTTTAATACAAAACAAAAACTTCGATTTTCAAATGAAGTTTTGTAAAAGGTCCTTTTATGTATATTTTCGTAAAAGTTTGCCAGTAGCCAACCTTTGCTTTGTACTTTCTGCTTCTATACATAAGGAGTTTTTAATATTATATGATTTTAAAAAAAAATTTTATTTTGATAAAAACTCGGTAATTTTAGTCTTATTAAGGCAAACAATTAATATGTATCTTTTTAATAATTTAATTTATGTTTTATAACTTTTTAAAATGCATCAAAATAAATAAACTTATTCAACTAAAAAGTTTTTAAACCTTTCGGACAAAGCAAAAAAAATACTACGGTTATGACGAACTTAGTCTAACTAATTTGGCCGGTCCTGCCGAGTTCGTTATAATCGAACTCCATTTTACATTAAAAAAATAGAATAGATATAAAAAAAAAACGTTTTAGAGCAAGGTTCCTAAAAGTTTCTTAAGGGGGCGTAAGGTTTTAAATGTTAAAAAAGTCGTATTTTCATAATTATTTTTTGAAGATATGAATAATGCTGGATTATTTATTTCATATGTACGTTTTAGCATAAAATTTGAAGAATCTTTGAAAAAAATTTAAATTAAAAATTTTAATAAATATGTCCGTGACAGGGAATCTCCGGAGGCGGTGTTGTTTTGCGGTGAACATCATAACTCGTTACCGGATCATATAAAATAAAAAATCGAAATGCGTTTCAAAGGTGACATGTTTCCTGAGGTAGTGACGAAGAGTTTTTTACAACTTTTTTTTTTTTGCAGCATTTTGAGTGAAAAACGATTTTTGCTATACAATTTCGGGAACTTGTTGTTAAAAAATGGGGAAGAAAATGGAATTAAAAAAACGTCTTCGTGGTTACATGATGATTTATGTGTAGATACTGAGTCTAAAATTTCAAAACAATCGGTGAAGTAGATTTTGAGTTATGATGTTCACGGACTTCGAACATTTATTTGCGAGAAAATCGGATTAAAGTTTTCTAAAAACTGATTTATATACGATATACCGTATGAGGCCGGTCGCTGGAAACGCTGTATCTTCTTAAGTTTTGCTCTGATTTACTTAAAATGTTTTGTGAAAACATGTTGTGCATTCAGAAAGAGAAATGCAAAAAAAAAAGATTTTATAACCTACCACCCCTTAAGGAAGTACAAACACCAATACACCTACATAAAAGAGAAAAAAATATTTCATATTTCATCATACATGTAAACTGAAAAAAGAGAACTACATTTTTTGCAAAGTTATCTATAAATCTAAAAAATAAAAAATAAGGGTGTATTAGTTTTACTTAAAAAAAAAAAATTATTATTCCAAATCGCCTTTAAATCTTTCATGATAATTTCAATAAATTATTCAAATTAAAATCTTTAATATACCTATTTACGTAATTTATGTTTGTCTAAATTTTTTGAAAGCAAATTATTTAAAAATTAATTATATGAGTGAAAAAAAATTATTTTCCCACCTCTCTTCTGAAATTACAATGTAATTTAATTATGCAAAGTTAAAATAATTTAAATTTTAAACTTAATATTGCACTATTTTTTCAAGGGCTTTTCAATACAGAGCTATAAACGAAATCATACGTTGGACAACAACAAAATCCACATTGAAGATCTCTTTTTTCTCAAATATTTATCAAAAAATCGTACTCTTTGGTAAGTTCTCGCCATCAGAGAACCTGAGCGAAAGCACTCATAACAATACAAAACAATTTTGAGAAGAAAAACAAAAACAGACAAATGGAAAAGTTTACTTTAATAAAAGAAGTATGTATGCATATCGGACGACGTTAAATGAGAAAAAATAAAAATTTATAAAATTTCATTCATTACTTTTTTTGCAAAATTTTTTTATTGACCAACAAAGGGAATTTAAAGAATTTGAATCGATATTAGTTTTTTTATGCATTTTTCGCGTTCAAATTATTCCATATGTAACACGAAATCTGCATATGTAGTGCTATTGTCGTTAGCAAAGCTGCCAATTTTGGCAACTTATTGTAATTTCGACGATTTTTCAATTTGTTAAAATGATTGGTAAATTTGTTAAAATGATGATTGAAGATTTAAAATTTTCAGTAGTATAAAAATTACGATTTCAAGGATTAACAATTAATGGGTTGTTTATCGAAAATTGATAGTTTTTGTTCAGTGTAAATGTAAATTACAAAATATATATAGATTTAATTCTGGGTCAAGTCGTTTCAAAACGGAAATACCTTGAATAGCATCTCCATTTAAGATTTAAGTTTTAATTACGGCGATAATATATATTATATGTTTCAGCTATCGATACATATCAATGAAATTATTTAGTTGATTGCTGTGTTAAATTTTTTCGTTGAAATTTCATCACTAATACATTTTTATATATAGAAATAACCAATACTGTAATAATATTCGTAATATGAATGATATAAATAAATTTTATTGTTTCATTTTGTAATATTTTTTCGAATTTTATAAGCGGTAAAATTTTCTTGGCAATTTCTTGTTTTAAAAATGATGATTTTGGCGATTTAGTTTCAAAAATTGTCGTTTTCAGAAGCTTTTATTAGCAGCACTGGTCGGTAACAAAGCGGAGAGAAAATTGTGTGTGGGTTTGTATCAAAGGAGAAAGATTAAATTTGTTTGTGTATTTCGCATAGCTTTGTATGGAGTGCTATGTGTGTGTATTATTTCAGCGTTGCAGAATCAGTGAGTCAGTCAGTGAGTCAGGGATCAGCGTAAATATATTTAAGATTGTTCCCCTTTTTTGTATATTTTCACCCTATTATCCAAGAGGATAATAATCAAATTTTTTTTTGCACTTATGAACACGGCACTTTGAGACCTTTCGATTGATATATAATAAAATGTTGCTCTTAATTCAGAATATATATAAAAAAATACACTTTTCCAAAAACGGGCAAAAAAGGGCGACATTTTTTGTCAGAAAAGAAAACGGCATAAGTTTATTTTTATTTTAACGTAACTAAGAACATCTTCCTGCTTTTTGTTCCTAAAATACTCTTCGGTCAGTTCTGAATAACTGACGCTCTCCCATTTTTCTGAGTATCTTAATTTGTGACTATTGTTGCTGAAATATATTATAACAATTGAGTTTGTATTCAAATGTCACTTTCTTATAAGCCTTTTCATAAGCCATCATACAATGTTTCTAGGTAAAATAAAAGGTAAGAAAATGGCATTAGTGCATTACTACCTAAAATGCTATATAAAAAAGCCACTATACAAATATATTACATGTGCGTGTTTTCTTTACTACCTTTACTAGTGCATCGTTAGATAAAATAAAAAGGTATAAAAAGGTATGATAATGAAAAAGCCCAGGTAACAAATTAATTACATCCTCTGTGTATTGACATTCTTACATACAAATATATCAAGAGGGTGGTGTATTTTGTAAGCAGTTATCATTACTTTTATTAGAACAAATAGTGACTATTATAAGCTATAAAATACCTAAAGCACAAATTTAACACACCATTGTATACCTAGAAGGCTGTTTAAATAACCGTAATTTAAATTTTTTTTTTGAGTAACTTAATTAAAATGAAACAAGTAAGAAAATTATAGTCGGTCTAGACCGACTATACGATACCCTATACCATGCGTTTAGAGACCCTATCTCTTAGGCCCAACTAACTGGACATAGAAAATAAGCAAAAACCAAATTTGAGTGGGATTTTTATTAATTTTTTTGGCTGCAGATATGAAAAAGTTCATATCGGATGCTATATCTATATAGGGACTTGGTCCAAAAATGGACCGATCCTGATCATGTTTGGTAAAGTCTCTTGTATTTTGCAAAAATATATACAAACAAAATTTGAGAAGAATCAGTGCAATATTTTTGTTTTTTAATAGATTTAAGTGAAGATCGGGAAGCAGCTCTATATGGGGTCAAAGGGATCATTTTTGGACTACTCATTAATGGATGTGATGAACGCATACAAACCCAATTTGAGTAAGATCTATATGACAATTTGGATCTTATGGCAATTTATGTCGATTTCATATGGGTTATTTGTATGGGGGCTAGGTCTGAACATGGACCGATTCTCACCAATTTCAATACCGTTCATCCCATGGCCGATAAAAGCTTATGTACCAAATTTCATCAAAATACATTCATATTTGCGACCTGCAGTTTGATTACAAGCTTTACATGGACACACAGACGGACGGACGGACGGACGGACATTGTTAAATCAACTCAGAAAGTGATTCTGATTCGATCGGTATAATTAAAGATGGGTCTAGGTCAAATATTTTTGGTTGTTACAAACAGCAGCACAAAGTCATTATACCCAAACCACATAGTGGTATAGGGTATAAAAAGTGTTCTACCCGCGGTTCGTCACGGGTACAAAAGTATACCTAGGATTAAAAACGACACTTTCACCTCTCTATATAGTAGTTTAATAAATATTTCAGAACACGTCTAATATTAAACGTGACGGTTCTGATCACTTGCTGTTTAAATTACCGTAATTTAAATTTTTATACCCTATACCACTATGTGGTTTGGGTATAATGACTTTGTGCTGCTGTTTGTAACAACCAAAAATATTTGACCTACACCCATCTTTAATTATACCGATCGAATCAGAATCACTATCTGATTCGATTTAACGATGTCCGTCCGTCCGTCCGTCCGTCTGTGTGTCCATGTAAAGCTTGTAATCAAACTGCAGGTCGCAAATACGAATATATTTTGACGAAATTGGGTATTTGATCTTTTATCGGCCATGGAATGAACGCTGTTGAAATTGGTGAGAATCAGTCCATGTTCAGACCTAGCCCCCATACAAATGACCCCTATGAAATCAACATATATTGCCATAAGATCCAAATTATCATAAAAATCTTAGTCAAATTGGGTTTGTATGTATATATTACGTCCATTAATCAGTAGTCCAAAAATGATCCCTATTGGACAACTCTTAGTCATAGGCCCCATATGGAGCTGCTTCCCGATCTTCACTTAAATCTATCAACAAACAAAAATATTGCACTGATTCTTCTCAAATTTTGTTTGTATATATTTTTGCAAAATACAAGAGACTTTACCAAACATGGTCAGGATCGGTCCATTTTTGGGCCTAGTCCCCATATAGATATAGCATCCGATATGAACTTTTTCATATCTGCAGCCGAAAAAATTAATAAAAATCCCACCCAAATTTGGTTTATGCTTATTTTCTATATCCAGTTAGTTGGGCCTGAGAGATAGGGTCTCTAAACGCATGGTATAGGGTATCGTATAGTCGGTCTAGACCACCTATAATTTTCTTACTTGTTTTTTTTTGAGTAATTTAATTAAAATGAAAAAAGTGTTCTACCCGCGGTTCGTCACGGGTACAAAAGTATACCTAGGATTAAAAACGACACTTTCACCTCTCTATATAGTAGTTTAATAAATATTTCAGAACACGTCTAATATTAAACGTGACGGTTCTGATCACTTGCAACAGCTAAGAACTGCAATCCTACCAACCTTGTAAAGAGGACCGCAGGTCAGTATGGACGATAACTTGCGGGTAGTAACCATTTAGTTTTGATAAAAAAAAAACAAAAAAAAATCAAATTTTTTTGAAATGCTGTCAAACTCAACTGTTTGTTTGACAGCATGCAACGCCAACAATTAGCAATAGTTGAACCTAATTTTTTGGCTACATTAATTTGGATATATTAGGTATAAAAATCGTTCTTTTGGCAATTGAAATCAAAATCTCAGTCACAGTTTGTCGACATATATCACTACTCGACTTGCTATTTTCTATGCAAATGTGTGAAAATATGCTCTTATTTGAAGTTTGATGATATTTTCCAGAAAATTTTCCATAATGACTTAACAAAAAACTATATTCGTGAGAGCTGTATATATAAAGGAATTCTTCCTTCAAGTTTCAAAGCATTCCGCCAAGTTTCAAAGCATACTCGACAAAAATAAATAAAAAATAAGAAATAAAAATACGATTTCAAAATTTTTTTCACTCTCCGAAATTGACCTTATTCACAGATTAAGACATTCCGATTGAAATTGAGCTCTGGGAAACAACAATTCAAAAGGATCAGTCACTTTCTATATAATTGTATGAAAATTAGCTGTTATTTCAAGTTTGATGTAACTTTAAAAAAAAAATGTCCATTACGGTTTGCAAATATATCGAAACAATCTTCTTAATTCTTTCATACAAATGTATGAAATATGCATGCCAACATTTTTGTCGAAATGCTTTGAAAGTTTGAAAATATCCATATCCTCTACATATGTTCGGATTGAAATACTAAGAGTTTTTTCTAAGTGCTCTTGAAAACTTTTTGTAAATTGGCATCAAACGTATACGATAAACGTATTTTCATACATTTTAGTGGAAAGTCGATGATCTTTTTCGAGTAGTAGTGAGCCTACTCAATAGTTTTTATCAGAATGTTTCAGTATTTCAGGAATTTCTTACCAACCGAATTTCGATGAATTTGATAACTGAGTTATGATTATGATCGCAATCCTATTACCTTAACAGTTAAGATGATATCACAATAGAAAATGGTTAACGGCTAAAAAATTTCTGTTTACAAAATCGAATTGCAATTGTATTGCTGTGCTTTAGAAAAATTCGGTTACCGAATTTTTTGTCCATGTGTACTATATTTTTAAATTGCATGATTCTTGTGGGGCTTTCTATGAAAAAAAGTTCGCTTTATTGTAATAGAAAAGTTTTTTTGTCTTCATGTCAAAAAAGCATGAATTAGAATTAGAAATTTCCTTCGTATCCATCCAACACCTTCTCCACATTTGGGCCAATTAACTTTTTTCCTATTTCGAAACTTAAAAAATAGCTGAAGAAGACTTGGCTCTAATTTCGAAATCATTACTGAGATACTTACCTATTTTAAAGCGTTGGAAAAACAATGATTCTGAAATAAATCAAACATTTGAAAATTACTGGATTACGAGTGTAGAGCTTAAAGGAGATTAAGTTGAAAATTATAATGATTTTGGTATAAAAAACTAACTCAAGCCAAGTGCTTTTCATAACACCCTCTTATTTATTACTTGGGAATCAATCACTCATCACTCACCCATTAAGATGAAGCGACAAGTACCAACTTCATACATTTTTTACAAATTTGATAAAAAAAAAACAGTTTTAAGACCTTTGTTGTTGTATGCCATTGTAGAGGGTAACCTCCTTTAGATTGCCTCCATTTTAGGATACCCACAGAAAATCACTTCAATGATTTTTTAATTTTTTTTTTTTTTGATGTGTAAACATCTATACGCGCAGGGGGGTAAATTTCTATTTCACAATACAATCACAAAAACAGCGTAACTTATATCGGTGTGAGCTGAAGGAGATAACGCTGTGTGACTTATGATTGTATTGGTGAAAAAATATTTTCAAGAGAAAATGAACAGTTACCCAATGCATTCGAAATTGGAATTGTGGTAGGAGAGACAAACCTAAGTAACTCGTGTTTTTAACACTTTTTTTAATTTTCAAATTAGCGCCATAGACCACATATTTGATACCATTTTTTCTTTTTAAACATTTTCTTGAACACTACCTGACCAACTATTTGTCAAATAGTGTACACATTATTTATTTTACTAGCCGACTGCATTTTGTGGAATTTTTGATGTGTATTTTTATAAATACTTTATTCCTCAATAAACTATAATTAATTTTTATTCACAAACCACAACGATTTGTAGAATTCCACCAAAATATTTCTGTATTTTCTTAAGTTTTATTTGAGTTCTAAAGAAATCTTTTTTTCTGTTTTTATTACGTACGAATGACGATGTAATAATAGAATGCAAGTAAAGATAATGCAAAAGCAGTGTCAACTGACATGGTTGTCTTTGTTCGTACTTTTTTCAATATAGTTAGTTGGCAACGCCTCAGACCATATAAACAATTATATGTTAACAACTTTCATTAATAAACATTTTTAGTAATTATTACTATTAAGCATTAAATTGATTCTTACTAAGCATTAAATTGATATAAATTTGGAATATTTTCCAATAACTAGGATATAATATAAATAAATTTTGTTAGTTGAAATTTTAATTAAATTTAATTAGTTAATAATAGCTTTAAGTTCCATTGTACATCATAAATCAATTTAACACATGACGACATCTTAATATAAAATGCAATATATATTATACCGTCATCCAAGTAAGGAAAAGCGTAGGAAAATCGTATCATAAAAAAATACACTCAAACCTGTTTTTGTGCGAGGGTTAGGGACCGCATTAAAAAAACTCATACAAAAAAATCGTAAAAAAATCATTTGATTTTCAGAAAACATAAATAGAAGTTCAGAAAACATCAATATAATTTAAGAAAACATCAATTGAATTTCAGAAAACATCAATAGAATTTCAGAAAACATTAATACAATTTCAGAAAACATCATTCTAGTTTCAGAAAACATCATTTGAATTTCAGAAAACGTAAATAGAATTTCAGAAAACATCAATATATTTTCAGAAAACATCATTCGAGTTTCAGAAAACATCAATTGAATTTCAGAAAACATCAATTGTATTTCAGAAAACATCAATTGTATTTCAGAAAACATCATTTGAATTTCAGAAAACATAAATAGAATTTCAGAAAGCATCAATAGAATTTCAGAAAACATCAATTGTATTTCAGAAACCATCAATATAATTTCAGAAAACTTCATTTGAATTTCAGAAAACATAAATAGAATTTCAGAAAACATTAATATAATTTCAGAAAACATCAATATAATTTCAGAAAACATCATTCGAGTTTCAGAAAACATCATTTGAATTTCAGAAAACATAAATAGAATTTCAGAAAACATCAATATAATTTCAGAAAACATCATTCGAGTCTCACAAAACTTCAATTGAATTTAAGAAAACATCAATATAATTTCAGAAAACATCAATTGTATTTCAGAAAACATCATTTGAATTTCAGAAAACATAAATAGAATTTCAGAAAACATCAATAGAATTTCAGAAAACATCAATTGTATTTCAGAAAACATCAATTGTATTTCAGAAAACATCAATTGAGTTTCAGAAAACATAAAAAGAATTTCAGAAAACATCAATATAATTTCAGAAAACATCAATAGAATTTCAGAAAACATCAATTGTATTTCAGAAAACATCAATTGTATTTCAGAAAACATCAATTGAGTTTCAGAAAACATAAAAAGAATTTCAGAAAACATTAATATAATTTCAGAAAACATCAATATAATTTCAGAAAACATCATTCGAGTTTCAGAAAACATCATTTGAATTTCAGAAAACATAAATAGAATTTCAGAAAACATCAATATAATTTCAGAAAACATCATTCGAGTCTCACAAAACTTCAATTGAATTTCAGAAAACATCAATCTAATTTCAGAAAACATCAATTGTATTTCAGAAAACATCAATTGTATTTCAGAAAACATCATTTGAATTTCAGAAACCATAAATTGAATTTCAGAAAACATCAATAGAATTTCAGAAAACATCAATTGTATTTCAGAAAACATCAATTGTGTTTCAGAAAACATCATTTGAATTTCAGAAAACATAAATAGAATTTCAGAAAACATCAATAGAATTTCAGAAAACATCAATTGTATTTCAGAAAACATCAATTGTATTTCAGAAAACATCAATTGAGTTTCAGAAAACATAAAAAGAATTTCAGAAAACATCAATATAATTTCAGAAAACATTCGAGTTTCAGAAAACATTATTTGAATTTCAGAAAACATAAATAGAATTTCAGAAAACATCAATATAATTTCAGAAAACATCAATTGTATCTCAGAAAACATCAATTGTATTTCAGAAAACATCAATATAATTTCAGAAAACATTCGAGTTTCAGAAAACATTATTTGAATTTCAGAAAACATAAATAGAATTTCAGAAAACATCAATATAATTTCAGAAAACATCAATTGTATCTCAGAAAACATCAATTGTATTTCAGAAAACATCATTTGAATTTCAGAAAACATAATTAGAATTTCAGAAAACATCAATAGAATTTCAAAAAGCATCATTTGAATTGCTGAAAACATTAACTGTATTTCAGAAAACATCGATTGAATTTCAGAAAACATCAATTGCATTTCAGAAAACATCAATTGAATTTCAGAAAACAGCATAATCGACTTATTTTTTATGCACTGGAATATATGATGTTGATGTTTTCTTTAATTATTAGATGTTTACACATCTCCCTTGTGATCGGACTCACATGATTTTTTTTTTTTTATTAAATAAGACAGATTATTCTTTTAACAAATTTTGACATATTAAATATGGAAAGACCCAAAAGCTTATTTTCTTCGTTTAAAGGGGGATTCCCTATAATTATTTTGGTACAAATGAAGAAAAATTTACCGATACGGCCGACAAGAAAACATGTCGTTCAATTAGTTTTCTATCTTCTATTACATGTGTAAATTTCAGATAACGTCCTTGTCAGTCATAATACCTATATTTTAAATTTAATTTATTTTGACTCGTGAAGAAAATTAAATTTATAAAATATTTTCATTTATTTTTAGGGCATAATATCTGGTCATTCGACTAAAGTTTATTCCTCTATTAAATAAATAATATAAATGTTAAATCAACGCCTTTTGTTGAATCAATGTCTGTACAATTTTCGGTTATGACAATAACTTGAACATAAGCAGCAACACACCTCTGCTATAAAAAAAAACTAAAGTTTGTTTTCCGCTTATTATTTAACATCGCCACCATAAAAATGTGCAAGCCATTCAACAATATTTGTGGTACTTCAAGCACACACACTATGAGGAATCATACTAATACCACCAACATTGAATAAAGAAACTACTTAGACATAATAAATATGAATATATTTTCCGCTATTTACTGCTATCTTCATCTTTAACACTTTTTTCATCAATAATTTGACAAACAAAAAAGAAAACTTTATTTGACGTTAAGTCTAACCTTATGTGAACTCGTTCGTTTTATTGTTTATGGGTTATTTCATAAACACATATGAAACATATACATATATAAAAAGTTATAGTTGGTCTAGTCTGATGATATTATCGTCTATATATACATTTAACAATTTAGAGATAAAATTTACGGAACTTAACATGAAACATGGTTCAAAAATGGATCGAATCAGATTGCTAAATCGAATTTCTTAATTGATTTAGCAATGTTCTTTTGTCAGATCACCAAAATAAGGATATTTGAATGAATATTGATATAGAACTTTCACTCGGTTTCGGTTATACTAACTTTAGTAGCATCCCGCAATTAGACGTTGTTTTCTGTTTTTCGAAACGTGATTGCACCTAACAAAAAATAACATGTAAGTTTCTAACTTATTCAACAAAGAAATATTAAAAAATTTCATTTTCTGGCGCAAGTAGTATTATGGCGGCAGGAAAAGTCAAAGAAATCATTAAAAACTTACAAAATGAGTTCAACATAAATGAGATTATTTTAGAAGGAAGCTTACCTACAATTCCAGTATAATTATATTATCTATAATTTGAGAAGAATAAGTCCAAAAGAGATACCCTAGACTACTGGTAAGAAAAATACTTGACCTAGCCCCTCCTATATTGAGCGAGATTCGTCCGTTCATCTAGCTGCCTGCCTATTGGTTTGTGTAACAGCGCGCTCTCATCGAGTGGCCCCGCGATATATTCCCTTGCCATTCTGGTTACACCTAAGCATTTTATTAGGACGGATGGTTATCTAACAGTTTTTTCATAAGCTTTATATTTATCCTATTCCCCCATCCTACAAGTAGATTAGGTTCGGTCTTCTGTGATATCGATCATGCATGATGCGACAAATAATTGAGTCACATCACTTTTAAGTTTCCTTCGACTTAAAAATTTCATTCATAATATTTTCTGTTATTAATTCAACTCCGATCTTATGTCTTATAACGTGGCGTCTAGATTCGTTTTGGATATCATCGTAGTGCTCAATCAATTTGGCAGATGCAACAAATTAAATTTATGATGGATTCCGGAACAAGAAGGACACGAGGGCAACGAAAGGGCAGATTTGCTATCCAATCGAGGGTTCGTCGTCCTTTCATCGGTCTGAAACCATTCTATGGTGTTCAAGGGGATACATCAAAGAAAAAATGACGGAGTTGATGGAATCACAAATTACCGAACATTGGGAAAAAAAGGGATAAGGCAAGCTAAAAGATATATAATTCCATCCACTGTTTAATCAGAAATATTACTTTCCCTTGATAAGAGGAACTTTACGACCTTGACGGTATTCTTTACTGGACACTGTAAACTTATATATCATCTACGAATGAAAGCAAGTTTTTTTCCTGACAAATGTAGATTCCGCGAAAAGGGTGATGCATATAGCAGAACAAATTCTCTGTGTATGTCCAAAAGTAAGTAGCAAAAGGACCCTAGCCCTTGGAAGATACACTGTATTCCCAGAGGACATATGGTGTCTAATGCCAAAGCATAACCGATTGTCTTACTCCTTTCTGTAAACCAGGGACCGTAAATAATGATTATTGTTCGTTTTTTTAAATCTAAAAATCAATCACTTAGAACAGACATAAAAAAAAATTTATTGCACCATTATTATTATTTTTTGACAATCTTTGCATATCCGTCATGATTTTTAAATTTTTGATTTTTTAAGTTTTCTTCAATGGTAATGATTATTTTTGAGTAATAATAAAAAAAAACAGCCATAATCATTATTTTTGAGCAAAAAAAGTAAAACTTAAAAATAATCATTATTTATGATTTTTATTTTTTTCGCTCAAAATAAAACTCACTTTCAATTTACGACTTTATATATGATGCACTTACATATTTTTATGCACATGTATATATATTTACACCTACATGAATACCCATATTATAATTTGTATTTAATTTTGTTACTAAGTGCTTGTTTTGAAATTTAAAACTTGAATCATTTGTTATAATTGCATTTGTTTTGATATATATTAATTTTGTTACCAATAGTCGTTTTGAACTTACATACATATGAATGTACATACGCATTAACATACATATGCATTAGACATATAACTTTTTAAATTTTTTTGATAATATCATAACTGGCATACCAATTGGCAATATCACGCACCATCAGTAATATTTGTACAGAACGTGCAATAAGAATTGAACAGGATATAAGTATATCCATTTTGCAAATATACACGTACTTTAAACTTAAAATTTTTATCCTACAATAATAATTAAATGATGCTGTAATGTTGTTGATTTTTTCTTAATAATATAACCATTGTATATGAAGTTAAACAACTTGTTATGATATGAAATAAAATAACTTGTTAAAAAAAATTTTTTAATTGATTTAGAAAATGATTTAGGTGCGTGAAGTTTTTTCTGCAAATTTACCTAAGATAATGTTTTTCGTTAATAAAACATCATTGCCCAACTCGTGGTACTATGCCAAAAATTTGGTTATAGCCCTACTATGCATGTATAATGAGCATGAAGAATAGTAAAGCTGGTATGTAAATCTATACCGTCAAAATATAGCTTACAGCTGTGTAAAATACTATTACTAACTCGGTCAGTTATAAGGAATATTCCAAAGTGAGCACAATATTAAAATTATTAAAATTAAAATAAATAAGTGAAGGACAATTAAAATAACAAACTTTACAATTATTTTCCATTGTTAGTAATACTGAAATAAAACTTTAAATTAATAAAAGAAAGTTATTAAAATAAAAAATATAAACGAGTGATCAATCTTATAGCGTTTCGAAATGGGTCGCAAGCGAAATTTAACTCCGCGCAATTTTTTTTAACTTCAACGTGAAAAAAATGTTTCTGAATGCAAAATTTGCAAATTAACTTTAACGGGCAACTATGTGTGCAATCTGAAACGTCATTTGGAAGTCAAGCACAAAAGTGAATATGAACGCGAATTGGCCGAAAAGACAGATGACCAAGTGAGTGAAAAAAAATCAAGTTTTCTGTGACATTGGGGCAAAACGAAGCCACAAATGCGTGCATCGACCTGGTGACTGACACTCAAAAACAGAATGCTCTGCCTGAAAATGGTGACTGCCACAAGATGCAATCGCGGAATCCTCGGCATAAGTATTCAATTTATTGAAAGCGGTGCGATTTGTATAAAGACTTTGGGCCTTATAGAGCTGAAGAAATCGCATACATCCCAAAATTCCCGTGTTCAAATTCAGTCTATACTAAAGCTGCGTTCACACTACGTGTTTTGCTTGTGTTTTTCTTAGTTTCTTAGCACGTGTAATTTGTACACATAGTGTGAACCCTTTCAAACATTGTTTATGTACAACACATTTTGCAAGACATATGTAAATTTTTCAATTAGACCAGGTTCTATTTTGGCAAGACAATCATATGAAAATACAACACTGCTTGTGGCGAAAGAAAAAAAGAGTAAATTATAAAGATTAATATTGAAAGAAAAATAAATTGTTTAATATTAATTAACAATTTAAAAATATATAAATATATAACTTTATTTTAAACAATAAATTTTTGTAAATTCACAAATTAAATCAGCTGTTGTTTACATTTAGAGGTTATGTCATTCGGAAATACATATGTACGTTTGAAAGCAAAACTTATGAACCGTATGTAAAACGCTAATTTTGACACACACACGGAATTACGTATGGATCGTAAAACTGAATTTACATAAGCAAAATACACATAGTGTAAACACACCTTAAACGATTTCAACATAAGTAAAAATCAAATTTATACCATCACCACTGATAATGGTAGAAATATGATTAAATCAGTGGAGCTATTAAATGAATGCGAAACTCTTGATGAGTGTGAAATAGTAGCTGAAGAAGATTTTGATGATGAAGAGCTGGTTAAGAATATAAAAATTAATTTAATCAGCTCCATCAAATGTGCAGCACATACACTGCTAATTGGTGTAAAAGACTTTTTTCAACGCTTGGAATCAGTTAATTTGATTGAAAAAGCGCGGAAAATTGTGAAAGTTTTAGGAACGCCATCTTATAGGTGTGTAATTTTACATACTATCATTATTATCTATATATATAAAATTCATTTTCTGTTTGTTTGTTTGTTTGTTTGTTTGTTTGACCGCTATACAAATTTTTATTTTTCAACGGATTTTTCTGAAATTTTGTACACACTATCTCTATACCCCAGGAAAGGTCGCCATATATTTTTTACCGGCCACGCCTACCTTTACGCCCACTTTTTATGTAAAATTCATTTTCTGTTTTATTCATATTTGTTCACTATACAAATTTTTATTTGTTAACAGATTTCTCTGAAATTCGGTACACATGATCCCTGTACTCCAGCTAAGGTCACCATATACTTTTTGTAGACCACGCCTACTTTTACGCCCATTTTTTATATACAATTAATTTTCTGCTTTTTTGTATATTTGTTCGCTATACAAATTAATATTTTTCAACGGATTTCTCTGAATTTTGCTACACACGATCTCCGTACTCCAGGAAAGGTCGCCATATGATTCCTACCGGGCACGCCTACTTCTGCGCCCACTTTTTGTATACAATTAATTTTCTGTTTTTTAGTATATTTGTTTGCTATACAAATTTTTATTTTTCAACGTAATTTTCTGAAATTTGGTACACACGATCTCTGTACTCCAGGAAAGGCCGCCATATGCTTCGTACCGGTTACGCCTACTGTTACGCTCTCTTTTTATATACAATTCATATTCTGTTTTTTGGTACATTTGTTCGCTACACAATGTTTTTTATCAGATTTCTGTGAAATTTGGTACACACGATCTCTGTACTCCAGAGAGGTCGCCACATAATTCTTGCCGGTCACGCCTACTTCTACGCCCACTTTTTATACAAAATTAATTTTCTGTTTTTTGGTATATTTGTTCACTATAGACATTTTTATTTTTCAAGGGATGTCTAAAATTTGGTCACACGATCTCTATACAGGGAAGGTCACCATATGCTTCTTACAGGCCACGCCTACTTTGCGCCAACTTCTATGTATATAAAACTTATTTTTTTCCTTTTATTTGTTTCTTTATTTGATTGCTATACAAACTTTTATTTTTCAATGGCTTTCTCCGAAATTTAGTACATATTCCAGGGAAGGTCGCCATATGATTTTTACCGACCACGCCTACTTTTACGCCCAATTTTCTTATAAAATTCATATATTGTTGTGTGGTATATTTCTTCCCTATAAAAATTTGTACTTTTCAACGGATTTCTCTAAAATTTGGTTTACACGGAAATAACTACACGGTGAACAAATTCCCCAAACTTAAAAAAAAGGTACCCAAAAGAAATGAACAAATTCCCCATTTTTTTTTTTAATCGAAAGAAAAGCTGAACTTACTCCCCAAATTCATTCTTAAATTTTTACATATTTTTATTTAATGAATTTTGTTAAATATTTATTTTAGTAAACATTTGCATACTGCTCTCAATATATGTCCTACAATAAATGCATTTAAAATGAGTGTTCTTTTCAATAGCATCATTTCGTTGCGCGGAAGCTACGCGCACGGGGAATGCAGCTTAGCTAAAATATCGGAATGATTTGAAAAATATATTTTGACAATTAAAATAAGTTGACAACAGCTGCGCGGCAGCACAGGTGTGGCTGCCAAACGCGCGGAAGCGGCGCGCGGCGCGCGAACGCAGACGCGACGTATGCGGACGCGACGCGCTCTCGGAACACAGCTCAGCTAAAATATCGCAATGCTCTAAAAAATATGTTTTAGGAATTAAAATAAGTTAACGAGAACTAAGCGGCAGCACGGTTAGCTGCTCTGAGGAAGCGGCGCGAGGCGCGTGGAGCGCGGACGCGGGCGCGACGGATGCGGACGCGACGGATGCGGACGCGACGCGCTCGCGGAACACAGCTCAGCTAAAATATCGCAATGATCTGAAAAATATATTTCGGCGATTAAAATAAGTTGACAACAACTGCGCGGCAGCACGGGTGTGGCTGCCAAACGTGTGGAAGCGGCGCGCGGCGCCCGACCGCGGACTCGAACGCGACGGATGCGGATGCGGAACACAGATCAGCTAAAATATTGCAATGCTCTAAAAAATATGTTTTATTGAATGAAGTAATTCAATTTTTAAAAGTTCTGATTCCTTTAATTTCCAAACGATTCCGTTATATTTGATGTTTATAAATAAACTTAAAGCGGTTTCGCAACTTATTTTTGAAGCATTTTTGCTGCAGCATCTTAAAAAACTTCTAAATAAAAAAATCAAAAAATTTGGAATTGAAATAAAAAATTAATTTACTGCCCATACAAATTTTTAAGTACTCAGCGCCTGGTAAGCATAGTGAACCATTTTTCAAGTCAAAGACCTTTTTATCCCGGGCAAGACCGGGTAAAAACAGCTAGTTTATTAATAATTCTTTTTTTTTTACCATGAAAGGTATTTGATAATGGACGAGTCATTACCGCAACCAGTGCTTGATGTTGCAACTCGTTGGAATTCAACATATCATATGTTGAACACACTCCAAAAGTTCGAGGATTTTTGTGAAAGGCACCTTAAAAATTCTATGAAACTCACTTCAGCTGAGTGGGTGGATTTAAAAAGCCTTATAGAAACTTTGGAACCGGCTTATATAGCAACTGAGAAATTGCAAATTTGTCAATTATTCATGGGTGATTTTTATAAGCTGTGGTTAGAGCTTAAGCTCACTGTCGCAGCAACAAAAATATCTGTGAGCCATGCTTTGAGACAGTGCATCCAAGAAAGAGAAGACAGCTTATTGGGGGGTAACGTGGTCATTTGCAGCATCTACTTGGATCCACGAATAAGAAGAATATTGCTGCAAAAACCGATAAGCCTTATGCTCGCCAGAGCGCAGCTTAAGCAGCTATTACTACAAATAATAAATTAGAAAGAAATCGTAAGTAAATTTATCTTAGAACTAACGCAAACACAAATTTATATATATAAATTTCAGATTAATCCAATACCTGAGCCCTGCTCAAGTAGCCCGAAGGCATCGACATCATTCGACGCAGAGAGCGCATTGCTTTCGCAGGATTCGAACACCTGCTCCCTCTTGAACGAGTATCTCAATACAATTGAGGTAGCTTCCGATGAGGAAACAGAAGATGGTTGGCACACTGAGGAGTTACAGAAAGGCTATTCTGAAATTGACAACTATTGTCCAAAGCCAGTTTGCCCAAACAAAAATATTATGAAGTACTGGGAGGAAAAAAAAATTTCAATACCCCTATCTGTACCAGTTGGCCAAAGTGGTGCACTCTGTTCCTGCCACACAAGTGAGTGTTGAAAGATCCTTTTCTGCATTAAAAACAATGCTAACGGATCAAAGATGCAACCTATGAGACGAGTCGTTGGCGAAATTACTTTTTGTAAAATTAAATAATAAACAATTAAAAATAAATAAAATTGATTAAAAAAAAACTTATGAAATAATCTACTATATAAAAATAAGTCGGGTTTTCCTTCCTGACGCTATAACTCCAGAACGCACGAACCGATTTCCACGGTTTTGCATTCGTTGGAAAGGTCTCGGGCTCCGTGAGGTTTATAGCGAAGAAAATTCAGGAAACATTTCAACAGAAAAGCGGGAAAATCTTTTTTCACATACAGCGCCATTTCTGATACATAGCATGTACTACAAACCAATATTTTAAGTATATGACGGCGGTGCGTGATACATTGTTTGACAGCTACTCATTGTTCTCTGCTCAGTTAATTTCATGTGACAAACCGGTATTGTGTTCACTGTGAAATTGTGAAAAAAAAGTAAAAAAAATAAGTTATTCGTTTCCTAACATTTCAATTGGAAACCATCAAATCAATCACGTTTATTGTGCAAATTTTTATTCAATTTCAACAGCAGGCATTTGTCTTTAAGGTGGTAAGTTGAACTGTGTAAATTATGTGCATCGTGCATTTGAGGTTAAATTCACCACTATGTCCATAGTCCAAAATGTCTAGAGTACGACGTGCGAACATCGGCCGCCGCACAAGACATGCAAGCCAGCAACAAGTGTATTCACAGAATTTAAGCGAAGAAAGACAAAATATAATAAGAGAAAATGCCCGATTGAGATAACGCGTGAGCACACGAAGATCATTGGCATCATACAATCGCTTGGCATTCTAATATGATCCTAACATTTCAATTGGAAACCATCAAATCAATCACGTGTATTGTGCAAATTTTTATTCAATTTCAACAGCAGGCATTTGTCTTTATAAAAATAAAAATAAGTCGGGTTTTCCTTCCTGACGCTATAACTCCAGAACGCACGAACCGATTTCCATAGTTTTGCATTCGTTGGAAAGGTCTCGGGCTCCGTGAGGTTTATAGCGAAAAAAATTCAGGAAACATTTCAACAGAAAAGCGGGAAAATCTTTTTTCACATACAGCGCCATTTCTGATACATAGCATGTACTACAAACCAATATTTTAAGTATATGACGCCGGCGCGTGATACATTGTTTGACAGCTACTCATTGTTCTCTGCTCAGTTAATTTCATGTGACAAACCGGTATTGTGTTCACTGTGAAATTGTGAAAAAAAAGTAAAAAAAATAAGTTATTCGTTTCCTAACATTTCAATTGGAAACCATCAAATCAATCACGTTTATTGTGCAAATTTTTATTCAATTTCAGCAGCAGGCATTTGTGTTTAAGGTGGTAAGTTGAACTGTGTAAATTATGTGCATCGTGCATTTGAGGTTAAATTCACCACTCTGTCCATAGTCCAAAATGTCTAGAGTACGACGTGCGAACATCGGCCGCCGGACAAGACATGCAAGCCAGCAACAAGTGTATTCACAGAACTTTAGCGAAGAAAGACAAAATATAATAAGAGAAAATGCCCGATTGAGATAACGCGTGAGCAGACGAAGATCATTGGCATCATACAATCGCTTGGCATTCTAATATGATCCCACTGCGAACTACAGTGATGATGAAAATTTCGATATTGGACCAATGACGACTATATGCCGATATTGCAATGCGTTAAAGTTCAAAAGAGAAACGGCTGGATTGTGCTGCGCAAGTGGAAAAGTCAAACTGGATCCATTACTTACACCACCACAGCCACTGAAACCATTGTTCGATGGAAGTGATCCCGATTCCAGCCATTTTCTTCAACACATCCTAGAATACAATAACTGCTTTCGCATGACTTCCTTTGGAGCTAATATCATTCGAGAAGGCGGCTTCATGCCGACTTGCAAGGTGAAAGATACAACACACATAACCAATCACTCACACCCGTATTCTTCAACAAATGATTGTTTGCAATTACAGATACAAGGACAAATATATCATTTGCATGGTTCAATGGTGCCAATACGAGATGAACCGCATCAATTTCTGCAAATATATTTCATTTCGTCGATGGTGGATCAGCTGAATGTGCGGTGCAATATACAGGGAACACAACAGTTAAGGAGACGAATTATTGAACAGTTGCAAGCATTTTTTCACGCTTATAATGCTGTGATTAATATGTTCAAAACAGCATTGGAACGAATGCCATCGGATACGCACAAATTTGTCATAAGAGCGGATTGTACCCCAACAGGTGAACATGTGCGAAGATTCAATGCGCCCACCGTTAATGATGTTGCTGCAATTATTGTTGGCGATCCAACTAAATCGCGAGACATTGTCGTTCAGCGAAGAAGCAATATCATGCATCGTGTAAACGAGACACATCGTTTGTACGATGCGTTACAATATCCAATCATTTATTGGCAAGGGCAAGACGGATACGACATCACGTTAAGATGGTCGATCCAATTACAGGTACAATATTCACACACTAATTATTGCTATTATTGCTATTATTGGTTTCCATTAACAATTCATTTAATTTTGCATTTTCAGGCGTATCAACGAATAAAAATCTAAGCGCAATGAATTACTGTGCGTATCGTATGATGATTCGTACACATGAGGAGAATGTCTTCTAGATGGCGGTCATATGCACATTCTGCGCTTAAGTTGCCACTCAATTTAAACACAATTGATACTCCAACATGCAATATTTCCCGATCCAGTGCAATGGGAAAATTGTTAATGCAATGCAAGCTCACTGTTTGGGATGAGTGCACAATGGCACATAAGAAATCACTTGAAGCACTTAACTTCACACTGAAGGATCTTCGGCGAAATTACAACATCTTTGGCGGCTTGATGATATTGCTGGCAGGCGATTTCAGGCAGATGTTGGCAGTAATTCCCCGTGGAACACCTGCAGATGAATGGAATGCTTGCCTGAAGGCATCACCTTTATGGAATAACGTAAAAACATTATCGCTAACCACTAATATGAGAGTTCAACTTCAAAATGATCAAAGTGCTGCACAATTTTGCAAACAATTGTTAGCTGTTGGAAATGGAAAAGTCCCAGTTGATGCGACATCTGGATTAATTACTCTTACCAACTACTTTTGCCGATTTGTAGACTCTCAATTAGCTCTTATTGAAAATGTTTTCCCAAACATTAGTGAGAATTATCAGAATTATGCTTGGTTAAATCAACGAGCAATTCTTGCCGCAAAGAATAATGATGTACACGCACTGAATTTCACCATTCAATCAAAAATTGCTGGCGATTTGGTGACATACAAATCCGTTGATTCCATAACAAATCCCGATGATGTAGTAAATTATCCAACGGAGTTTTTGAACTCTTTGGAGTTACCAGGATTTCCACCACATAACTTGCAACTCAAAGTTGGAACAGTTATTATGATATTGCGTAATTTGAATCCACCGCAACGGTACTCGACTTTTGGTAAAAAGACTTATGCCGAATTTGATTGAGGCAACCATTATTAACGGAAAGTACGCAGGTGAAAATGTATGTATTCCTCGAATACCAATGATTCCGACTGATCTTCCGTTTGACTTCAGAAAATCATTGTTTTTCACATGGGCAGTTATACGTTGCCTGTTCACGAGTTGGGAAACCATCCGCTTTGTTTGTGTTAACGTCAGACCAAAAAAAAAAAAAAAATGTGGTTTACCAAAGAGCACTTCAATGAAACGGATAATTTGCGGACACGTATAACGCTTCGATTCAGTATTTACTTTGGATTCACTTTCATTTACTTAGAGAAGTTCAACTAAATAACACTTCATTTTTGTAATCGAAATTAATTCATTACTGTTGTGCAATGAAATAAAATTTTTCCTTTTCAAATATAAAACAAAAAAAAAAAATTTTCTTCATCTTTTAATCACCAAACGAAATGTTACATAAAACGAAGCCATCTGTTGGCGAAACGGAGTTCGCCGGGTTTGCTAGTTTTTAATAATTTTTTTCGCCTTGGTTGCTTCCTCTGGATTTGTTTTTTGAGGATATGGAACTATGTTGGTAAAACACCTCACAACAAAGTCATAAATTGAAAGTGAGTTTTATTTTGAGCGAAAAAAATATAAATCATATATAATGATTACATTTGAGTTTTATTCTTTTTGCTCAAAAATAATGATTGTGGCTGATTTTTATTAATATTACTCAAAAATAATCATTACCATTGAAGAAAATCCTTAAAACTCATAATATAATCATTATTTTGTAATTTTTATTACAAAACTCATAATGATTACGGTCCCTGCTGTAAACTCATGTTGAGTAGGCTATTGTAGATTACACAAAGGGTCCAAGAACTGAGCACTTTGGAACATCGGCCGATGCAATTTATTCTTTCGATTCGACATGAGCTAGTCTGTTTGTCTGTTGGGCTGGCTATGTCCATATAAATTTTTAATAAAAATATAGATCACAAATATAAACATATAGTTTGACAAAATTCGGTATACAAGAATCTTGTCGGCTATATAACATCCGCTATTTAAATTCCCAAAAATTGTTCTATATTCAAAACTAGCCTCCAGAAAAACAGCCCCTATGAGGTCGACTTAAATCATCATAGGATCCAGGTAATTATATGTAGATATGGGTTAAATTTAGATTCTGTGTGTTTATTATATACCCAAATAAGTGGTCCATATAAAGCTGCATCCCGTTATTGACTTAAATCTATTAAAAATCAAAAATGTCGCTTAAAGCTCCCTCAAATTTGGTAAGTATATGTTTTTGAGAACAATTAGAACAATTACAATTGAGAACAATCCCATGGCAAAATAGAATCCGGCATGAACTTTTTATATCTGCAGGGAACAAATTAATTGCAATACCACTGAAGCTTGCTCCATTCTTATTTTCTTTACCCGGAACATTTCTCCGCAGAACCGTTTTTTTTTTTATTTATTATCCAACACTTCGGGGATGCCCCTAGAGCTGCAGTGCATTGTGTTGATCTCAAAAAATATGTTATGGGAAAGAGGAAAGAGGGAGTAGTGATACAACCTTCTACAACTATGTGGTGAGATTACTGCATTTGTGCTAATGTCTGTGACTACCAAAAATATTTAAACTAGTGTCATTTTCTGAGTCGATTTAGTGATGTCCATCCGTCCGTTCGCCTGTCTGTAAATTTTGAAACGAAACTACAGTTCGCAAATATAAATATATTTTGATGAAATTTCGCACATAAGCTTCTATGGGGCATAGCATGAACGCCACTGAAATTGTTGAAAATCGGTGCATGGTCGGACCTACTCGCCGTACAAATGGCCACTATGAAATCGACTTAAATTGGCGCAAAATCCAAATTATCATATAGATCTCGGTCAAATTGGATTTGTGTATGGTTATTACTCCCATTATTCAGAAGTCCAAAAAAAAAAACCCTTTATGAAAATTCTTGTCATAGCCCCGCTATATAAATTTGTTTCCCGATCTTCACTTATATTATCAAAAAACAAAAATATTGCACAGATTTTTCTCAAATTTGGTCTGTGTGTGGTTTTGCAAAAAATAAGTGACCTTACCTAGTATGGTCGGGATCGGTCGATTTTTCGAACTATTCCCCATATAAATATAGCATCCAATATGAACTTTTTCATACTTAAAGGCAACAAAATTACTAACAATATCACTCAGATTTAGTTTATGTTAATTTTCTATATCTAATTATTTGGGCCTAAGAGATTGGGTCTCTGAATGCATGGTATAGGTTATAGTATATTCGGTATAGACCGACTATAATTTTCTTACTTGTTTTAAATATTTTATTTATTTTTAATAATTCTTTTAATATAAACTAGAAGAGTCCATCGCTCGAAATTCGAGTGCAATTTCTGGGTAATTTTATTTATCAACTTAACCAATTCATAAACCATCACTTTTTTGGTATATTATTATTGCGAATGAAGATAAAAAACTCATTAACAAACACATTAACAAATTCAGTAAACGCACACATAGCATACGTATAATTCTGTGTATGTGTTAGTAGCAATTTACTCAAAATAAAGGAAAAAATTTGAAAATCTCTAAATCGGGTGAAAAGCTAAAAATAAATACCTTACAAATAATATACGTTTGGTCCAAATCGGGAGAAAAAACTATAACAAAACATCGGTAACAAGAAATCACCCAGCCTATTAATAATACAAACTAGCGGTTTTCGAGTTTTGACAAACAAAACAGCCCAAAACGTGGCAAATACCCCTATGCGATACTTACCAAGTTCAAATCGATATATCTCGCTTCCTAGACGCGATCCATCGAAACGCCGGGACACGAATAACTTTTTGACCTATATAAATTTCCCCGGTGGTTCCATATCATCGCGATCACTGATCCCTACCATTTGTCGCACAGTGTTATTATTGTGAATGAAGAAAACAAACTCATTAACAAACACATTAACAAATTCAATAAACACACACATATAATATGTATAAATTTATGTATGTGTTAGTAGCAATTTTAAACGCAATTTACTCAAACGCAAATCAAAAAATTAAAAATCTGTAAATCTGGTGAACAGCTAAAAAGAAATACCTTTCGAATAATATACGCTTGGTCAAAATCGGGATAAATCGGTAGAGCAAAACATCGGCAACAAAGAATCGCCTAGTCTATTATTTCGTGACAATGCCGCACTGTGTGGTGTCAGCGGCCAAAAATAAAAAAAAACGACTGTTGAAACAGTTTGATAAACTAGATTTCAAATTACAATAATCAAAAAGAATTTTTGAAAAAAAAATATTTTTGACAAAGTTATAGCCAATCAAAGTTGAAAGTTTTTGGTAAGTATGCAATATGCACACAAGAAACGTGAAAAATAGCGTATATACAAATGGGTTAATTTAACGTAAATTGTCGATAATACAGTTAAATTGTTTATAAATATTAAAATATGACATTACTAAAATATGGTAACATATTTTTTTTTACATTTAATTCATCATGTGTTTTGTACCGTTATTCTGAATGTAAACAGAAAGAAATTTTTTTAATTGTTTACAACTTACAAGTTTATAGAAGGTCTAAAAAAAAGTTTATTCGAGTTTATTTTTGATACTTTAATATAATATTGATACAAGTATGTACATTAAAAAAAAATGGGTCCCTTTTGCAGAGCTTGGGAGAATAGTCAATTTTTTTCACTTTTTCAGTGTCAAGGCAAGTGCAAATTAGGCAAATTTTCTATATTTGGCACAAACATACAACACACTCCCTAGCCCTTACGGAAATTAAAAATCATTTAGAATATAAATTTAAGACACAATTGCACCAAAAAAGTATTGTAAGACTTAAATCAATTCTAGCTAGAATAAAAAAAATTTGGGAAAAATGCCACAGAAAGAAATCTGTGTTTGAAAACAAAAACTTTTTCTGGCTAAATTCATTTTTTGATGTGGAAGAAGTTGATGAAGAAGTGGAAGAAGTAGAAGAAGAAGAAGAAGTGGAAGAAGAAGATATATACATTGTAATATCATTATGTGAATATTTATTTTTTATAATATAATAAATGACATTTTTTTTTTTATTTATTAAGGGACCAAGTACAAGTCGTAAAGGAGGACCAAGAGTAGGCTTTAATGAAAGTTCTGAACGAACCAAAAGAAGAAAGGTAGATGATCTTGCGAGGTCTACATGCCCTGAGCAATTACGAAGAGCTGTTCAAAGAGTATCTAGCCCAACTCCAGAAACTTCTATGTCCATAGAAAAGGCTTTAGCATTATTAATAGATAATGATCTATCGTATAGACAATATGAAAATATGCGAACGGTTGTAAATGATGTGCACAAGAACTGTTTTCCATCATATTATAGTCTACAAAAAGCAAAGAAAAACAAGTAAGAAAATTATAGTCGGTCTAGACCGACTATACGATACCCTATACCATGCGTTTAGAAACCCTATCTCTTAGGCCCAACTAACTGGACATAGAAAATAAGCAAAAACCAAATTTGAGTGGGATTTTTATTAATTTTTTTGGCTGCAGATATGAAAAAGTTCATATCGGATGCTATATCTATTTGGGGACTAGGTCCAAAAATGGACCGATCCTGATCATGTTTGGTAAAGTCTCTTGTATTTTGCAAAAATATATACAAACAAAATTTGAAAAGAATCAGTGCAATATTTTTGTTTTTTAATAGATTTAAGTGAAAATCGGGAAGCAGCTCTATATGGGGCCACAGGGATAATTTTTGGACTACTCATTACTGGATGTAATGAATGCATATAAACCCAATTTGAGTAAGATCTATATGACAATTTGGATCTTATGACAATTTATGTCGATTTCATAGGGGTAATTTGTATGGGGGCTAGGTCTGAACATGGACCGATTCTCACCAATTTCAATAGCGTTCATCCCATGGCCGACAAAAGCTTATATACCAAATTTCATCAAAATATATTCATATTTGCGACCTGCAGTTTGATTACAAGGTTTACATGGACACACAGACGGACGGACGGACGGACGGACATTGTTAAATCAACTCAGAAAGTGATTCTGATTCGATCGGTATAATTAAAGATGGGTCTAGGTCAAATATTTTTGGTTGTTACAAACAGCAGCACAAAGTCATTATACCCAAACCACATAGTGGTATAGGGTATAAATATATTCCGGAAAATATATCAATATCAGAAACGTCAGTAAAAATACCATTACAAAATATTTTAAATATGACAGCCAAAAGTTTATTAGATTTAAATGATCTTGAAACCCAAAATGATGTAGTTTTGGAAATTAAATGGGGATTTGATGGTAGTTCAGGCCATAGCAATTACAAAAAAAAGTTTAATGATCCAAATTCGCGGGATGAATATTTATTTGTTGCTTCATTTGTTCCATTAAGATTTTTAGACTGGGCTACAGAAAACAGTTTATGGAATAATTTAAAACATTCCTCAATAAGGTATTGTCGTCCAATATGCTATTATATGGAAAAAGAAAATTCGGATTTGGTTAAAACTACAAGGACAATTATTGAGAAAGAAATATATAATTTGCAAACATTTGATTATGTTTCTGATAAAAAAAAACCTTACCGTTCATTTTGACATGAGATTAACAATTGTAGATGGAGCTGCTCTTAATGTGTTAGCTGATAACAAAAGCAGTTCTTCTTGTTTTGTTTGCGGTGCAAAACCCACTGAAATGAATTTAATTCAAGTATTTGAGAGGGACCTTAAAAAAAGAGAAGAATTACATAAACACGGATTATCAACATTACATGCATGGATAAAATTCTTTGAGTGTATATTACACATAGCTTACAGGTTGCCTCTAAAAAGTTGGAGAGTTTCAAAAAATGATGATAAGCAAATTTTAAATCAAGGAAAATCTAAAATTCTGGAAGATTTTAAAAAGGAGCTTGGATTAAATGTAGATAAAGTTAAAACCGGTTTTGGTACAACAAATGATGGGAATACTGCGAGACGGTTTTTCAGCAACATTGATGTCTCATCTAGCATAACGCAGGTTGACCCATCACTAATTAAAAATTTTTCTTTGATTTTAAAAACTATTTCAAGCAGTAAAACAATAAATATTATAAATTTTCAACAGCTGCTTAGTGAAACATGGAATTTATATGTTCAAAAATATTCTTGGTATTGCATGCCTGTTATTGTCCACAAAATACTAGTTCATGGAGCAGAATTTTTAAAAAACTCCAAGATTCCAGTAGGTATGTTATCTGAGGAAGCTATAGAAGCCACTCATAAAGTTTTTAGAAAAACTCGTTTAAACCATACCAAAAATAGTCGTACAAATACTAATAAAGACCCAATAGAAAGAATGGTTTTGCAGTCTGAACCAAAGTTATCTATACATATAAAAGAAGATAAAATAAGTAAAAGGAGTTGTGAAGAAATAAATGATTTCATTATTGAGGAAAATAATATTTATGCGGATAATCAAGAAAATTTAATAAACCAGCTTGAAGAAAGTGATTCGGATGAATAGAGTAAACAAATTCTAACATTTTCTTTTTTATTGTATTTAATAAATAAAAATTGTTCAAAACATTATTTTTTATAATTTATTTAAATAATAAAACAAGTGTAAACATTAAAAAGTAACATTTACTTTACTTTCCATTTGAATTTTTTTCATTGAATTTTTTTCGTTTTTAAAAAAATTTAAGACAAAAAATCGCCAAAACTTTTATTAAAAAAAATTAATATAAAAAATTGTTAAAAATTATTAAAATTGGATAAAATTTGACACACACATTATTCTTGTTACAAGTGTTTCGTGTATCAAATTAATTTAAAAATTTAATTTTTTGTTCACTTTTTTTTTAATTTTTTGAAAAAGGACATTTTTGAGAAGGCGTGTCCTTGCTCCGATTTGGATAAAATTTTATCAAATCATTTAGGGTATCAAACTAAATGACTATACGAAATTTCATAAAGTTCGGACTTCTTTTCCATCTTTTATGACGTTTTTTAATTTCAGGATATATGGGAAGGACACGAATCCTTGCTCCAAAGTTTTTGAAATATTAATATTTTTTTTCTTTTATCAAATAAAATACGTGTGCCAAATTTCAACTCTTTACAACCACTCCTTCTATTTATGGCCACTCGTTATATGAAATCACGACACTGTGTGCCGCGGTGATCAGAGCGGCTTGCTGGATAATCTCATCTCAGGGTACCTTGGAGATCTATCTTTTTTCCTAAATTTAAAGAAAAGTCAAATTTCTCTACCTCTTTTAATGTCTGGTAAAAGCCTGTTTTAAATGTAGCCAAGACTGTTGGCGTTTATGTGTCTCCGTTACTTTCTATAAAATTTGAGCGACGACCCGAAATTATTCCTGCTGATTCTTATGTAAAATGCCCTCCTGAATCCGAATATCGCACCCATTTTTTCCCGTTAAAAACCGTTTTCGCGGGACGCCCCCTTCCCCTTTTGTTATCTTATAGTCTTTTGTTTGTCATAACTCAAGAACGACTATTCCGAATTTGCTGAAATAAATTTAGAAAAATAAAGAATTACCATTTCTTTCATCTACTATAATATCATTTCTCTACATAGTCAACAGTTTCGCAAGATATAAATAATAATATTTTTTTTGCCTAAAAAATTTTAATTTTTGTTTTTAAAAATCATGAAAAATCCAAAAAGGGAAAAAAATTTCAAGGCTTGATAATTTTGCTTAAGGATACATAGCTTATGAGAGAAATGTGATATAAACCATGTAAATCGATGATCGCGTTCCGCTTTTATTCACAATTAACTGAAAGTATCTAATTTTGACAAGAATATTGATATTTTGTTTCAATGAATTTCGATAATAGTACTTAATTAATTTCAAAAATTTTCTAGAGGATATGTACAAAATTCTTTGGAAACCAGGTTGATGACTGTTTTGTGGTTTTCAGATTAAAAAAAAAAACTAATAAGCAAAAGGTGATTTGATTTTTATGATTGCGGTAGTCAATTAAAGGGAAAAACGGGAAGTCAGTTTTTTTGTTGATATGTGTTTTTCCGTTGGCTACCTTTAACCGATGATTTTTTTACAGAAATTCAACCCACATGTATGAGTTGTCATTATTTGGAAAGTTTTGAAAAATTTGCAACGCAGATGTGCTGAATCAGATACATAGCTACCCTTAAAATATGCGCCCATTCATAAGTTCCTCTCAGTAAAATATTAAAAAATACGTAGTATTTATAGGTTTTCATTGATCGATTTTTCTTATTCAACAAGTGCCGACGAACGTGAAAAGTAGAAGTGACTTTTTTCCTGTTTTTTAAAAGTGAATAACAGTACGCGAATTTTATTATGCCACGAGAGTGTAGAAATCATCCAGATAGCTTCTGCTGTGTTTGCAGAAACTTAACATTAAAAGCGCAACGAAAACCCCAAATCGGCGACAGGCTAAAAAAAATAAATAAATTACAACAACACTTAAATTACAAAACAAAAATCTTGATTTACAAGAATAACTTTTTATTATTTATTTCTTTAAATTTCTATTACTTTCATCGTCATTCCTTACATTCTTAAAACCAGTCATTACCGTTACTTTTTACAATAATAAAAGTGAAAGAATAAAGTCAATTTAAATTTGTCAATTGTTTAAGTGCAATGTTTAACAATATTTAATTTAAATTGAACGAAAATCGTGTAAATTAATTTTATAATGGGTTCTTCATTAAAAATTCTGATTTGGTTGAGTGCTGGTTATCAGCACCTCCAAATAACAAAATATCTGTATTAAAAAAATTTGTAGAACGCAATATTGGAAAACGAAATTTAAAAAAATTAAACATACATCAAAAAGTTTATATTTTCAATTCTCAAATGAGCACTTATTGGAAAGCAAGTAAATATAATCGAAGTGTGTTTGAAAAGAAGTATTCCAAATGGTTAAACTGGCTATTTTTTAATACAGACAATGTAAGTTTAATAAATTTTTAATAATAGTAAAAAGAGTAAGAAAAATATTTTTTTAGCAACAGAAATACAGCTCCAATAGCAGAGGAACAACAAGCAGAAGCAGAAGAACAGCAAGTTGAAGCAACACCAGTGACAGTGGAAACAGAAGCAATGCAAGCAACAACATCAACACAAAAAAAAAACAAAACAAGGTAGACCAGCAAAACCATTTCACGAATTGTCACTAAGACTAAAACATCGTAAAACTGCTGAGTTAATTGACAGATATTCTCTAGCAGAATTGGAATTTGCTGTCGAAAAATTAAAAAAATCTGAAATCAGTAAGAATAACCAAAAAAACTTACTACCTTCTGAAGCTTTGGCTCTGTATATGGACTAAGACCTTTCAGAAAAAAACTACAATGTTCTTCGTCAAACAATTAACATCTTACATCCAAACTGTTTGCCGTCCTTATATGCCTTACAATGCGAAAAACGAGAAATTGTTCCGCTTTTTACTGCTACAGAAATATCAGCAGAAGTAAAGTTAAAATATTTAATGCGTAGAACAGCAGAAGGAATACTGGGGCTATGTGAAGAGCAAGATGACTTATCTAAATTGTCTTTAATTTGTAAGTGGGGCATGGATGGAAGTTCTGGCCATAGCCAATATAAACAAAAATTTGCAGATTCTACCAAGACAGATGAGTTTATGTTCTTCATAGCATCTGTACCTCTTAAGTAAAGTAATCAGACCGAAAATTTAGGTTGGCAATATATTTGGTTGTTACAAGAAATCTGTTTCCTGAAATTTTTTTAAAATTTTCAATGAGCCATTTTCTATTTAAAAAACCATGAATTTTTAAAAATCCCCAATTAAATAATGAAAATTTTCGGCCACTAAAACAAGTGTTAATATAATTTTTTATATACCACCAAATTAAACAACTTTTGCACCATATAAATTTTCACTCAGTTAACGTTTCACTTCTTCTATTATTTAAGAATGGTAAACATTACAACTCAGAAGGAAATTTGGATCAACAAGGCTTCATCTTCGACACGATTCTGTAGGCCAATTAAATTTATTTTATCGAAAGAAAATGCTGAACTTGTACGTGAAGAATACAAGACAATGACAAAATCAATAGAAAGTCTAGAAACCGATATTATAAAAAGAAACGGTAGAGTTTTAGAAGTTTGTTATGAAATGCATTGTACCATGATAGACGGATCAGTGACAAATGTAATCAGCAATACAAATTCATCAAGTCGATGCTTCATTTGTAAGTCAAGTCCAACCCAAATGAACAAAATCGACTTCGTAAGAGAACTAATTGTAGACAACTATAAATTTGGTCTTTCCACATTACATTGCTGGATACGTTTCTTAGAATGTGTGTTACACATTGCCTACCGACTTGGATTCAAAGAATGGCGCGTCAGTGAAGAAACCAGAGGAGAATTTAAAAAAAAAAAAAAACAATCCAACATCAATTTAAAACAAGAACGGGATTGGTTATTGATCAAGTCAAATCTGGATTTGGCACAACGAATGACGGCAATATGGCTAGGCGATTTTTTGAAAAGAGTGCTATATCCGCAGAAATTACTGGAATAAATAAAGATTTAATTGAAAATTTCCATATAATATTAAGGGTGCTGTCTTGTGGGATACCAATAAATAATGAAAAATTCGAAGAACTCTTAATAACCACAAGAAACATATATTTATCCCACTATAGTTGATTTTATATGCCCAGTAGTGTACACAAAGTTCTTATACACGGATGTGACGTTCTTAAGTTTTTTGATATTCCAATAGGTTTGTTAGCACTTAACTTTTTTATATAAAACAGTATTCTTTTATAATTTTTTTTTAAGGATGTTTGTCTGAAGAAGCTATTGAAGCTAACCACAAAAACGTTAGCAAGGTCCGATTATCACATACACGAAAATCATCCAGAGAAAATACAAACAAGGATTTAATGACCCATTTGTTGTTGGCTTCAGATCCTGTGTTGTCGTCAAACAGAAAGCTAAATAAAAAAACAAATAAAACTAATGACGAAGAATTAGAAAAATATCTTGTAAAGGAAATTATAAATGTTGAAATACATGCTAGTTCTTCTTCTAGTGAATCGTATTCTTCGGAAGAATCCAGTGACGATCAATAAAATGTTTTTTCTTTTTGTTAAACTCTAAAAAGCTGTTCCGTAAACATATTAATAAATATTTATTTTATATTCCAAAAAGTATTTATTTATAAAAACTTTTTCCATCATGCTTTTATTATTTTTTTGGTAGTTGTTAATTTAAAATTCAGGATATATGTGTGTCCTTGCGCTGTTTCTGTAAAAATTGTATACATTTTTTATTATTTCGACAAAGGAAAAAAACTTTTTACAACATTGTAATCAGAATAGAAGCTTTTTTCAAAATTTAAGATTCAGGATGTACGACAGGTGTGAATGTCCTTGTGCCGATGTGGAGTTTTTTTTTCTTAATTTGGACTGAAGAAAAATAAAAATTTTGACAACTAGATGGTTTTCAGAGCGTATTTTGTTTTTAAGAAAAAGGATGTATGACAGCAAAACGAGTCCTTGCAGCAATTTAAACAAAATTTAACAGAAATTGTTATTACGTTATATCTACAATTATAACAAGTTTCTAAGTCGTTAAAGGCCGAATTGTAGATTTTATTCAAAATTTTAAGGTCAGGATGTATGGGAGGTATGAGTGTCCTTGTACCAATTTTTTTCAAAAATTCGTTTTTTTTTCTAATTTTGACATATAAAACCAGCATGCCAATTTATATTCATATACGATAACGCCTTCTATTTTTGTCCCTTCCTCATATGGGATCAAAGCACTGTGGGGCGTCCCACGAAAACGGTATGTAATGGGGAAAAGTGGGGGTGATATTTGGATTCAGGATGTCATTTACATAGGAATCAGCAGTAATAATATCAGGGCCGATTTTCTTGCAGAACAGTGTTATTTGTATGCTAATGAAGCTTAAACTCCACTTTGACTTTCAGTTTTCAATGTAATTCTTTTTTTTTAATATGAAATTAATTAAAACACCAGATCTATAATATATAATATGAATTATTATATTTTATAACACAAAGAAAACAATTTTAATTTGATGCGTAATATTGCTTAAATTCATTTAAATTAAACACAAACCTTAAAAGCAGAGACATCTATATTCAACTTAATCAATAACCGAGTATAAGTTCTATAAGTTCTTGTCCGTACTAATAAAGAAAATTCCAAAATAATTTAATTTATAATGTAAGTACTTGAATAGACCTATTCTCATAAAATTAATTAAAATCCTCTTATTCATAGTGATCTGTAAAATACTCCGACGCAAATTTCAAAAAAAAATTTTTTTTTGCAAATATTTTAAAAAATGTGTGAATTTTTTATTTTTTTATTTAATTTTAGAGTCGGAGTCGCGAGTTTTTGTATCAAGTCCTACTCTGACTCCACAGCCTTGATTTATTGGTTTCTGACTTTTAAATAAAAATTAAAAATCTAGTTAAAAATTCAATTTTAAACAAGTAAGAAAATTATAGTCGGTCTAGATCGACTATACGATACCCTATACCATTCGCTTAGAGACCATATCTCTCAGGCCCAACTAACTGGATATAGAAAATAAGCATAAATCAAATTTGAGTGGGATTTTTATTAATTTTTTTGGCTGCAGAAATGAAAAAGTTCATATCGGATGATATATCTATATGGGGACTAGACCCAAAAATGGATCGATTCTGACCATGTTTGGTAAAGTCTCTTGTATTTTTGAAAAATATATACAAACAAAATTTGAGAAGACACAGTTTAGGTGAAGATCGGGAAGCAGCTCTATGTGGGGTCTATGACTAAGATTTGTCCCATAGGGATCATTTTTGGACTACTGATTAATGGATGCAATAAAAACATACAAATCCAATTTGACTATGATTTATATGATAATTTGGATCTTATGGCAATTTATGTTGATTTCATAGGGTTCATTTGTATTGGGGCTAGGTCTGAACATGAACCGATTATCACCAATTTCAACAGCCTTCATTCTATGGCTAATAGAAGCTTACATACTAATTACCATCAAAATATATTCATATTTGCGACCTGCAGTTTGATTAAAATCTTTACATGGACACACAGACGGACGGACGGACATCGTTAAATCGAATCAGATAGTGATTTTGATTCGATCGGTATAATAAAAGATGGGTCTAGGTCAAATATTTTTGGTAGTTACAAACAGCAGCACAAAGTCATTATACCCAAACCACATAGTGGTATAGGGCATAAAAAGATAGTTCATATTGTGTATGCTTGCTAAAGTTTTCATAATTCAGAAAGTGGAGGTAATCCATTTGGCAAGTAAGGCATCCATATAAAAATCTTGCCAAATTTTATCTAAAAAATAATTACCTGTACTTACACATGCAGGCTTTAAAATTTGTTTCAGTCATTTTGTGTTGCAACAAAATACTTGAATTCAACTTAATCTTTTTAATTACAAAATGCACGGATCAGTATTTTCGCCTATTCTTTGGTGTGTTATTCAGGTACGAGTAATGTCAGACACATTAATTGGAAAATTTTATATCTCATTTTAACATTTATTTCTAACATTTATATATAACACAATTCAGTTCTTAAACAGAATTCAAACACCATTTAAGGATTATCGTATATTTTAATATTTACTTATATTCCAAGCTTAGTTTTTGTTATGTAAATGTTAAAAGTGTAGAAAAAAAGTGATAAAAAAAAATATTAACATTTTTAAGATTTGGTCTTAATGTACATAAATAAATCCCAATTACATTTGACTGCGAATACACTTATCTATAGAATACTACCAATTTTTCAACTTCATTTTTAGAAATTTTAGAAACACTCTTCCTCTACTTCAAATATAAAGACTCAATGATTAAATTTTTTTTTTTTAATTTACACAACAAATTACTTAACATTAAAAATATTCACGCACTACATTAATGATTTCTGATAAGGTTCATTTTGTACTTGAGTCATGATTAAACTTTTTCTTGCATTATCGCCTACAGTTTAGACCAGGTTACATGAACATTAATTGAACACTTTTAAAAGGATGTTCACGTTTTTCGACATGACACAGATGATGTTGATGATGACGACGGTATAAATGCAGCATATAAAATTATTAAACAATGCTTAAAAAAAATTCCACAAAATTTACAAGCAATCTGCGGCAACAATACCAAAAACAGCAACAACTTAATGAGTTATAAATTAAAGCGAAGAAATACTGTGGCTCTAAGGGAAAAAAAATTGTTTCAAAAAGAAAAAAAAAACATTTTGATATACGATGGTGCTCCTGCAACTACTCGACTTAAGAAATGAAGCACAAATATGGGAATAAAATATATATGTTTCTTAAAGAAGACCCCTTTAATATCGAAATATTAATAAGGAGGCAGCTGACACGATTGACTTGGAGGACACCCCACCTCTATAGAACTTGCAATCAAAAATACTCCTTGAATTGGGTAAAGGAAATCCTAACACTTGTTATTCCTCTTAACTTTTTTGCAAGAATTATTGGATTTTTTTGTGATAAAGTTATCTTTGAAAACTATGCCATTTATTATTCTTAACGACAACTCAATTCATTTGTTGTAGGTTTGATTAAAATGAGTAACGAAATAAAAGTATGTGCTAAAATTATTACATATATTTTCTACAAAATCCAACATGGTCCTAAAAAAAGCTAGCCAACGAATCAAAGGTCTGAAGTAAAATTGTTTTCAGTGTTCTTAGAGATCACCAATAGAATTTTGCCATTGATAGAAGATATTGTTCGGCAAGAAAGAAAGGTACATATTATTTTTTTTTAAGACCAAGAAAATAGAAAGCATGTTGAAAAGAGCTCCCAGCGTATCCGATAGAAAATCAGCCCGGTTGGCACAGTGCTGTTTGGAAAACTGATGCAGGTTTTAAAACGAACGAAATCCAAAAAAGTTCCAGACAGGAAGGCTGCTAAAAATTTAGAGGCCCAAAAATGTATCACAGAAGTTTAAATCATGTTTCATTCAAAAATTATCCTGCTTTTCTCAGCTTCCAGTTCAAAATTGGTATCATGCTAATGTTCGAGACCAAATTTTCAAAAAGAAAAGATTCGTGGTATGGCAAGTAATATGCAATTGGCCTGTGATTTCTTACAACGGGCTTTATACACTCAAAATTCGATTGCAAATTCTACGAAATTTTATTATTATTTTTTTTCTTTCAATGTTTTTTTATTCTATACTAGCTGTTTTTACCCGGTCTTACCCGGGATAAAAAGGCAATTGACTTGAAAATGGTGCACTATGCATACCAGGCGCTGAGTTCTTAGTCCCCAATGAACAAATTCCCCAATAAAATGAACTTTCTCCCCAAAAATTTGTATGGGCAGTAAATTCATTTTTTATGTCAATTCAAATTTTTTTAAATTTCTTAATTCATAAGTTTTTTTATAAGATGCTGCAGCAAAAATGCTTCAAAAATAAGCTGCGAAACCGCTTTAAGTTTTTTTTTCTTTTTAGTTTAATTATAAACATCAAATATAACGGAATCGGTTGCAAATTAAAAGAATCAGATCTTTTTAAAATTGGATTACTTCGTTCAATAAGTGATCATCGTTGACCGTAGAAGTCAAATTCATAGAAGTTTCAGAAATGAAAAACTAATGCGACGTTTAAAATTGTGCCGCAAGGTTGTTTTAAGCAACTGCTTATAGTATATGTAATGTAATTATTGCACAAACGTAGATACAATTCATCGTAAGACTTTTCACTGAGCTGTATTCCGCGAGCGAGTCGCCTCCGCGCCCGCGCGTTTGGCAGCTACACCCGTGCTGCCGCGCAGTTGTCGTCAACTTATTTTAATCACCAAAATATGTTTTTCAGATCATTGCGATATTTTAACTGAGCTGTATTCGCGAGCGCGTCGCGTGCGCGTCCGCGCGCCGCACCTCGCGTTTGGCGGCTACACCCGTGCTGCTGCGCAGTTGTCGTCAACTTATTTTAATCGCCAAAATATATTTTTCAGATCATTGCGATATTTTAGCTGGGCTGTGTTCCGCGAGCGCGTCGCATCCGCATACGTCGCGTCCGCGTCGGCGCGCCGCTTCCTCGCGTTTGACAGCTACTACCCATGCTGCCGCGCAGTTCTCGTTAACTTATTTTAATTGCTAAAATATATTTTTCAGATCATTGCGATATTTTAGCTGAGATGTGTTCCGCGAGCGCGTCGCGTCCGCATCCGTCGCGTCCGCGTCCGCGCGCCTCTTCCTCGCGTTTGGCAGCTACTACCGTGCTGCCGCGCAGTTCTCGTTAACTTATTTTAATCCCTAAAATATATTTTTCATATCATTGCGATATTTTAGCTAAGCTGTGTTCCACGAGCACGTCGCGTCCGCGTCCGCGCACCGCTTCCGCGCGTTTGGCAGCCACACCTGTGCAGTATGCAAGTTTTCACTAAAATAAATATTTAACAAAATTAATTAAATAAAATATGTAAAAATTTAAGAATGAATTTTGGGAGTAAGTTAATTTATTATTTCGTTTAAAAAAAAATGGGGAATTTGTTAATTTCTTTTGGGGACCTTTTTTTAAATTTGGGGATTTGTTCATCGTAAAGTTATTCCCGTGTAAAACAAATTTCAGAGAAATCCGTTCAAAAATACAAACTTGTATAGGGAAGAAATATACCACACAACAACAAATGAATTTTATATGAAAAGTGGGCGCAAAAGTAGGCGTGGTCGGTAAAAATTATATGGCGACCTTCCCTGGAATATATACTAAAATTCGGAGAAAGCCGTTGAAAGATAAAAATTACTATAACGAACAAATATACCAAAAAACAAAAAATTAATTTTATAAATATATAATGCGACCTTTGCTGGAGTAGGGAGATCACGTTTTCCAAATTTCAGAGAAAGCTATTGAAAAATAAAAGTTTGTATAGCAATCAATCAAAGAAACAAATAAAAGGAAAAAAATAAATTTCATATACATAGAAGTGGGCGCAAAGTAGGCGTGGCCTCTAAGAAGCACGTTTTCCAAGTTTCAGAGACATCTCTTGAAGAATAAAAATTTCTATAGTGAACAAATATACCAAAAAAACAGAAAACGAATTTGGTATAAAAAGTGGGCGTAAAAGTAGGCATGATCGGCAATAATCATATCGCGACCTCCCTGTAGTACAGAGATCTTGCGTAGCAAATTTCAGAGAAATCAGTTAAAAAAATTATGTAGTGAACAAATGTACCAAAAAACAGAAAATGAATTGTATACAAAAAGTGCGCATAAAGGTAGGCGTGGCCGGTAAGAATCATACGATGACCTTTCCTGGAGTACTGAAATCGTGTGTACCAAGTTTCAGAGAAATCCGTTAATGAATTTTACATAATGAATTTTACATAAAATGAATTTTACATAAAAAGTGGGCGTAAAAGTAGGCGTGACCGGCAAAAAGTATATGGCGACCTTTCCTGGGGTATAGAGCTCGTGTGTACAAAATTTCAGGAAAATCCGTTGAAAAATAAAAATTTGTATAGCGGTCAAACAAACAAACAAACAAATAAACAAACAAACAAACAAACAAACAGAAACTGAATTTTATATATATAGATATTCTATATATTATATATAATACATTATATTATATATATATATATATAAATAATAATAAAATTTCGTAGAATTTGCAATCGAATTTTGAGTGTATAAAGCCCGTTGTAAGAAATCACAGGCCAATTGCATATTGCTTGCTTGGCTAAAATTGATTAGCATACCTTTAGGCTGTTACAAAATTATTTATTAACAAACCCATAATATATCTTCTGTGTGTTCACTAAATATTTATAATGAAATTTATTTAAATATTCACAAATTTTTTTATATATATAGTATATATATAGTATATATATATATATATATATATATATATATATATATATATAACTAGCTGTTTTTACCCGGTCTTGCCCGGTATAAAAAGGCCTTTGACTTGATGAAAAATGGTTCACATGCTTATCAGGCACTGAGTACTTAGTCCCCCAATTAACAAATTCCCCAATAAAATGAACTTTCTCCCCAAAAATTTGTATGGGCAGTAAATTCATTTTTTATTTCAATTAAATTTTTTTTGATTTTTTAATTTAGAAGTTTTTTATAAGATGCTGAATTACTTCATTCAATAAATGATCATCATTGAGCAGAGACGTCAAATTCAAGTTTCAGAAATGAAATACTAATGCGACGTTTAATATTGTGTCGCAAGGTTTCTTTAAACAACTGCTTATAGTATATGTGTGGCCTATTTTGATCAACAGATAATTATTTCACATACGTAGATAAAATTTATCATACGACATTTCACTAAGCTGTGTTCCGCGAGCGAGTCGCGTTCGCTTCCGCGCGTTTGGCAGCCACACCCTTGCTGCTGCGCAGTTGTTGTCAACTTATTTTAATCGTCAAAATATATTTTTCAGATCATTGCGATATTTTAGCTGAGCTGTGTTCCGCGAGCGTGTCGCGTCCACATCCGTCGCGTTCGCGTCCGTGCGCCTCGCGCCGCTTCCTCGCAGCTACTACCCGTGCTGCCGCTTAGTTCTCGTTAACTTATTTTAATTCCTAAACATATTTTTTAGAGCATTGCGATATTTTAGCTGAGCTGTGTTCCGCGAGCGCGTCGCGTCCACATCCGTCGCATCCGCGCGCCTCGCGCCGCTTCCACGCAGCTACTACCGTTTTAATTGTCAAAATATATTTTTCAGATCATTCCGATATTCTAGCTAAGCTGTATTCCCCGTGCGCATTGATTCCGCGCAACGAAATGATGCTATTGAAAAGAATACTCATTTTAAATGCATTTATTGTAGGACATACATTGAGAGCAGTAGGCAAATGTTCACTAAAATAAATATTTAACAGAATTCATTAAATAAAAATATTTAAAAATTTAAGAATGAATTTGGGGAGTAAGTTCATTTTTTATTTCGATTCAAAAAAATGGGGAATTTATTCATTTCTTTTGGGTATCTTATTTTAAGTTTTAAGTTTCCCTGGTAAACCAAATTTCAGAGAAATCCGTTGAAAAGTACAAATTTGTATAGGGAAGAAATATACCACACAACAAAATGTGAATTTTATATGAAAATTGGGCGTAAAATTATGCGTGGTCGGTAAAAATCATATGGCGACCTTCCCTGAAATATGTACTAAACTTCGGAGAAAGCCATTGAAAAATAAATGTTTGTATAGCAATCAAATAAAGAAACAAATAAAAGGAAAAAATAAGTTTTATATACATAGAAGTGGGCGCAAAGTAAGCGTGGCCTCTAAGAAGCATATGGTGACTTTCCCTGTAGTATAGAGATCGTGTGAGCATATTTTAGATATCCCTTGAAAAATAAAAATTTCTATAGTGAACAAAAAACCGAAAATTAATTTTGTATAAAAAGTGAACGTAGAAGTAGGCGTGGCCTGCAAGAATCATATGGCGACCTTAGCTGGAGTACAGGGATCGTGTGTACCGAATTTCAGAGAAATCCGTTGATAAATAAAAATTTATATAGCGAACAAATATACCAAAAAGCAGAAAATGAATTGCATACAAAAAGTGGGCGTAAAAGTAGGCGTGGTCGATAAAAAAGTATATGATGACCTTAGCTGGAGTGCAAGGATCGTGTGTACCGAATTTCAAAGAAATCTGTTAACAAACAAAAATTTTTATAGCAAACAAATATGCCAAAAAACAGAAAACGAACTGTATACAAAAAGTGGGCGTAACGGTAGGCGTAACCGGTAAAAAGTATATGGCGACCTTTCTTGGGGTATAGAGATCGTGTGTACAAAATTTCAGGAAAATCCGTTGAAAAATAAAAATTTGTATAGCGGTCAAACAAACAAACAAACAAACAAACAGAAAATGAATTTTATATATATAGATAAACAAACACACAGTATGTGTTTTATGTATGTGTCAGTAGCAACTTTAAATGAATATTACTAAAAAAATGTACCAGATGGTGTACATCTGTAAATTTGGTGGACAGTAGGGTGGCCCTTAATAAAAAAAAAGTGTTCAAACTCTCGGTCTCTCCCCCTAGAAATATGCAAACAGCAAAAAAAATCAAAAACAATTTTAGGTACCACAACGCGACTGAAAGTTTCAAGTGTGTTTATATGGGGAAAATAAAAATTTTTTTTAAATTTTACGAAATTTTCATTCTATAGTTTAATCCTTTCGACAGTATCAATATCAGTAATAAATATCAGTACTAAATTATCTTTGCAAAAAGCCAGATAACTTTAAAATCGAATAAAAACTCGCCAAGAAGTAACAAACCAGACCACTTTTGTGCAAAAACTCTGTGTCATGATATGTGATGATCATTTTTGAACTTTAACAAAGCCAAAAAAAATTTTTTTTGGTTTCTATACCTATAAGTTCTCAGATATGAAGTATTGTTTTATTACTACGTTGTTAACCTATTGCGAAATGAGACCAAAAGTTAAAATTTTTTTTGATAAAATTTTGAAAACTCATTTTTTAAGTTTTAAAAAATTTTCTTAACCAAAATTTTAAAAAATGGATCTAGCACTTTAAGGTTTTGTTAAATATATATTAGGCATTAACTGCGTCAATTTTTAAGTAAATCTCTCTTTTTTTACAAAGAATTTTTTTGCGGACTTCGAGAAAAATTTGTTTTTTGTGAAATATACAGTACATGTACTCCTTCTAAATAGTTTGTATCAAAAATTTATCAGTTTTCTACTTTTAAATGTTATATTTTATCCTAGGGTTTTAAAAAAAAAAATAATATGACCCCAAATGGGTTAGCATTTGGGGTCCGTATGACCAAAGCTGATGAAGGACAATTTATTTAAAAAAATTAATTATTTTGTAAGTGATGTTGAAATTTTTGATGTGCGATTCTAAATATTTTGAATAAATCTAATAACGCTAACCAAGTCCTTGCCGAGGACAAGCTTTGAATTTTGGCATAGTTAAATAAATTAGTTGTCATATATAAAAAAATTAAACTATAGAACGAAATTTTCGAAAATTTGAAAAAGTCATATTTTCCTCACATAAACACGCTTGAAATTTTCAATCGCGTTGGGGCACCTCTAAATTTTTTTTGGTTGACCCAAAACTTTTTTATTTCTCAGTTTTTTTGCTATTCGCATATTTCTACGGGATGGGACTATAAATTCGAACACTTTTTTCCCCCTCCACATGATGAAGGGCCACCCTGTCCACTGGACAGCTAAAACGAAACACCTTTCAAATGGTATGTATATTTTTGTCAAAAGCGGTTGATAACTTAAAGCGTAGAAGTGGTAACAAGACATCACCTTGCCTATTAATTATGCAGTAATTGCAATGACTCCTACTACATTTCATAAGCCAATACAAGTCTCAACAGATTTTTGGTCGTATTTGGCATTCTATCACTACGGTAAGAAAACCTTTGTACAAGGGACGTAAATCTGTCTGGAGCTCAGGCCAGTGGAGAGATATTGGGCTCTTATGAAAGGGTATTGGAGAGGACAAAAAATGTATATCACAAAAGTGACAGAAACCACTATAAGTCCGTAATGGAAGGACTTCTGGAAAAGATCCATAAGTGGTGATTAGAACCATTAAAGTTATCTTTTATAGATTGAATAAAAAAAATCAAAACTCTATGTTTAATTGATTCTTTATTATTACATTTTATATATCGCACCTGTACCTCTAAAGTGAGTCAATTCAAAATTTACAAATTTTCAGTAGAGGCAAAAAACGGGTTTTTTTTAATATATATTACAAAATTTAAAAACAGTTGTTTCATTGTAAAAAATTGTGAATAATAAATATACAACAGTAGTTGTTTTTGCGATTTTTTCAGTGAACATCAAAAATAACAAGTTTTTTGGGTGCAACTCAAAATATTTCTTTTTAATGGGTTACAAAGAAGCTACTCTTATAACATAAAGAGAGTTACAACTGTATTTTTTTTTTTTTGCGAAAGACTCGAAAAACCGATGAAAGATTTTTACAGTGGATGGATATGACCACTGTTTATCGTGTTCTTGCAAAAAGTGAAAATTGAAAAATTTTGAGTTGACTCACTTTAGAGGTCTAGGTGCGATATGTTAAGATTTATTCGTTACCACTTCTTAATAAGATTCCTCATTGGACACTGAGTAACAGAGCGGAAGGCCGAATGGAACCGAATTTTTAGGAGCTGTTTGATTTCTGACAAGTAGGAGTCAATGTGACACCTACTGATTGAGTCCTCAGGTTTGAACGAACGGCACCTTAGATATCTAGGGCAAAGCTTGTTTGACAATCTGCGCTGAATAGTAGATGTTCTAGGAAAATGCATGGCAGAATATGTACACTTGTAGGAATGCGAGGCAGGCGTGGTTCGACTATAATTTTCGATGGACTAAATTTTTTCCTAGTATGAGTAAAAGGGACATTTTGAGGCTTACGACTGACTGGTCATTGGCTGAACCGTAAACACTCAGGAAGCCTGGAATTTTAGATTAGCGAACTCTGCCACAATTTTGGTTCACCTCAAAATAGATGACACAGATGACCTGGATGACACGGACCCCCATATCGGCATATCGCTTTTATAAATCTTTCTAGTACCGACTTAATCTTCCTATCAATTTTTGTGGTTTCCAAAACAGAGCTTCTTAAATTTAATTGATGGTCACAGGATGTGAGCCGGCACTTACACCAACCAACTTAATGGATATTCCACTGTCCGAACTTGCGGAACACATAAGAAGTTCCGAACAAACTTGTTGTCAATATTTCTATTTCTGTTTCAAATTTCCCTACAAAGGGTATCACAGTGGAAAATAAGGACAAGAAGTGAGCTCGCTTTCGAACTTAACCTAAGCTCTATACATTTTTCCCAATGATATTTAATTACATCAAGTGCCTCAAAATATTTATCACATCTTCGTTATTGGCATATCTTTCCCTACCGAACCTGTTTTTCTACCTTGGAAAAAGAAATAATACGAGAAAGTTGAATCTGATGAATAAGAGGCATGAAAAACGAATTGGAAATTTACTGTTTGATCGCAGTGGGAGATTTGTGATTATTATTTTAATGAAAAACAAGTTAGAAAATTATTGTCGATTAAGACCGATTATTCGATACCCTGTACCATGCTTTTAGAAACCTATCAGTTAGGTCCAACTAATTAGATATAGAAAATAAGCATAAACCAAATTTGAGAGACATTGTTTTTAATTTTTTTTTTCGAATATGAAAAAGTTCATATCGGATTCTATATTTACATGGGGACTAGGTCGAAAAATTAACCGATCCTGACTGTATTTGTTAAGGTTATATATTTTTTGTAAAACCATATTCATGCAAACAAAATTTAAAAAAAAAACACGCAATATTTGTGTTTCTTGATAGATTTAAGTGCAGTTCGGGAATCACCTTCATATGGGGGCTATGACTAAGAATTGTCCTATAGGGTTTATTTTTGCACTACTGATAAATGGATGTAATTAATATAAACAAAACTAATTTGACCGAGATCTATATTGTAATTTGGATAGTATGGCAATTTAAGTCGATCTCATAGGGGTCTCATTTGTATGGGGACTTGGTCTGAACATGAACCGATTTTCACAGATTTCCACACCGTTCTTTCTGTGGCAGGTAGAAGCTTATGTGCTAAGTTTTATCGAAATATATTCATATTTGGGACCTGCAGTTTGATTACAAAATTTTCATTGACACACAGACGGACGGAAGGACGTACAGATGGGGCGATGGACGGAGGGACAGACGGACATCGCTAAATCGACTCAGAAAGTGATTCTGAAGAAGTGATTCTGAGTCGATCTCTGTCAAATATTTTTGGCAGTAACAAACATCAGCCCAAAGTCATTATACCCTGACCACAGAGTGGTATAGGGTTTTAACACTTTCCTTATACTTGCGGATGATGATCTTTCTTTTTGATGATATACAATGAAATCAATTCCAAAAAACGAAAAATATGATGGACTGTGTTTTCTTTATACGGACTAAATTTTTCCCATTCCGAACACTGTTTCCTCATCTCAGGTGAGAAGTGATAGACCCATGTCTCTCTCAGTTCAACAAATATCAAAGTCTAACTGGACACTTCACTGGCGGAGACTACTTCTTCGTTCAGACACTACCGCATAATAATAAAATATTGAGCGAAATATTGGTTGAGTAATTGAGCCAGAAATAATAAAGAAAATTCATAAAATTGATTTTGAGAAGCGATGACTTAAAATGCGCGTGGTAGTCGATCTAATAGGTATTTCAAAAGCTGAGACCTTGCATGTAAAAGTATTGTTTTACAAATTCGCTGACAGCGTTCACTAGACAATATGACGTCTTCAAATTTCAAACTACTTTCTATAAGGTTGGCAGTTTGTGCCGCAATAATTTCTATAAAACAGCCGCTATCCAGACGCCAAGTCGGGCAGCTCATGGACCAACCTGAAAATAAATTTTAAATAGATCGCAAATAATCCATAAAATATGAAAAGACGGTAAAGGGTATCCCAAATTATCAAGCAGTTGGTTTCCATTAGAGTTTGCGAAACGTCATAGTGTTAGATTAAATGGCTCTGATTTAGTAGAATTCTTACGGATTTAATAGCGCCATCTTGAACACCATATGATCTTATGATTTTTTAAATCCCCAAAAATTTATGTTGGTTTTTTTTTAATTTTTTTCATTTGTTGTATTATTTTGGGTGTTTTTATGTGCCTTTAAAAACAACTTATCAGATTTTCACCCTGACAATGGCAAAACAGAACAAAAAAATCGTTAAAGGTACAAAAAAAAAAATGCCAAAAATTTTACAAAGGCCTAGTCAGCCGGCACAGGTTTACCATTAACTTATAAAGGAGCAAAGGAATTTTTTTTAACAAGTTTAATATTTTTTTATTTTGTTTTTTTTTTACGTTTTTTAAGTTAACAGAGTATTTGGGGCGTCTTTATGATGTCTTAACATGAGTTTCTTTAAATTGAAAATAAAAATAAAATAAAATTTTACGATATTACTTGTGGGACACCATAAAATTTGCAAAATTAAAATTAAAAATATATAAAAATAAAATGTTTAAACAACCTTAGTAAGTTAATATAAATACATGAAGATTTATCGGGCCGCTGCTATAACAGCTTAAAATGCATCATGCGTCAAATCTTGGCACCATACATTTATTTAATTTTTTTTTTTTTTTTTTGTATTTTCCATCATCTTCCTCTGGCTCTTCTCATCTTTTGGTTACATATTGTGGTCAATGCAATGTAAACATATCACCACCACTATTAACTGCTTATTGTATTTTTACTTCTTCTTATTTTCGTTCGTCGTCGTCCAAATTCATGTCGCTTGTAGTCAAAGTTCACAGTCATTCATTTACAGGCTGCAAAAAAACCGTTTGTACATATATTAGTATGTATTTAGTTTGATTATTAAGCCAACAGGCTTAAATTTTCTCTCTACAGTTGTTGGTTTTTTGTTGCTCGGGAAGTCTGTTTTTGAACAATGCATCATTCATTCAGATTAATCGAAACTGATTGAGTGCATCTAAATTGTTTTGAATAAGAAAAAAAAACAAAAAAACGAAGATACGACACTTTTTTTTTTTCTTCTTAAATAAACACAAAAAATATCGAAGATATAATGTGAGGCGACATTTCAAGTTTCAAGGAACATTTTTTGAGTTTATTTTTTGAAATTATGCGGAAAATTGTTTAAACAAAATGTTAAATTCTATTTCCTTTGACACATAGAGGCATGTAATTGGAAATCGATTGATTTTCAATTAAAAACGAAATTCTAAAAAGAACGGATTCAATTTTCATTTTTGTTCCACTTTACCATATCTCTTTTTAATATTTTATTTTAAAATTAAATATTAATTATGTGTTTCTGTTTGAAAAAATTTATTAAAATGGTATTATAACAACGACAAGTGTACTATTAATCGGCGAAAATGCCCGAAAAGAAAACAATATGCGATAAACTATAAGCGATTCATCGAACCCCGTGGATAAACCGGAAAACAGGTAAAATTAACATATGCATTTGCTTAGCTTAGTTTTATGCAATATTTTCACATCAATAGAGAAGCATTTCTGTGCATTTTGGACGAAATGGGAGAAAATTGTAAATCCACATCGATTTTTTTTTTTTTTTCTGAAGATAGCTTTCAGCGCACTGTAGGGGATTGAAATCGTTTTCAAAAAATGTTGTTACTTTGGAAAACACATCGAATGTCAGAAATCAGAAAGACATTTTTCCGATAAATTCGGAATTCCTGTATTTATTGGATTTAGTCGAATTTTGAGGTGTGCGGGTCGGATTATTGGGACACTGGATCTAAAACTTTAACTTTACCACAAAATGTAGTGCACAAAATTTGAGCCAAATCGGACAATGCTTTCTGGACGCGCATTGAGTTCAAAGTTCAAATATGAATTTATATGTAAAAATTATCAAAAAAAAAAATCAGCACAAAAATTTTGATATTAGTAATTGCGTTTGAATTAAACTAATCAATAAACCATAATCTAGAGTAAATTATCTTTCTAATAAAACAACAAAATCTATTATCGGTTAAAAAACATTCAAATTATATCAAGTTCCCCAGGCAATAAATGCGCTGCAGACCACTTGATTAAGGAAATCGAGTTCACGTTTTCAAAGACATTGACATAATCTACAACAACAGTATTTTTGCATTCTCCTGATCCCAAAATGAGCTTATGTAAAGCATTTTTCATTTCGTGTATTTTTACGCCGTTCATAATTATGTCAAAAGGTACTTATTTTTTTAGCACTTTTCAAAATCTCCAATTTTACTTTTTCAAAAATTTTGTTCAAGAAATTTTCCGAAATCAACGATTGGACTTTGAGGTCATATTAAAGAAACATGTATATGTGATTAAAAGTATCAAACATAGTAGGTATCCTTTTATTAAATTGGCAAGGGCAGCGTGTTTATTTCAGCGGATTTGAAGAAAAATATGATGATACTTTTTCAACCGTTAGGTTGTTGTTTCATATTGTTGTTTTCATATCTCAAATATCTTTTGTCAAAATATTATACTACTTGATATAGGTTCTCAATCCTGTAACTTAAGGTTAAACTGAAACACTAAAAATTGTCCCCCTTAAAGGTCAAAAATCAAATTTAAGGATATTTAAATTTTTTTAAAACAAAATATCGAAATAATATATGGGGAATTTCATGTCAAGTGCACCAACTTTTGAAACCGATGTCTTCCGATCGGGATGAAATTTGCACCAAGGTTAGTCCTATTGGATAGTAGCTTAGACACAATTTTTCAACAAGATCGGTCCAGATCTCTCTGAGTTAGAGGGGATCAAAATTTGACATTTTGGCCAAACAGGTGTTTTTTCTCAACCATGTAACTTATTACTTATTGTTCTTAGAAAATTTTCTCCCAAATAGTTTAGATAGCTATTTCTTCAATATTTCGGAAAAAAATACTTAAAAAAAAAAATTTTTTTTTTGCTAAATTAAAGCATTTTTTGCCTTTTTTTCAAAAAGGGCATTTTTTTTTTTTTTTTTATAAGAAAGCTTAGGATTTTTCCTTTAAGAGCTTTTTGGTCGCTTAGTGGGATGGGAGTGGGATATCTATCAAAATAAATGTTTTGTAACTCAAGACAACGGTTTTTCAATTTTTCACAAATGCACTATTTTGAATTTTTTCCTATTTGTGTGTAAAACCTTACAAATAAAACTTATAGTGAGAAACTAGACAAATTAACCTTTCCGAGGGTATGTAACATACCTAACTAAAATTTCATATCCTCGATACTGTAATACCCAGAATAAGTTAAACCCCCTTTCATTGCGGTTTTTTTTTTTTGTCAATCCTATAGGTGGTTTTGAGCGCACATAATATTGAATGTGATTTTTATTGTCAAAATCACAGGTGAAAACAATCATTTTAAATGTGGATGATTTTTTGGAAGAAATGTGTACAGGATTGCTAAACTTGAGAACCCATGACTTTTTAGTCAAAGAGCAATGGTCATTCTTCAAGGATTTGAAGATACCTTTGAAGTCTGGTGAATTCGTTATTTCATATGATTTCGCAGAAAACTATAAATATGTTCTTCAAGATGCCATGCAAGCATTCCACTTCAATAACGACCAAGCAGCTATATTCACAGTATTTATTTACTACATGAAAGATGAAAAACTGGAACACAAAAGTATGGCAATCATATCCGACGATTTAAAACATGATACCGTTGCAGCATGAGTACCAGAAGAGAATACTAAAATATCTAAAATCTAAATTTACAGTAAAGAAGGTATACTACGTTTCGGACGGAGCTCGTCTACATTTTACAAACAAAAGTAGCTTGGCAAATCTTATGGCTCATGAAAAAGATTTTGGAATGCCAGCTGAGTGGCATTTTCATCCTACTGCTCATGGTAAAGGAGCATGTGATGGTATTGGAGCAAACCTTAAAAGAAATGCAGCGAAGTATAGCCTCCAGTGCTCTCATCAAGATCGCATCTTAGATGCGACTGCTTTATTCCATTGGGCAAAGAGTTATCGTAAAGAAACTAAAATACTTTTTAGTATCAAAGAGGATCATCAGGAAACATTGAAAACACTGAAGAGCAGATTCGATGCTGCGGTAACAATCGATGGCACCGCTCAATACCATACTTTTATACCGCTTGTAGATGGAAGACTCAAGTTGAAAAAGTTTTCTGCCTCCATTCAATGCGATTTTTTTCCAAAGATAACAAATAAACCAGCAGCGAAATCAACAGCTGAACCTAGTAACGCCAAGAAAGGATTGACAAAAAAGCAGTAAATAAAGGCGACAAAAAAGCTGGATGAAAGACTGGGTATTTAAAAATTTACAAGACTTAAATACTTCATCAGCTACAATAAATTAAGTATAAAAATAGTTATGATATAAATGGATCTAATGCAATTAAGATTAAATTTTAATAAATTATTTATCTTTTTATTTTTAATATTATTATTATTATTATTATACATTAATTTAATTATTATTAAAAATAAATAAAAAATAATAATTTTTCAACATTTCTATAGAAAAAAAGCGATTTTTTTCCTGAGGTTAACATATTCTGGGTATTACAGTATTGAGGGTATAAAATTTTAGTTAGGTATGTTATATACCTTGAGAAAGTTTACTTTGTGTAGTTTCTTAGTATAAGTTTTATTTGTAAGGTTTTAGACACAAATAGGAAAAAATTCAAAATAGTGCATTTGTGAAAAATTGAAAAACCGTTGTCTTGAGTTACAAAACATTTATTTTGATAGATATCCCACTCCCATCCCACTAAGCGACCAAAAAGCTCTTAAAGGAAAAATCCTAAGCTTTCTTATGAAAAAAAAAAAAAAAAAAAAATGCCCTTTTTGAAAAAAAATGCAAAAAATGCTTTAATTTAGCAAAAAAAAAAGTCTACAAAAAAAAATTTTTTTTTTTTAAGTTTTTTTTCCGAAAAATTTAAGAAATAGCTATCTAAACTCTTTGGGAGAAAATTTTCTAAGAACAATAGGTAATAAGTTACATGGATGAGAAAAACACCTGTTTGGCCAAAATGTCAAATTTTGATCCTCTCTAACTCAGAGAGATCTGGACCGATCTTGTTGAAAAATTGTGTCTAAACTACTATCCAATAGGACTAATCTTGCTGCAAATTTCATCCCGATCGGAAGACATCGGTTTCAAAAGTTGGTGCACTTGACATGAAATTCCCCATATATTTGTGCAAGGATTTCGATAAAACTTGTTGATAATATTTCAATAATTCAAAAAAATAATATTATGGTCTTATTTTCTGAAATTAACCCGTGGGGTACTCAAAATGTATCCCAGTTTTAATTATACCCTAAACCACTATGTGGTTTGGGTATAATGACTTTGTGCTGCTGTTTGTAACTACCAAAAATGTTTGACCTAGACCCATCTTTTATTATACCGAAATTATGAATATGTTTTGCTGAAATTTGATATATAAGCTTTTATCGGCCATAGGATGAACTCTATTGCAACTGGTGAGAATTGGTCCATGATTTCAGACCCCCATACAAATGACCCCTATGAAATCGACATAAATTGCCATAAGATCCAAATTATCATATAGATCTCAGTGAAATTGGGTTTGTATGTGTTTATTATATTCAATAATCAGTAAACCAAAAATAATCACTATGGGACAACGCTTAGGCATAGGCCCCATATAGAGCTACTTCCCGATCTTCACTTAAATCTATTAAAAAACAAATATATTGCAATGATTCTTCTCAAATTTTGTTTGTATATATTTTTGCAAAATACAAGAGACTTTAGCAAACATGGTCAGAATCGATCCATTTTTGGGTCTAGTCCCCATATAGATATATCATCCGATATAAACTTTTTCATATCTGCAGCCAAAAAAAAAAATATAAAAATCCCACTCAAATTTGGTTTATGCTTATTTTCTATGTCCAGTTAGTTGGGCTTAAGAGATAGGGTCTCTAAACGCATGGTATAGGGTATCGTATAGTCGGTCTAAACCGACTATAATTTTTTTGGTTTTTTTTCTCAGAATTATTATGTTCTTATAAAGGTATATCGATGGCTTATATTCAAAAAGTGCTACGTACATTGGACAGCAATATTAATTTATGATTTCAAACTATTCTCTGATATAACTGTCAAGTATAATATTAATTTTGATATCATACATGATTATAACCACCATTTCTTAATAGATATTGTGGTAAATCAATCGACAAATACTTTCAGATCTCATTAATAAATTAGTTTTACACGCTCTCTTTAAAATAATTATTGATGCAGATAGCACTTTTTGAATATAAGCCGTCGATATACAAATCTGTTTATACTGTGTTAAATATAAAAACTAATTAATCCAAATATTTTCATAAAATAACAAAAAAATTTGAGGTATTTTATGAATACATTAATTTTGTTTTATTTAAAAAATAATCTTGATGAAGAAAATATTTATAGATTTTCATATAGAGTCAATTTGGCATCAAGAGTACCCCACGGGTTAATTTCAGAAGACAAGTCCAGGATATTATTTTTTAGAATTACTAAAATATTATCAACAAATTTTATCGAAATCATCCTTCCGCAAATATATATTATTTCGATATTTTTTTAAAAAAAATTTAAATATCCTTAAATTTGACTTTTGACCTTAAAGGGGGACAATTTATAGTGTTGCAATTTAACTTTAATTTACAGGATTGAGACCTTGTATCAAGTAGTATAATATTTTGACAATAGATATTTGAAATATGAAAACATCAAAAAGATGTAGCCTAACAGTTGAAAAAGTATGAAAAATCACAGTTTTCTTCAAATCCGCTGAAATAAAAACGCTGCCCTCGCCAAATTAAGAACAGAATACCTGCAATGGTTAGCATTTTTTATCACACATATTTTGTTAATAAGACCTTATAGTCCAGTCGTTGATTTCGGAAAATTACTTGAACAAAATTTTTGAAAGAGTAAATTTGGAGGATTGAGGTCTTTCGCAGATGTGGAAAGCTTTCTGATTGCCATTCACTTGGGAATGGCCAGAAGTGATTCATCTGTTGAAATTCCCAAGCAACCCACACTTCCGATTTTAGACCAAGTATCCCCTGGTAATGTCGCTCAGACTCCCGTCTGTCGATAGCTAACGTGAGAAGGCGACAGTTTTGAGTAGCCTGACCGGCATGGTAACACCAATGCGTCTCAGGTAACTAGGTGGCGGACGATGTCCCAATTAGTCACTGAAGCTCAACTGTTTATATGCCGTTTAGACGGCGCACCTGCCTAGAGGTTGTTGGCAGCCCCAACGCTAGGATCGGACGTTTTGGCCCAATCATTCAATCGTCTTAAACAACCCGATTACAGAAACGTCAACAAATGAAAATAATAACTCTCCCTCATCGATGACGACCTACCGCTTTAAACAAAGGATTATGATTGGAACATGGAATGTTAGAACTCTCTCTTCTCTATCGAGACTTGAGCAAGTGTATAATGAATTTGTCTCTTATAACCTGGACATCCTCGGTATGAGTGAAATTAAATGGCTGAATAAGGGCTCTGAACGGCTTGAAGCCGGCCATTTATTTATTTTTTCTGGCAACGATAGATACCGTCTGAACGGTGTTGGCTTTCTTTTGTCACCTATGGCAAAACAGGTGCTCATTGAATACGTGCCCATTTCAGACCGCCTAATAAAGGCTCGTTTTAATTCCAAATACAGGAAGATATCTGTACTTCAGTGCTATGCGCCCATCGAACCAGATGATGACTAAACAAAAGAAGAGTTTTACTCCCAACTTGAAGCAGCTGTTAACACCATTCCATCGGGCGATATTAAAATAGTCCTGGGCGATTTTATTGCTAAAGTTAGAAGTGACAACTACAACATTCAAAGGATCATGGGAGCTCATGGCTTAGGATCCACGAGAAATAACAATGGGGAGTTTTTGGTTGATTTTTGTGCACGGCACAGTTTATTTATTGGTGGTACTAAATTCCCTCACAAGGATATCCACAAGTACACATGGGAATCACCAAACGGTCAATATCGTAACCAAATAGATCACATACTGATCAATAAATTATTTTTAGGTTGCCTACTGGATGTTAAGACCCGTCGTGGCGCAGATATTTACAGTGATCATCAACTTTTAGTTGGGACTTTTAAACTACGTCCAGCAGCTCATAAGCGCTATACAAAGCGCAAAAAGTACAACTTACCTCGTCTCCTAAATCCTCAAACACAGTCGGCTTAAGAGGATTTACTGAAAAACAAACTGCAACCAAAAACCTTGGCTGAGTGAACAAACATGGCAACAGATCAAAGTCATAAAACAGCTAAAACACAAAGTTGACCGTGCAAAAGCAACAGAGGGAAAACAAAGATATAGACAGGACTATGGACAGGTTGCACGCAATGTAAAATCAATGGTAAGAGCAGACTGTAAAGCTTACTATAATAATATTGCTTCAGATATGGAAAAAGCCGCAAATACTGGCAATCTACGGGATGTCTATTCTGGCATAAAACAGCTCAGCGGGAAAAAATTAAACACAACGTCATCAATAAAGGATCAAAACGGAAACGATCTAAGTACCATTGACCAACAGCTCGAAAGATGGCGGGATTATTTCTCAACAGAACTCGCAAATGTTGAAGAAACTTCCTCCCCTTCATTAGTAGCACGCCGCAATCCAAACCGGCTAATATCAACGTCATCACCAACCTTACATGAAGTACAAAAAACCCTGGAGAACCTGAAGAACCAAAAAGCTTCCGGTAGTGACGACATCCCAGGTGAACTCCTAAAATATGGTGCAACAACACTTGCCAAATCCTTAACCCCAATTATAAGCGAAGCATGGGATACAAACTGTATACCTCGTTCTTGGAAGAAAGGCGTAGTAATAACTGTCACCAAAAAGGGTGACTTAACATTATGCAAAAACTGGAGAGGTATTACTCTACAGAACGCAATATGTAAAGTAATGTCGCTTTTAATTTTGGGTAGAATAATGCCGGTGGTAGAACGTCTCCTCCGCAAAGAACAAGCTGTATTTAGACCAAACCGCTCTTGTGCGGACCATATCAACACACTACGTATCATCATTGAGCAATCTGTTGAACATAATTCACAATTGTATCTTCTTTTTGTGGATTTCGAGCGTGCATTCGATACACTGTCTAGCAACGCTCTATGGAATGCATTGGCTCTTAAGGGTATCCCTGAAAAGATAATCAATCTTATTAAGGAACTCTACAATGACTCAACTTGCGTTGTGCGTTTTAACGGTCAGGATAGCCAACCTTTCCTAACAAACCGTGGGGTTAAGCAAGGATGCGTCTTATCGCCACCTCTGTTTCTAATTCTCCTGGATTGTGTTATGCAAAAGACCAATTTAGATTCACCGCGTAGGATCCGTTGGAACTTAAACGAATTCCTTAATGATATCGACTATGCCGATGATTTGTGTTTAATGGCACACCGTTTTTCTGATATAGAAGACAAACTCAAAGTTCTCACGCAAAATGCAGATGCAGTTGGTTTAAGAATCAATGTTAAAGAGACAAAACTGCTAAGGATCGGTAACACTTTAAATACACCCTTAACATTGAATGGTGAGAATATCGAAGATGTTGTGTCCTTCTGCTACCTCGGAAGCATTCTTACAAGCGACGTACAGTGGTCAATTTCGCGAGATAGCGGTCAAAACTCTATAACTTTTGACCCGATTGGTATTTTTTTACGCAATTTATTTTGTTCAATAGGAGGGTGTTCAAACGTAAAAATCGACTGATAGCAACGTAAGTAATTTGGAGTTAAAAATGCATTTTAATTTTTTTGTTGAGTTTCCATGTAAAAGTTGAATATTTTGACATTTTAAATAGGTATTTTTTTTATAATTTCTTATTTTCTTCAATCGTATTTTACAACCAATACTTATTTATTATTCCTAAACTAAATTTTGGTCAGAAAATGCCAACATTTGGCCCCTGACATTTATTTAGTCTCAATATTCACAGGGGCCAAAGGTTGGTTTTTTTTGGAAGAAAGCTAATTCTTGTGAGGATTAAACTGAAAAATAACACTGAAATTCCCAACAATATCAATACCATTTGGATATATTATATACAAAACACAACATCGATAAAATTTTAAGTAAACTTTTATTATTGATTTAAAGTGCACATATATTTTATTTAAATGTATTAATAAAAATTTATACTAAAATTAGAAACAAATTATAATCTTTAAACTAGTATTAAGTAAACAATATTAGTAAAAATTTCTTCCAAATAGCTTTGATTTTCATTTTGCAGTAGTTGTTTAGCTTCTTCATCTAACTCTAATGTGGTTGATTTCCATTTTTGTCGAATACTGGACATATATGGGTCTGATGTGCACAACAAAATATTAATAAGATCTTCATTAGTACAATATCTGGAAATTTTTCTTGTATTGTGCTCGCGAAAGAATCTGTAGTTTTTGTTCCTTTTTTCTTGGGCTTCTTCTGAGAGATCTCCAATTGGAAGCATATTGTGCTGAATTATTTGTTCCCCATGGAACAAAATTTTGTGAACTGTGGTTGGCATATGTCTCCAAGAATATTTTTGGTTATAAAGGGTTGCTGTCTCATTAGCATACTGACCAAATTTTTTTGCATCTATCTTTTTGCTACATGCTATAACTTGTAATATGATTTGAAATCGTCGTATTAAATCATAATCTACTCCAGTGATAGAAGCTGCAGTTTCTGGATCGGAAAAAAATCTCCTTGCTGTGTTTCCATCATTAGAATTTCCTTCTCCTTGCTTTGGCTGGTCAATTATAAGGCCTATCTCACGGTATATTTCTTGAATATTTTTTTTTTTTGCTTTCTTTTTTCTTAATTTTCTTTGTTTTTTCTCACTGTTTCACCTAACGGACCAAATTCCAAATCATAACCCAATTTAAGAATATGCTCCATAAAACGAATTCTAGCATGAAGAGGTGACATTCCAAATTCATATGCTTCATTAAAACTATCGTCTTGTGTTGGTGGTTGGCTCAATTGACTTGATGTTTTTTGGCATATGGTGCAGCTTGACGATGACTTTGTTTTGGTTAAAGCTTGTGCAACTCTTCCATCAATCATTGTGAGACACATTTTAAAATTTACTTCAATGTCTTGGTCATCAAATTTAAATGTTACTGGTTGAAGTTCTTTAATTTGATCATTTATTTTTCGAACTACTTCATCTATGACATCTTGAGTCTCCTTTTTGTAAGCAAACTTTATTGGTCTACAAAATTTTGTTGACGAGGGAATTTCATTCTTCCATACATCTATCTCTGCAGCTCTACTAGTTGACGGCTCTGAACCAATATAAGTTTTTGTTAAACGTAATGGAACGAAAGAAATCATGAATAAATTGGCATCTGATGAATTTTCCGCATTACATTGTTTGTTATGTTTCTGGCCAGAGGACCCATCACATCCCCATTTAGAAATTAAACTTCTTTAAATAGTCAGCATCAAATGTCTTTAATAATCGTTCTGCAGTGTGTTCAAGAAGATCCTGCAATTTGATTTCTGCTGAACTTGAAGTTACACTAATAGCAGTTGGTGAAGGTAAGCAATCTTTTTTGGCAGAAACTATATCTCGATATGATGGAAAAATTCCACAATTTTTTTCATTGGTTCGCTTCCGCAATTCTGTATATTGGTTTTTAGTCATTTTCAAATCCAAAAATAGTGCAAATGCTTCTTCGGGAGTAAATTTATTTTATTCAGTTGGTGTCGGCATACTTTCTAAAATCCTCTTTGTGCGTCTGGGGCTTGCTTCCACTATTTTTTCAATGATAGCAATTTTACCCTTTTTAGTTTTCGATGGCTGAATTTGCAGAAATGAATCCTTTATGATGCTACAAGAAACTTCTTCATTGATATGTTTAAGCTTGCGTCTTCGTGATCTTTCACTACAATTATCAATTGGCTTTGCTGATTGACCACCTTTTCCAGTTTCCGTGGTAGTTACTGATGGCTTTTTAAAAATAAGTTTATTTCTTAGCCATTCTTGGTTGCGTGAGTAAAACAATTTCTTGTTTCTGGAACATTGATTGTACCGTTTTCTTAAAGTATTTAAAAAGTTTTTTTATTTTTAAGTTATGAATTTTAATTTCTTGTTTGTCGCATATTTCGAAGAATGGATTATTCATTATATGTAAAATAATGTCGTTTTCATCTTTCCGTTCAAAATATATATCAGATAGAACACTATAACTGAATTTAGCCATTGCTTAAACAATAATGAAGAAGAAAAATGAATGCATGGATTAATATACTATTGCTCGAAGTTTCAACATGATCTTTTTTACCTCATTGAAACATAATATAACAGGTAGTTGGTTTTACCAGTTATATGGCGTTCACACTTAAGTGTTTAGCGAAGTGTTTAGTGTTTATGCGATAAACAAGTCAAATTGAGATGTTTTCCCATACATTTTTTCGTTTGGCTAAACATCTCAATTGAGATGTTTAAATCTTAAACACCTCAAAAACCGAAAATATGACAGAGTTGTATTTAACTTTGTGCATGTTCAGTGCAATATTTCTCATTTTTGCCAAGTTGGCATCCTTGTTTTTTTAACATTACTATTAAAGTGGCATTACAATCAAAAAAATACAATACAAAATACAATACAAAAATTAAAATAACGCGTCTATATTGATAATTTCATCATTAATATAATTTAAGTAGTTGGCCGCCAATTTAATGATATAATTTTTATCAATTTTCAAAATTTTATAACTTTTCAATTGATTTTTATTTTTGAAACAGCTGTTCAATCTGCTGAAATGTTTAACTTAAACACACTAAATCAAGTGTGAACGACTGTGTTTTGTTTTGCAAAACATGAGCTAAAACACCTCAAAATATCGTAGTGTGAACACCATATTATTTCCATTGGTTTTAAATTTATTTGCAATTTTCACGTATTTAAGTTGTGTAATATTAGATGGCAATAAAATCTTTTTTACCTTTTCTAAATGAATTGCTAGATACCACATAATTTGAGAGTTAACAGGTACTGGCAATAATATAAAAGGTACTTGGTTTTACCAGTTATTTCCATTGGTTTTAAATTTATTTGCAAATTTCACGTATTTAAGTTGTGTAATATTAGATGGCAATAAAATCTTTTTTACCTTTTCCAAATGAATTGCCAGATACCACATAATTTGAGAGTTCTATTGTCATTTTTGTCAAAATTTTGATACACCCTTCTATGTGGACTAGGTCCAAAAATGGGCCAACTTCTCCTAATTTCAACAGAATTATTTTTTGGGTCAATAAGAACTCTTGTACAAAATTTCATCAAAATATATGCATAATAGCCACTTTCACATACAAATAACTTCTCAAAAAATATGACGTGCATTTGTACCGAATATCTTACCTTGGGTCAGATAAATTGCTGTAGCTCAAAAAGTGCAGTCCCGATGCATAGGCATGTATATATAGGAATGTAGGGGAGAGTTAGGACTACAAAATAGTAAATTTGCGTTTTGACTCAGCTCGACTCACAGGAGTTGTGCTCTATGAAGTAGGAAATTTTCGAGAAATTTGACCTTTTAAAAAAAAAAAAAATTTAAATTGTTCTGAAAACAGTAGAGCTTCAATTTTTTTTACCAGTAATAGGAAATAAGTTAAGTTACAACATAAAGTTTATTTCGTCCAAAAATCTTGAAAAACCAAAAAGTTATGATCATTTAAACTTTAAAAATTAACTAAAAATATCATAAATTTACTAAATTCTGAAAAAGCCCATTTTGGACCTCCCTGTTCTCGATGAAACGGTTGAAATAGAGTCCTAATTTTTTGGCTCCCGAGGCTTACTACTGTCTGCTTTCATATGAGTCTAATAACTTTAAAATCGGAGAACAAAAACCAAAAGGAGTTTTGGCCGCTATCTCAAAATATTGACCACAGTGCGACGGTGGCTCAGAAAATGATATAAATAATAGAATTAATAAAGCTAGAGTTGCATTTCATAGTTTATTTAAAGTATGGAGATCAAATAATATTTCTAGAAAAACTAAACTCCGTATATTTCAATGCAGTGTTATGTCAATATTATTGTATGGCTGTACTACTTGGGGTACTTCACAACAACAAATAAGAAAACTTCAAACATTTCTTAATCGTTGTCTAAAGCAAATTCTAGGAATATTTTGGCCCAACTGGGTAACAAACGAACAACTTCTCAAGCTATCCAACTGTCAACCAATAGCAACAGAAATTTGGAAACGTAAATGGTCCTGGATAGGCCATATACTTCGGAGACAAAGTGATGATATTGCTAGATCTGCCTTAGACTGGAACCCCCAAGGTCAACGCCGAGTCGGTCGACCTCGTAACACCTGGCAACGAACTACTCAACGTGAATGTGAATTAGTGAACATAACATGGAACCAAGCCAAAGCACTTGCCGTAAATCGCAATAGATGGAAAGAATTCGCTGACGCCCTATGTTCAGCAAAATGAACTTTCGTAGAATTATTTATCATTACTATGTTTTTTTATTTCTATTTTTTATTTTTCTGTTTGTAATGATCAATATTTATTATGAATAAAGGCTTAAATATAATATAATAAATTTGGAGGAAAAATAAAAATAAAATTGAAAAGGAAAAATACGTACCGTTTTTATATTAATTTAGAACGGCGTTACAATACACGAGACGCAAAATACTTTACATAAGATCAGTTTTGGATCAGGAGAATGCAAAAATATTGTTATTGTAAATTATTTCAATGTCTTTAAAAATGTGAGCTTGTTATCTTAATCAATTGGTCTGCGGCGCATTTATTGCCTGGGGAACTTGATATAACTTGGCTGTTTTTCAACCGATAATATTCTTTATTTTATTTAAACAAAATTAAAATTTGCTTACTAATTACAGTAGTAATTGCATTATGTCTGAAAAATGACTATAAATCTAACAAACAAAAAATTTCTTCTCTTCAAAGCGTCATCTCAAATATATGTAAAGTGCATATGTAGGTATGTACAAAACCGTACATCACATATGACAACTCTTACGAAAACTGAGAATAGTTGAAATTAGAAGTATAAATGCAAAAAATATTCAAAATTCAAAAATAACGATTGTTTGTTTGGACAGATTTGTATCTTCTGAAATTAATACAAAGTAAAGCTGTATGGTACGAAAACTGAATCTAACCACACTGCTCGTAGGCCTGACTTTAGGTGAGTGTGTTAAAGCGCTGACCAAAAAGTGCAAGTACGAGTGTATGTGAAGGTTCATGGTTCAAACCTCACGGCCGCCCTAAGTAGAAAAATTTGCATATAGAAACAATCAATTCAATTAAAACATAACAATTATCACAATGTTCAATAAATCGCTGATGAAGGCTGAAATGCCAGAAACCGGTCCGATTAAGTATACAGTGCAGTTATGAATTTTTGATATATATGCTTTCTTCTTCTTTACCATATATATTTTATTGTTTTATTAGAAAGATAATTTATTTTTGATTATGGTTGTTTAATTAATTTAATTGAAACGCAATCATAAATATCAAAATTTTTTTTAAAAATGATTTTTTTTTTTTTTTTGATAATTTTTACATATAAATTCGTATTTAAATTTTGAACTCAATGCGCGTCCAGAAAGCATTTTCCGATTTGGCTAAAATTGTTCGCACTAAAATCCGACCCGCATGTCTTGAAATTCCCAAAAAAAAAAAAAAAAAAATAGCTGTCACCCTAATGAATATACAAATTTATGAAATTTAGTATATAAGTATCGGCCATGGGATGAACGCTATTGGAATTGATGAAGTCGGTTCATGTTCAGAAAAACTCCCCACAAAAATTACCCATCTGAGACCGACTAAAATTGCCATAATATCCAAATAATCATATATATATCTCCGTCAAATTGGGTTTGTGTATGCCTATCACATCCATTTATCAGTTGTCAAAAAATATGACCTACAAAATATACCATACAAAAATAGGCTAATAAAATCCGTTAAACATATCTATATTGCAAATATATGTATTTAGTTTTAGCAGTCAATTTATATACTGTATACACGACACATGAGGAGCTATATATTTTGTATTTCCTGCTCTTGTTTTCTTTTTTTTTTAAAGAAATTTAGTTATGTTACACGGTGTAATAGATACATTGCTGTTAAACATGGTCTATTTCCAAAATATATAAATAACTTCATGGTATTTTTTGACCCAATACGTGCACCTGTAAACCATATTGCACACACAGTTCATACAGATAACCAACCTTAAACGAGATTAAAATATAAATTAATATACCCTACCCTACTGTGTTAGCAGTCATAAAATCATAAAATAAATAATAATAATAGAACCATTCAAATAAGGAAAATTTTACTTAAAAATATTTTTAATATGTTTTTGACACAATCGGACTATTTTTTCCTATAAAAAGTGCATGTCCGTCTAACTTAAATTTGATATGTACTAATTTGCTACATCCGTTAATTACCTCTGCCATAATGTTTGTTAAATGGCCGTTCTTACATCGCGGTAACTCATATCATAGGGTATCGTACAGTCGTTCCATTATGATCATAACTTTCTCGCTTATTAAACTAGAGCTCATTTAAAAAATAAGCAACATTTGATCTTTTACGATTTCAGTTTGCTTACTTTAACAAGAGATTATTTATTGTGTTGGTCAGTGAAATTAAAAGAAATGATATTTCCTAATGACTTCTTCTATCTCATCTGGCCAATATAAAGTGATTACTACCAAGTTGAATTGGAACTCAATACATTTTTGTTGTTCTTTTTTGTCTTCATTTCAATCTAATTAGGTTCAATTTTAATTAATTAATTTAAAGTAACTGTAAATCTCTGGTTTGGCTTAGTTTGTTTTGAGCAAACGTCGGTAAATGGGTGCGGTTCATCTTCTCTTGGTCATATGCATTGACTGTAGTGATTCCATTCATTTTTGTTTCTTTTAAATGATAAAATGCTATTTCAATTGCAAAGCAATTCATTTTGTTACGATTTGTTATTGTGCTGTTTTTTTATTTTTTATTTTAGCCATGACTATTGCCATGACTTGACTGGGCTTGTTATTGATCTTGGCTGGTTTGGCCTGTCCTGGCTGGGTGGATGGTTTTGTTGTTTAGTTGGGTGGATACTTATATTTCAAGTTGGATTTTGGAGTTTTACACAATTGAATTTGGTAATTCGTTTAGTTTATTTCATTTGATATAGCAACCCACAAATCGATTTTTGTTTTTTTTTGCTCTGTTTTTGTTATTTACCAAGTTTATTAGTTCGTGCATTCATTTTGTAATTACTCGACTACAATTGATTTTATGCGATGAGTCGTCTGCGTCCAATTTTATAGACTTCATTTCATTTAAAGCCATAAATCGTCTTGTTTTTTTTACCTACATTACCTTGTGTAAGGTTGTCTTTTAATGTGCCATTATATCTACCTGTCTACCTGTGATAGTGTTTGCAACATTTCTTAATAGTAAATTTCAATGGTGAACAACTAAAGGCACGTCAACCTTTTGCGGTTTTGATTGCTGAATCATTAAATGGCTACCTGTACTCTGAAATGGCTGTAACTTCTCAGCTTATTTATTGAACATATTGAAGGAGGATGAAACATAATATAAAACCAGTGTGGCCAATCAAAAACAAATTTTTTTTTTCATATTTTTGTGCTATTGCCATTATCAATCGTTTTATTTAAAAGCTTTAAAAAATCATATTAATATATTATATCAACGGCACAATAAAGAGGTAAAAAAACTTTATTTATCTCAACATATTTTTTTCTCCTATATATATTAAAGAACTTTCATTTTCAATAAGAAGGGATAACTGATTTTTTATGTTAAACTAATTACAGCCGCTAAACAAAAGCTGCTAAAAATTCAGTTTTTCAAACAATAGTCTAACTTTTTTGCTTTTATTAACCTAATATATTGATTATAAATGCAACATGTTATATTTTCCATCAGCAGTACAAGTGAAAAAATACTTTTTGAGCGCTATATCTCCGATTCTGATAAAATAGAGAGAGTGGAGAGAGACCTTCGATTAGAAAAGCTTGCAAAAAAATTTTGAGCTTGATCGGACCTCCTTTGTAGGTCTTATAAGCTCCTAATGGCGAGAATCGCCTTTTTTCAAACTCAAAAATTTTGAAAACGGTAAAAGCTAGAAATATGAAATTTTTTTAGAAAAAAAAAATTTTTTAAAAATAAAAATCAAAAATTTTAAAAGATTTTTTTAAAAAATTATGTTTTTTTAAAAAAAACTTGGTCTACCAAAAATACCATGCTTCAAAAATTTTCCAAAAAATATATGTTAAAATTGCGTCTTTCCTAAAAATTTTGAGGAGCGGAACAACATCAGAGTTATAGCCATTTTTGTAAGGCAACCTCTAAAATTTTTTAAAGGAACGAAGCAAAAAAAAAATTTTTTTTTAATATCAAAGTATGTAGAAAACGTAGTTTTTTTGATAAACTAAACAATCGCTGCAGAAAAAAAATTAAATAAAACCACATTTTCGGCTTGAGAAAAATCGCTATTGAAGCTATTAAGCTGAAATTTTGTGTGTTTAGAGTTTTTTACGGCAAACTAGTCCATAGTTTAGTTTTTCGTCTCTACGGTGCATTCGAAATTTATTACTTATTGCTCACAAAGCTTAAATTATTTCAACAGTGTTTAAAGCACTGCTTAAGTGTTCAGTAATTAGAGTGATCGAAAGTTCTGAACAAGTGCAGCAGCTAGCGTGTAAGGTGCAGCCGGAATTACTACAGACAATTTTTTAAGTGTGTTTTCAAAAGCTCGTTTTAAAGCTTCACTGATAATATAAGCAGTTCAAAAAAGAAAATTTGCTGGAATCCTTTTCGCGCTTGCAAAAAGAGTATGCGATTTTTTTACACTAGCTGAGCTATTTTCTTAACATTTGTGTGCTTCAAAAGGTACAACTGATTTAAGAGAAATCTCCGATGAAGACAAAAAAAATTTTAACTTCGTCCCGGAAGATGCAGTAGTGTGCCTCAACTGTCGAATTAAAATTGCCAAATATAACGATGATAAGTGAAGTAATAAAGAATTTAGCATTGATGATGAAAAAGAAAAGCTTAATGCAGCACTTACAGCTTTGGGTGAAAGTAAAGTCGATAACAGAAGGTACGTTTCATAAGAAGGATTCTTGGCGTCTTTTTAAGTCTGAAAGGGCATAGTCAAAATTACCTGAAAACAAAATTTCAGCTTAATAGCTTCAATAGCGACTTTGCTGTGGTTTTATTTAAGATTTTTTCTGCAGCGATTGTTTAGTTTCTACAGTGTTTTGATATATAAAAAAAAATTTTTTTTTTTGATTCGTTTCTTTAAAAAATTTTAGAGGTTGCCTTACAAAAATGGCTATAACTACAGCATTTTTTGCCCGAGCAACTTGTTCCATCCCTCAAAATTTTTAGGAAGCACGCAGCTTTAACATACATTTTTTGAAAAATTTTTGAAAAATGGTCTTTTTTGCCAGACCAAGTTTTTAAAAAAAACATCGTTTAAAAAAAAAAAACTTTTAATATATTTAAACTTTTTTTTCAAAAAATTTTTCTTCTAAATAGATTCAAGTCCCAAGTATTGAAAAAAATTTCATATTTCTAGCTTTTACCGTTTTCAAAATTTTTGATTTTGAAAAAACGCGATATTCACCATTTTTTAAGCATAAGGGGTCTCTCCATTTTATCCGAATCGGAGATATAGTGCTCAAAAAGTATTTTTTTTTCACTTAAATTGGCCCATATGCATTTGGAGTTGTTAAAAAATAAATAAATAAATAAATAAATAACTAAAAACCAATTATGACATGCCAAAATTTATGAAAATTTTCTGGAGTTTAAAAAATAAAAATGATAATTAATTTTACCTCATTTTATTTCTTTTTTTTTGTAAGTAGCTAGGTTTAAGAAAGAAACTTACCCCATTTTGACCATAACCTTCGTATATAAAAATTTTCTTAAGTCACCATTCATTAAATTAAGGGCGAGATAAGGTTTTAAAGGCGAAAAAAGGCGTATCCTCATGATTTCTATTTTTTATTTTTTGAAGATATGAAAAGAGTTGGTTTATTTGTTTCATATGCAAATTATAGCATAACATTTCGGATATCGCTGAAAAAATTTCAACTAAAAATGTTAATAAATAAGTCCGTGGCAGCGAATAACCGGAGGCGCCGCGAAATTAAGTTGTTATGCGGTGCACAACATAACTCGTTACCAGATCATCTGAAGCAAAAAAATCTAAATGCGTTTGAAAGTTGGTATCTTTCACCAGTTAATCAGGAATAGTTTTTTTATTTTTATTTTTTATTTTTCCCCAAAAATGGGGGTAAAAAGTTGTTAAAAAATGGGGGGGAAAATGGTAGAAAAAACTCTCCCTTATTACCTGTTGATTTATATGCAGATATAGTGTATTAAATTTCAAAAGGATCGGTCAAGTAGATTTTGAGTTATTATGTTCACAGACTTGAAAAATGTTGTTTGCGAGAAAATCTTGTCTCTGGAAACCCGGTCTCTAGAAACCCTGTATCTTTATTAGTTTTGCGCCGATTTAGTTCAAATTTTGACAAAGACTCTCAAAAAATGCAAAAAAAAAACCTTACACCGCCCTTAATACTTTAACGCTTCAAGGAAACACCTAAGAAATTTGTGTTTTTAGGCATTTTGATTTTGCTTCTTATTTGAGTTGTTCAGAAATTTAGGTTTAATATAAAACGTCATCAAATTATAAGTAAAAATTTTTAAGATTTGACAAAGTTTTTTTTACAAAATAATATCAGAGAAGATTTAATCCTCCAGATATAAATAAATCAACTGGCGTACCAATTGTGCTAAAATAACATATTCAAATAAGTTTTTTTTTCAATATATGTATTTAATTTTTTTTTTTTTTTTTTATTAAAGAACTCAATTTAATTTTATATAATTAATGGCCTTTGAATATGATAGACTGGAATTGACCTCCAGAATTATATCTGATCAGAACTCTATTCATTGCAACCTGAAAGGGCACCATCAATTACAAGTGGTATTCTGCATTTATGCAGAATGTCTAACTTAAGTGATTTGGGTGCTGAAAGTGAAGAGAGTGAAGTTGACTGGCAAGAGTGTTACTCACGATCTAATAAGCGTAGAAATTCAACTCTATCTCCGATTGGAAATATCTCAATAAAAGGAAAAGGAGATATAATTAACAACTCACAAAGTTATAACAACACTAATAACATATATAGTAATAATCGTTTTGATATATTGAATGATGCTAATGAAGAAGGCGAAATTGAACCTGATAGTAATGATGTTAATGGTAAAAAAAATAATCTTCAAAAAAATATTTTAACACCAAAACCACCACCACTATTTATACTAAATGTAACAAATGTCACAGGAATGATTACAGCTTTTGCTGTTGCAACTGAAGCCAATGAATTTTCCTATAAAGCACTTAGAGGAAGTGAAATTAAAATTATACCTAAATCTATTGAATCATACAGAGCAATATTGGCTTTATGTAAAAAAAAGCAATTTGTAAACCATACATACCAAAACAGAAAGATCTTATCGAGTTGTTTTTAAAAATCTACATTTCTCTACACCCATAAATGAAATTAAAGAAGCTGATAAAGTTAAAGGTCATAAAGTAAGACAAATAATTAATGTCAAAAGTCATATAAATAAGAGCGCTCTTCCTCTTTTTTATGTTGATCTAGAGTTAAATGCAAATAAAGAAATAACTGAAATTCAGCATATAACTTATGCTTTAATAAAAGTCGAATCCCCACGAATGATAAATGATATTATGCAGTGCCACAGATGCCAACAGTATGGTCATACCAAGGCTTACTGTTTTAAGACTTTCAATTGTGTGAAATGTGGAGAAGGTCACCCTACTGCAAAATGCACTAAAAACAGGGATACTCCTGCTTGTTGTGTCCTCTATCACAAAAGCCACCTAGCGAACTACCGTGGTTGTGGGGTGTACCAAAAAATCTCTCGTCAGCAACGTTCTCATCAACAGCATCCTCAAGAACAACTGCAACATTATCCGAAACAACTACATTATCAGCAACAAGGTTATAATCAATCACGTCAACACGATTTTAACACCAACAATAATATTACTTATTCCGATGCTGTAAGAGGTGTAGATCCTACTGATTCCTTTCAAAGAATAGAAGAGCTAGTTACGAAACAATTAGATATTATTGAAAAAGTCCTTTCCATGATCAGTCTCTTAGTTAGTAAGTTATGCAAGTAGATCTCAGACTCGCAATATGGAATGCCAACGGCTTGTCTAACCATAGGCCAGAATTATAAATATTTTTGCATCTTCATAAAATTGATATGATAATTATATCTGAAACACATTTCACAAGTAATGCATATTTCAATATAAATGGTTATATATTATTGTGCTCGAATCGGCCAGATGAGAGATCCTATGGTGGATTTGCTATTTTAATTAAGTCTACAATAAAATTTGATGTAGCAGACAAAATTGAAACATGTTATTACAATCGATTTATATTAAAATTATCATGATTTTAAAAATTTCTTCGACAAGTTAGGATCCAAATTTATTGTTGGAGGAGACTGTCATTCAAAAAACCCATGGTGGGGTTCTCGAGTATCAAATCAAAAAAGGCAGAGAACTGTTTAAGAGAATTCAAGATGATAAATTTTAAGTACTATCAACTGGAAAACCAACATATCGACCCTCAGACCAATGTAAATTGCCTGATCTAACAGATTTCCCTGTTTATAATGGAATACATCACAGTCATCTATATATCAAGGACTGTTTTGAACATAGCTCCGACCATTCACCATTGATAATATCATATAGCACACATATAAACTAAGCACGTATGTACAACTATTTACAAACAAAACAGATATAAATCGTATACTTATTAGAAAAACATAACAACCTAAATGTTTCCATAAAATGTGGTGAGGAAATTTAGACTGCGGTGGATAATTTTTCAAATCTGTTTTCGAATCTGCTTATCTGTCTACACCCGAATCAATTACTTACTGTAAGATCAAATCAATTACTTACTTCAAATGAAATAAGAAATAAAATAACAAGAAACAAAACAATTACGCAAAATTTGGCAAAGAAGTCGTAACCCACAAGATAAAAGGAATTTAAATAAACCCCTTAAAAAATATCTTAAGGAAATCAAAAATAAATTGTTAGGTGAGTCTCTGGAGAATTTAAACACAACCCGAAATGACGATTACTTCTTGTGGAAAGCCTCAAAAAACTATCAAATTCGAAAGGATACAAGCGGTGTATAGTGTAAATCTAATTATGGAAAACAAGGGCCTTCGCCGATCATCTAAAAGAAACATTCAAACCTTTTAATTTCAACTAGCAGATTCCAGACCTCGAAATTTGAGTGTAAATGCTAGGAAATTTTATTTTTTCATTAAATAAGGACCCTAAAGGTATGCTTATCAATTATAGCTTATTCATAAATCAACAATAAAAAAATATCATTTTTATTACAAACATATTAACAAATTTAATAAACACACACGTAGCATTGTATAATTTTATGTATGTATTAGTAGCAAGTTTAAACGCAATTTACTCAAAATAAAGGAAAAATTTAAAAATCTGTAAATCTGGAAAATGGCTAAAAAGAAACACCTTTTAAATAATATACGTTTGTTCAAAATCGATATAAAAACGTAGAATAAAACATCGGTCAAAAGAAATCGCCTAGCCTATTAATATTATATATTCTGGTTCATCAGACGAATCCTTGATCATTAAATTCTTAAATGCTCCTTGTCAAATGGATTTTCCCATAAGAAATATCACACTTTCAGTAACACATAGCGAAATAAATGAACTTCCTGCAACTAAATCGCCAGGTTTTGATAAAATAAATGCAAATGCATGATTAAAAATTTACCTGTTTCGAGCGTGGTGCTACTTACCTATATATTAAATGTTATATTAAGACTCAGTTACTAGCCAATGAAATGGAAATGTGCTGAGACAATAATGATTCTAAAATCAAACAAATCTGAGAAAGATATAACATCATACAGACCGATAAGCTTACTAGTATCTTTTACTAAAATATTCGAAAGATTATTACTCAGAAGAGTGCTGCCCTTGGTAGATAAATATAATATAATTCCAGAATACCAATTTGGATTTCACCACAAGCACGGGACTCCAGAGCAATACCATCGGATTGTTAACTATATTACCGATGCATTAGAAAATAAAAAAAAATTGTTCTGCAGTATTTCTTGATGTTCATCAGGCTTTTGATCGGGTATGGCATCCCGGTTTATTATATAAAATTAAAAAAATACTTCCCACACCATACTTCTTATTATTTAAATTATACTTAAATAATCGTTGCTTTTACGTTAAATGCAATGATGAATTTTCAAACATACATAATGTATCTGCTGGAGTGCCTCAAGGTAGCGCCTTAGGTCCTCTTCTGTATACCCTATTTACATCAGATATGCCAGCCGATAATGTACTTTTAGATACATCTACTGATGACGCCGCGATCTTGTCAGCTAATGCCTGTAAAAACGAGGCATCAACCACAACACAAAATCAACTTTTACAACTGGAATCCTGGCTTAAAAAACGGAACATCATAATAAATTCTAACAAATCAAATCACACAACGTTTATTATGAGAAGAGGCAATTGTCCATCTGTCTCGATTGATGGATGTGGTATTCCTGAAAAATGTATAAAACATGTATAAAACATGTATAAAATATCTTGGCATTCACATGGATTGACGGCTGACTAGGAAGCAACATATCAAACCCAAAAGATCAGTTAAATATTAAATTAAAACGTCTACACTGGATGCGAAGCTCAAAATCTCAACTTAATATTGACAATAAGGTTAGAACTTCCAAAGCTATAATCAAACCCATATGGATTTATAGTACTCACCTACGGGGGGCGGGGCTAGTACTTCCAATATTAAAATACTTCAAAGGTTTCAGTCAAAAACTCTACGCTTAATATAAAATGCCTCTTGGTATGTATCCAATAACACCATACATAATGACCTAAATATCCCAACGGTAAAAGAAGAAATCCGCCAGCATACACAAAGATAGCTTGATAGAATAAGCCATCACACAAATGTTCTTGCAATAAGCTTACTTAATGAAACAAAAATCATGTGAGGCCGATCACAGGGAAGATGTGTAAACATCTAGTAATTAAAGATTTTTTTACCCTATACCACTATGTGGTTTGGGTATAATGACTTTGTGCTGCTGTTTGTAACAACCAAAAATATTTGACCCAGACCCATCTTTATTTATACCGATCGAATCAGAATCACTATCTGATTCGATTTAACGATGTCCGTCCGTCCGTCTGTGTGTCCATGTAAACCTTGTAATCAAACTGCAGGTCGCAAATATGAATATATTTTGATGAAATTTGGTCTATAAGCTTTTATCGGCCATGGGATGAACGCTATTGAAATTGGTGAAATTCGGTCCATGTTCAGACCTAGCCCCCATACAAATTACCCCTATGAAATCGACATAAATTGCCATAAGATCCAAATTGTCATATAGATCTTACTCAAATTGGGTTTGTATGCGTTCATTACATCCATTAATGAGTAGTCCAAAAATGATCCCTTTGGCCCCATATAGAGCTGCTTCCCGATATTCACTTAAATCTATTAAAAAACAAAAATATTGCACTGAATCTTCTCAAATTTTGTTTGTATATGTTTTTGCAAAATACAAGAGACGTTACCAACCATGGTCAGGATCGGTCCATTTTGGGACCTAGTCCCCATATAGATATAGCATCCGATATGAACTTTTTCATATCTGCAGCCAAAAAAATTAATAAAAATCCCACTCAAATTTGGTTTTTGCATATTTTCTATGTCCACTCAGTTGGGCCTAAGAGATAGGGTTTCCAAACGCATGGTATAGGGTATCGTATAGTAGGTCTAGACCGACTATAATTTTCTTACTTGTTTTATGTCATTTTTTAAAATCAAACAGAAAGCGTCATCTATGTATTACTTATAGCAAAAACTGTTTCAGCTAATTCAACAACCGTTTGCTGTAAAACGTTAAAAATATCCTAATATAAACGTATATAAGTGATACATAGATGACGCTTTTAAAAAAGTGGCATAAAAAAACAATTTTGTATCATAATTTTTTCACCAATACAATCATAAGTCACACAGCGTTATCTGCTTCAGCTCACACCGATATGAGTTACGCTGTTTTTGTGATTGTATTGTGAAATAGAAATTTACCCCCCTGCGCGTATAGATGTTTACACATCAATAAAAAGGTTGCACGTCCTCGATCTTCCGTATAGAAATTGACAATGTTTACAAACGCATATGTACAGAAAAGTTAAATAAATTGTTATTGTGCTTTACTTAATGTAGTAAATCACACTTATTGTAGTGATTTTTGATGTAAAATTTATCAAATTTTCTTAATATCACTATTATTTAGATAAATTGTAAATAAAATGTTTGAAAAGAAAAGTCCATTAAATTTGTTCTACACCATGGAGAAAGTTTGTCAGTATCTGATTGCAGTAAAAGTTGGCCCTTAGCCTTTTTAATAGTCTTAAAATTTTTTACATCATACATTAGAACTTTCGAATACAAAATAATGGATGGAAGATCATTTGTAAATAAAGTGAAAAGTAACGGGCCCAGATCTCTTCCATGTGGAACGCCAGAAGAGACTTCAATGATTTTTAATGGAACATCTCTGAGCTTTACTTGTTGTGTTCTATTTGATAGATACGAATTCATTCACTTCAGGGTTGAAGTACCATAAGTGATAATTTGTAAAGTAAAATATCATGGTTCACTTTGTCGAATGCTTTACTAAAATCTGTGTAAATTGCATCTGTTTGAATATTATTTACCACAGTGGCAAGTTCCAGGGTGTTAGTTGTTGTGGAACGAGATTTTCGAAAACCATGCTGACATGAAAATAACAGCGAAGAAGTTTAATGTGATAAACTATTGTTCCAAAGGCTTGTATTTCTAAGGAGGAGTTGTTCTGACTTTTCTGATCCATGTTAATTATATTGTTATATACGTCTTACATCAGATTAAAGTTAGAATATGCTACTCCTCTTTGGAGACCACGTTGTGCAATATACATCTCTCATATTGAGATAGTACAGCGTATTTTCGTTAAATTTCGTTAAATCATCATGTAGATTTCAAGCTGCATTATTTGCCTTTGTTATTTTTTATATTCCATGCCATCGCATATATAGATATCAGGATGACGCTTAATAAAAAAAGTGTTCAAACTCTCAGTCGCACCCCCTATAAATATGCGAATAGCACAAAAGTGGGAAATACAAAGTTTTGGGCCAATCGAAAAACATTTAGAGGTGGCTCAACGCTATTGAAAATTTCGAGTGTGTTTATATTATATTAGCATATTAATTTTATATATCATATTCTTTTAAATAATTTGTCTTTTATTAGCTTTGGATCGTATGTGGGTCTTCTTATTTTATTTAGAAAAATATAGATAGTTTTTATACATAAAATAATTTTAAAGCAAAATTGGTTAAAAGTTGTTTTAATTTATATTCGCGAGCAATAAGCAGATAATTGCACCAAAAATATATCACAATGGATTATTTTGATCCCAGGAGCACTGATAGATTAAATAAATAAAAATTAACTGAATTATTTTACTTAAATTCTAATTAGTGGTTTCATCGAGCTTAATAGAAAAACTCGTTTTCGGTAATTTTTATTTAAAAATATCTTAAAATCGAAAGCTGGCCTTGGCAAATAATGGGTTAACGTTCTCGAATTTATCCCAATTTTTAGGAACGGAAGTTCTACACATTCAGTTATTATATTTATATTTGTATTTCTATTTATCTAAAAATTCAATAGCACTTACAAAATATTTGAATTTTTTTAATAAATTGTTTTTATTAGCTTGGGGTCATATGTGACCCCAATTCAAAAGGGCTAATTGGGTCATAATATTTTTCCGAAACTCTAGGATATTAAGATTAAATATTACGTCTAAAAGTAGATAAGTGATTTATTTTTGAGACAAAGTATTTAGAAATAATACATTTACAAAATATTTTACAAAAATCCCATTTTTCTCGAAATCCGCAAAAATAAAATCCTTGTCAAAAAAATTCTGGAATAGGGATTTACCTAAAAATTCACACATTTAATCCCTAGCATGCTTTTAATAAGATTTTAAAGAGCTATGTCAATTTTTTTAAATTTTGTTTAAGAAAATTTTTCAAAACTTGAAAAAGGAGTTTTCAAAATTTTATCAAAAAAATTTGCAATTTTCAGTCTCAATGCTTAATAGGTCAGCAAGGTGGTAATTAAACAATACTTCATATCAAAGTATTCACAGATGTAGAGACTTGAACAAAATGTTGGTTTTAATTAATTTCTTAAAGTCGACAAAAATGCCATCAAATTTCATGAGCTAGTTTTTTCTGGCATAAAAGTGGTCTGGGGCATTTGCTATTTCTTGGCGAGTTTTTATTCGATTTGGAAGTTTTATAGCTTTTTGGAAAGATAATTTAATATTGGTTCAGCATAAAGTAACTTGTCGGAAAAGTTAAACTATAGAATGAAATTTTCGTAAAATCTGAAAAAAAAAGTCATACTTTCCCAATATAAAACACACTTGAAATATTCAATCGCGTTGAGCCACCTCTAAATGTTTTTCGACTGTTATTTCTCAGTTTTTTGCTACTCGCATATTTCTAGGGGGTGCGACCGAGAGTTTGAACACTTTTTTTCTCCACATAATGAAGATAGGTATAGATATAGTTACTATTAAGGAAATAGCTATAAACCAACTAATAGAGTTTTGTACATCAAAAGATTGTTTTAAATTACTCCTCTTTAGATTATTTAATTTGTAAATTTTTGTACACAACATAAACACATATGTAATTATTTTAATCACAGTTTGTAAGGAAATCATATTCCATTGACTGGAATATGAAAATTCCGAAGTTTTGATATTTTCCGGATAGCAAAAATTTGAAAAGTTAGGAAAAGTTGAGCCAAAAATTAGCAATGTAAGATCTTAAAGAAATTTTTGATAAATGGAGATTTCGTTTCTATATTGAAATTTTAAGTTTCTCATTTGTCATAAAGTTTGCTCATCTCCGATGGATGATTTTTCTTTTCGAATTTGTTACAATATTATACTTGTTGATGTTGCCATTTCTTATTTTGTTGTTTGTGATGATTGTAAATCAGAGTTTATTCTTTAACAGTTTGTAAGGAAATCATATTCCATTGACTGGAATATGAAAATTCCCAAGTTTTGATATTTTCCGGATAGCAAAAATTTGAAAAGTTAGGAAAAGTTGAGCCAAAAATTAGCAATGTAAGATCTTAAAGAAATTTTTGATAAATGGAGATTTCGTTTCTATATTGAAATTTTAAGTTTCTCATTTGTCATAAAGTTTGCTCATCTCCGATGGATGATTTTTCTTTTCGAATTTGTTACAATATTATACTTGTTGATGTTGCCATTTCTTATTTTGTTGTTTGTGATGATTGTAAATCAGAGTTTATTCTTTAACAGTTGTTTCCTCTGAAGTTTTCACCAATTCATACAGAAATGCACTTGTTGTTTATTGGGATTTTGCCGAAAATCACGTTTTCTGTCTTTCAAACTTTATGCCATTATAATCCTTGTGATATGCAGTTAATGTTTATTTTTTGTTCTTTTTTTTTTTTGTTATTTCTTTCCTTTATTTTAACAAATAGCATAACCACCCAAAGCCACCGTACAGAAACTTAAATGAAAAAAAAAAAACGAAGAAACTATACCTTAAAGTTGAAACCATTAAAATTATTTTGTGTGTTGTATTTGTGAGTTTCTAAATACATTCGAAATGTAACCATATACATGTAGTACGAAAGCTTGGACTTAGCTAGCTGTTACATTAACTGTACAACAGGTTCAAATGCTATTTAAAATTGAAACCGAGATTATAAAATATCCGCAACTGTTATAGTTTATCATTTCACTGTTGTTGCTCTTTTGCTCGCTGCAACAACTGAAACTTCTGAAAAAAGTCAAATGCTCATTTCATTTAATTATCAAAAATATTTTAAAGCATTTTTTTTTTGTTAGTTTTTTACGTTATAGTTAAAACTATGGGTCAGAATATATAAAAAAAATTTATTTTAACTTGGGTGAAACCTATTATCCAATAGACAAAGGTCTATGTTACATATTCAGAAGTCATTATAAGTCATGTAAAAAATGCTATGACAGTTATAAGTGTGGAACAGATCCGAGTTAGAAAAAGTTAGGTCGATTCTGAGAGTGAGGGGTGAAAAAAGAGGCTAAATTAGAAGACCCGTATCGCGGCATTTGTTTATGTTAATTAGAATTTTTTTTTTTAATCGACCTTCGAACTTTGTAGTCAAATGCCGATTTTCAGCATATTGTTTATATGGATTTTAGGCTATAACTCGTCGACTAATTGATGTTTTTCAACCTGTAGATCCGTAAAATTATTGCTAGAGACCTTTGCAACAATTAAAATTTAAAAAAAAACAAGCAAGAAAATTATAGTCGGTCTAGACTGACTATACGATACCCTATACCATGCGTTTAGAGACCCTATCTCTCAGGCCCAACTAACTGGATATAGAAAATTAGCATAAACCAAATTTGAGTGGGATTATTATTAATTTTTTTGGCTGCAGATATGAAAAAGTTCATATAGGATGTTATATCTATATGGGAACTAGGCCCAAAAATGTACCGGTCCTGACCATGTTGGGTAAAGTCTCTTGTATTTTGCAAAAATATATGCAAACCAAATTTGAGAAGAATCAGTGCAATATTTTTGTTTTTTGATAGATTTAAGTGAAGATCGGGAAGCAGCTCTATATGGGGCCCATGACTAAGAGTTGTCCAATAGGAATCATTTTTTGACTACTGATTAATGGATGTAATATATACATACAAACCCGATTTGACTAAGATTTGTATGATAATTTGGATCTTATGGCAATATATGTTGATTTCATAGGGGTCATTTGTATGGGGGCTAGGTCTGAACATGGACCAATTTCAATAGCGTTCATGCCATTGCCGATAAAAGATTAAATACCAAATTTCATCAAAATATATTCATATTTGCGACCTGCAGTTTGATTACAAGCTTTACATGGACACACAGACGGACGGACGGACGGACGGACGGACGGACGGACATCGTTAAATCGAATCAGATAGTGATTCTGATTCGATCGGTATAATTAAAGATGGGTGTAGGTCATATATCTTTGGTTGTTACCAACAGCAGCACAAAGTCATTATACCCAAACCACATAGTGGTATAGGGTATAAATAGCGATTTAGGAAGAAGTAATTAAAAAGGGAATTTCCAAGAATTAGGAATTAGTAAGACAACTCTTTTGTTTTCAACCACCGCACACGTAGCGATTTTTTATACCCTATACCACTATGTGGTAAAAAATATTTGACCTAGACCCATCTTTTATTATATTTAACGATGTCCGTCCGTCCGTCTGTGTGTCCATGTAAAGCTTGTAATCAAACTGCAGGTCACAATATAAAATTGCCATAAGATCCAAATTATCACATAAATCTTAGTTAAATTGGGTTTGTATGTGTTTATTACATCCATTAATCAGTAGTCCAAAAATGATCCCTATGGGACAACTCTTAGTCATAGGCCCCATATAGATCTGCTTCTCGGTCTTCACCTAAATCTATCAAAAAACAAAAATATTGCACTGATTCTTCTCAAATTTTGTTTGTATATATTTTTGCAAAATACAAGAGACTTTATCAAACATGGTCAGGATCGGTCCATTCTTGGGTCTAGTCCCCATGTAGATATATCATCCGATATGAACTTTTTCATGTCTGCAGCCAAAAAAAATTATGAGAGATAGGGTCTCTAAACGCATGGGTATCGTACAGTCGGTCTAGACCGCTATAATTTTCTTAATTGTTTATATTTCGTACAAGGAACAAGGCTTTCATATAGCCTATTGGCTTTAGGACATTTCCGTCCAATGCGACTATTCCAGTTATGCTGTTTGTACTGGTTTCTTCCTTTAATACCTTCTCCGTAGTGTGAATCCCAATCGCACAAAATACACGGATATTTTGGATGGCCAGATGCTGTTAAGACTGTAATCAATGAAACTATTTTGAGGTCGCTGCAAATGCGCCACTGGTGTTCGTTATATTTGACTACTTCCATAATGTGTTTAAAATTATCGAAATTTTCACTAGTGTCAGTGCTATACGCAATCGGAACAGAAGGCATTCTATTTGTCTTGTGCAAAAGCACAACTTTTAAGCTGATTAGTAACCCTATCGTCTCCCTTAACTTTTCAATATCGTTGCAATAAGCGGAATTTTTTGCATCATTCACATTGAAGAACTTTTCTAACTCTTTTTGGCGTTTTCGATATGCTGTTACTTTGGTACATTTCGCCAGCAAATTATTTCCTTTCAAAAATGAAGCCAGTAGTTCTGATTTTTTTTGAGTCGAACGCAAATTTGCAACAATTCCATCCAATTGGTTTTATGTGACTAGGATTGGGTCCTTTGATGTTTCATAGGATGTACCTTCACCAGGGTAGTATTCTGAGAAGAAATCCATGGATGTAGCAGCGGCGGTTGTAATACTGATATCTGTTTGAAGATCAATACTTCGAAATGTTGGTACTGGAACGAATTCTGAGTGCGGTAATGGTAATTGGACACTTGGCACTGCTACATAAGTTTTATTCTTTGCTTTCCTTCTATTCAAAGTTTTATGGTAGTTGATACATCCACAGCAATTTGCTTCTTGATGCGGGCTGTTTTCTAACCACATCATTGGTATACTAAAAGGCGTAGCCTTCTTCTTTTCACTTTTCCATTGCATAAGAGTTGCATAGCAATTAAAGCAATCTTTTTGAGGGGCATAGTTTACGTCAATGATAAACTCTTGCGAGAAATATTGTTTATAAGCTTCCAAAAAAAAAAAAAATCACTCGCATTGCCACATTTTTCATCGCTTGCTATGAAACGACCACAAACATTACAAAAATGGTCCATTTTACATTTTGGTTCTGCCATTTTTAATACAATATATATTATAAAATGTTTTTTTGTTATTTTTATGAAACCGATGCACTTAAACTTAAATCATTCACAAAATGAAATAAGTTCCAAAAAAATTAATAGCGAATTTTATCACGACCGAGCGAAAATTAGAAGACATCAACTTCGGCTGAGTTTCGAGTCTTAACTGAATCTTAATTTTTGAAATTAGTTCGCATGTACGAAATAAAAACAATCGCTACCTGTGCGGTGGTTGAAAACAAAAAAGTTCTTTTACTAATTCCTAATTCTTGGAACTTCCCTTTTTAATTACTTCTACCTAAATCGCTATTTATTTAATGGTTTTGGGATTTTTAACGCAAATTATCGACTAAGACCACTTTCTTTTCAAATGAAATATATTGAAGAAACTGAGAAGCATATTACAGATCAAACAGAAAGCAAAAAAATTTAGTTTTGTGGAAAATATTTTCAAAAAGCATGAAAAAAATTTTCACAAAAATTTTCTAAATCAATTTTTTTTTTTAAATTTTAATTGTTGCACAGGTCTGTAGCAATAATTTTACAGATTTACAGATTGAAAAACTATCAATTAGTCGACGAGTTATAGCCAAAAAACCATATAAACCATATGCTGAAAATCGGCATTTGACTGCAAAGTTCGAAGGTCGATTAAAAAAAAATTCGAACTAACATAAACAAACGCCGCGATACGGGTCTTCTAATTTAGCCTCTATTTTCACCCCTCACTCTCAGAATCGACCTAACTTTTGCTGACCTGAATTTGTCCCACAGTGTTATCTTAGCAAAATGAAAGCAAATATTATCTAGTATGAACATTAAATTTGCCTATGCCGAATTTTTGATACACTTCACTATAAACATTTAAAAAAGTCAACAATTTGATAAACTTAATACTAAACTAGCAGAGCCCAACCCTCGAAATTCGAGTGCAAATTCTAGGAAATTTTATTTTATCATTCCATTTATTTCTTTCAATGTTTTTTAATCTATTTAATTCTTTAAGTTTATTTCATTATAAATATTTGTTGAACACACAGAAATAAAGGGCACCTTGTATGCCAGCTAAAGGTATTCAAATTTTTGGCAATTCACAGTTCAACACAGGGTATGTGTTATGCAATTATTGTAATGAAATCTGTACGTTAACTTTCGTGTTGCATAATGTAGAGTTGATTGAGCATGCAAATCTTTCCTCAAACTCAACGAATTTAAGCACTTAATAGCTCAAAAGAGGAGCTATGTGAATTCGAATTGCTTGAGTGAATGTGTCCCATAAGAAATGTACAGGAAAGAATCGAGTTTGAGTATAACTTGAGTAAGGTGAGAGTTGAGTAAATTTTAATGATTGATGACATATCTGTGTCTAAATACCTAAATAACTTATAACAATTAATACTACACACGTAGTGAATTTTTAACATCGCCACGGACATACCCGTAAATAAAATTATGAAATAAAATTATGTACCCATACACGACCAATATCTATAGCCTTGGTAGGTTCGAAAATGATTTTAGAGGTATGGTTCCTTGGGCAAATATACTTGATATGGCTCATAGTACCAGAATCGCGATGAGGCCATGGAGTACAAATAATTGACCCACCCTAATATACATATATGACTAGTTGTAACCCGATGTGCTTCGCTACACGCATCGTAACGAAATAAAAAACTTGGATTACATTTTGTAGAAAAATATTTTATTTATTATTGGCGATTTTTGATACTGACGATTTTTGTTATTTGCGATTTTTGGTTTTGGCTATTTTTGATTTAGGCGATTCCGCCCATATTTTCCACGACAACCCACATGTACTTGTCAAAAGTTTTAAAACTGCGAGTTTCATATTACTTAATATTTTTTGTATAGGACGTCATGCTAACTGATCAGATCCCGGCCATATATTCCGCGACTCTTTAAATTAGTTTACTATGAATATGTACATAGTTTCAGAACCTTTGCTGTCGTAGTACTCCAGATATTATATGTTGTTAAAATTCACCCTCTTATACAGCTTATTGCTCCTGCCAGATAGGCAGGCTGTAAAAATTTCCTGACGCTCGGTCCAGTGATGTAGCCTCCTATAAACCACAAACAAACAAGCAAACAGACAAAAATCCGTTTTTATATATAACTTAATCTGGATCTTATGACAACTTAAGTTGGTCTGATTATTTATATGAAGGCCAGGTCTAAACATGCACTAATTTTTAACAATTTCAGTAGCGTTCGTCCCACGGCCGAAATATATTCAGACGAACAGACAGACAGATATACATAACAGGATAAATCGGCTCAGAAAGTGGGTCAAGGTGGATCTAGGTTAGATATTTTTGTCAAGTATGGTGGCAGCAGAATAATTTGAATGCTAAGGTAGAACCAATGCAGTGCGAGATGGTGCATTATAGTGATGCAAAAGCTAGGAGTAGTCTATCAGTTATCGCGGTATCTTTTCGCTGAATAAAAATTGATTTGAAGCCGATCGGTATATGATATAAAAGCTTAAATCAGCTCAAAAACAGTTCTCATTACTTTTCTTCCATATCTTCGGTAGAGTTTGGACTTCGATCTTCCACCGTATCGTAGAGTGAAACATTTTTAAAATGAAAAGACCATTTTGAGTATAAAATGTTTCCTCAAAAACAAAACAAAATAAAAAACTGTGAAAATATTTTGTCGATTTTTGTTGTCGCGTTTTTAGATTTTGCGAATTTTGATTTTTGTTGTGATTTTTGTTATTCGCGATTTTCGGTTTTGGCAATTTTTGATTTAGAAGATTTTTGATTTTTAGCGGTTTTTGTGAATCGCGGTTTCCAGTTTTGGCAATTTTTCTTGTTTTTGCTATTTTTGGTTGTGACGGTTCTCTTTTTTTTTTTTTTGATTTTTTTTGGCGATTTTTTATTCTAGCGATTTTTGATCTTGGCAATTTTTGGTTTCAGCGATTTTTGTTGTTTGCGATTTTTGATTTTCACGATGTTTGATTGCGGCGATTTTTATTATTTGCGATTTCGGGTTGTGGCAAGTTTTGATTTTGGCGATTTTTCTTTTTGCGATTTCTGTAATTCTCGATTTTTGGTTCTGGCAATTTTTGTTTTTAACCATTTTTCTATTTCGCGATTTTCAGTTTTGGCGCTTTTAGATTTTGAAAATTTTTGGTTTTTGTAATTTTTGATTGTAGCGATTTTTGTTTTTTGTGATTATTGATTTTGCCGATTTTTTTTTTGGCGATTTCTGTCATTCGTGATTTTCGGTTTTGGTGAATTTTGTTTTTGGCTCTTCAGCCTATATTTTCCACTACTACTCACATTGCTAATTGATGTACTTGTCAAAAGTTTCACCTCCTATACAAAAAAAGGTATTTTGTATTTTGTATAGGATGTGCCACGCCCATTGGTCCGATCCGGCCCACTCTTGAGCAACTACTCACTACAAAAAAAGATTTTTCTACTATAGTACTCCAATTTAATATTATATATCTACTTTGTATGTGGGTCACATGCCGATTGGTCCGATCTCGTCCATTTTTGTCCGAATATTCACATTAATAACTTATGAACTCACACAAAGTCCCAAGGCTTTAGAAACCACAGTACTTTAGATATATAACATTAAAAATTTACCTTTTATGGGGGGTGCCACACACATTAGTCCAATCGAATCCATTTTTGTCCGACTACTAATATTAATAACCCATGAACTCAGAAAAAGTTCCAAGGTTTTCTCTGTTACAGTACTCTAGATATATGACATTAAAGATTTACTTTGTATGGTGGATGCCACGCCCATTGGTCGGATCTCATCCAGTTTTTGCACCTATTCATATAAATCTTGCTGTCGTAGCATTCCAGATATTATACGTTAAATTATTTTATAATTAGATGTTGTGGGATGTGCCACGCCCACTTGAGAAATCCTAAAAACTATGGCCTATTTTTTTATCTGGATAGACTGTACATCATTCAAGACGATCGGTCCAGTGGCGTAGTTTCCTATAAACCACAAACAAACGTACAAACAAACAGAAAAAACTCCATTTTTATTACGAGTATAAGATTGGTATCAATAATATTAATAAGCTAGGCGATTTCTTGTGACCGATGTTTTGTTCTACCGTGTTATCCCGATTTTGACCAAACGTACATTATTCGAAAGGTATTTCTTTTTAGCAGTTTTCCAGATTTACAGATTTTTAAGTTTATTCCTTTGTTTAGAGTAAATTGCACTTAAGATTGTTACTAACACATACATAAAGTTATACATATGATATCTGTGTTTTATTAAATTTGTTGATGTGTTTGTTAATAAGTTTGTTATCTTCATTCACAATAATAATAAACCATATAAGTGTTGGTTTGTGAATTAGCTAAGTTGAAAAACAAGCTGCTTAGAAACTGCACTCGAATTTTGAGCGCTGGAATCGGTTAGTTTTTATAAATTGCCTGAAAGGATGAAATCCGTAGACTTAATAAATATCTAAATAATTAAAAATATATACGAGTATATTAAGACTGTTCTGTTTACCGCACCATTGTGCACTTGAATACTATTTATTCTTCAATCTCACAGTTGTTTAATGCCAACATTTTGGCACTGTTTAAGTAATGTTCTTTCTGCTGTGGATATTGCATTACTTACACAGGCAGACAGTTTTCAGGAAGAAAAATAAGAAGTATAATTAGATTTTTATTTTAAATCACTTTATTAGATCTGTTATTTGATTCTTCTCATTTACTGTCTTGCTAGTGCATGTTGAAAGGCTAACTTTAGTTTAGTTTAGGTTAGTTGGCCTTACAAATGACCACATTAAGAATTGTTTCAAAAGGAAGTAGCAACAACCGTTAAATTAAAGGTCAAATGTTTTTCAATCTTATGTACGATTTATAATTAGCAATATATCATTTATTTTTTATTTAAAAATTCGTGTACTTTAGCTTACAAATGCAGTTCTTAATAGAGACCATTAATGGATTTATGAGTGGAATAGTTTTAAAGAAACTGCTAAAATTTGTATATAGATGAATTTGTTGAACAACAATTTTTTAATAAGTAACTAAAATAATTATAATATAATCACTCTATTTGTAAGTGCTGATGTTTGTAATTACCGAAAATACTTGACCTAAAATTTACACCATTTATTATAACGATCGACCCAGCATCATTTTATTAACAAACAAGTCTAATCCGGTCTTGCTTCCGATGCTTTTCTATATGGAGAGAATATGACTCGAAATAGACTTAAATCTAACTTAAAGCTAAAATTACATATAAAAAACTACAAAAATAATAAATATGTAAAAGAAAACCAAAAAGTCCTTTATTAAAAAGTCATGATCAACTAAAGTTTCTCGTTCATTAAAAAACCCGTTAATAAAATGATTTTCCTGAAGTGTAAGTCTCCCTAAAAATTGTTTAAAAATTTTACAAACATAGAGACCAACAGAAATGATCCTAAATTTATTATAAATAAAACGGTTACAAGTTTTTGTTCAAGGATTTCCATTTCTGCATTTACTGTAGGAGTTACATTCAACCAAATTGGAAACACATTAGATTTAAATAATAAAATAGATGAATTTAAACTCACTTTTGAAAATTCTAAAATTGATATCGTTTGCGTATCAGAAACTTGGCTGGTCAAATCCACCTCGGATAATTTAATTTGTCTGCGTGGGTACAGAGTTTTTAGATCTGATAGGGAGTGTGAAGATAGAGGGAATATTTCCAAGGGCGGGTTTATTGCAATTTTTGTTACAGATCATATTGTATGTACTTTCTGCTGTAAATCTGAGAAGCAAGATAAGGTAGAATATATTTTCGTAGAGATCAAATCAAGCGGAAGGAAAATGCTTGCAGGGTGTGTATACAGGCCAAATAAAAATATTAGGATCTCCAAGTTTCTTGATAAACTGGAGATCTTAACAGATGGATATATTAATATTATTATAGCTGGAGATTTTAGATCAAATATTATTACTGAATCGGCGCTTACTGATAGCATGATAACTTATGGACTTGAACCTGTAAATTGTTACAATCCTACACACTACACCACCAATAGCAATAGTCTGCTTGATATCTTCTTTGTCAGTGATTTGTCTAACGTGTTATTGTATGATCAAATTTCAGCACCATGCTTTTCAAAACACGATTTGATCTTTCTGACTTACAACTATCAAATTCAACAAGCTACTATAGTTTACTCATACCGTGGCTTCAAAAATCTAAACTACGCATTATTTTACTCAAACTTTTACCAAATTGACTGGGATTCTATTTACTGTATGACATCTGTTGATGATCAATTAACCTTTCTACAGAACAATTTATTACAACTTTTCGACGAAGCGGTACCTCTGAAAACAAAATCCAAAACAGTCAGTATTAAACCTTGGTTTACTACTACTATAAAAGACTTGATCTATCGAAGGGATATTGCGTACTCCAGATGGAAGAGGTTTAAAACACCTGAACTGCAAAACGAATATCATACGACTAGGAGAGATGTTAATCGAAAAATCAAAACTGCTAAGTGCAATTTCTTTTCTATGAAATTTAATTCTGCCATTGACTCCAAACAAACGTGGAAGACAATTAGAGATATTGGCATTGGAAGATGCAATAATAATAGCTGTTCGATAGACGCTGACGAAATTAACTTAAAATTTACGAATCTACCTTCAGTAGAAGTTGATCATGAATTTTACAATAATATACGAAATACTCAAAATTTTGCCGAGAAAAATTTCTATAAATTTAAATGCGTTAATCAACTTGATATTATAAAATGCTTTTCCCTGGTAAAGTCAAACTCTGTAGGATATGATAATGTAAATCCGAAATTTATTAAAATACTTCTTCCACTTTTACTGCCTTATATAACATTTTTCTTCAACTGCATTATAGCTTCAAGCAGTTTCCCTACCATATGGAAACATGCTAAAATAATACCTATCCCAAAATCAAATTCTGAGCAACGACCAATAGCCATTCCATGTTATTTGTCAAAAGTTTTTGAAAAAATAATTTTTTTAAAATGAATGAATATATAACTCAACACAACTTAATGTCCCACAAACAATCCGGCTTTCGAGCAAACCACAGTTGCGTGACAGCCTTAACTGACGTTTGCGAAAACATAAGACGTGACATAGACGACAGCAAAATAACCTTCCTTGTACTTCTAGATAATTCCAAGGCATTTGACACAGTTGATCATCAAACTCTCTGTATGAAATTAAGACGTTTCTTTAATTTTTCCTCAACATCAACGCTTTTAATTTCCTCTTATGTAACAAATCGCACACAATCCGTATACGTAAATAGCAACTCATCTGAACGTTTACAACTTATAAAAGGTGTACCGCAAGTATCTGTATTAGGGCCACTTTTGTTCTCAATCCATATCAATGATTTGCCAGATTATCCTTCTCATTGTAAGATACGCATGTACGCTGACGATGTACAACTATTTCTGAGCACCCCAATCGAGTCAATAGATGAAAATATAGACAAAATTAGCTATGACCTAAGTCAATTGTACAGATGGGCGTCAGCAAATGGTTTATGCATTAATCCTAGCAAGTCAAATTGTCTGCTAATACGCAAACGAAATGCAAATCCAGAGTTTGGGAATGAAATAGTTATCAACGGCGATAGAATTGACTTTGTTACAAAAAAAAATTCTTGGAGTAACTTTTAATAACACTCTAACTTGGTCGAACCACATAAATACTACTGTTGTTCAAACTTACATGAAGCTCAGAACTCTATGGCACACTCAATCCTTCACTCCCTTAAATATAAGAATATTTCTAGCCAAAACGTATTTAATTCCCGGTATTTTATACGGGTGTGAACTTTTTGCAAGCTGTGATTCATTTAGTAAAGGCAAACTTAATGTTTTATATAACAGCATAATTAGATATGTTTTTAGATTAAGAAGGTCTGCCGGAACTTCTTCCTTCACGAATAAGCTTTTCGGCGTATCATTTGAAAATTGATGCAAATTAGAGTTCTTTTGTTTCTTCATAAAGTACTTTTCACCACAAAACCACTTTACCTGTATGAAAATCTCCGGTTCGCCAGATCAAACCGGGGAAAAAATTAATTCTACCTCGTCATTGTTATTTGGTATCTGAATGGCATTTCTACGTCAACGCTATACGTTTTTGGAATATGCTTCCACAATCTCAGCAACTTAACAGCAACGCTTCAAATTTAGAAAAAATCCTTTTTGAATATTTTGCATAACAATTTTATTAATTAATTAAATTGACTTATTTTTTTTTATTTTTTGTAATCTTGTATTATTTTCTTGGTTATTGTTTACCATTTTTTCTTAAATATTTTCTGTATTAATAATGTATGTATTTTGTAAAGCCAAATTATAACTAACAATTCTCATGCCTTAGCATTATTATTCCTGTACTGTAATTATAAGATTTGTTCTTGTTGTACAGGAAAGCAAATAAATAAATATATAAATATTAAGCTGGTCAAAGGTTTGTGTTTCGAAATTCGAGTGCAAATTCTAGGAAATTTTATTTTTTCATTTAATTTTCATTATATATGAATTAAATAATTCTGAAAAAAAAATAAAACTAGGGCACATTTGGAGTACCCCACGGGTTAATTTCAGAAAATAAGTCCAGGATATTAATTTTTTGATTTATTAAAATATTAAAAGATATTTCAAACGTGAAAACACCAAAAAGATGTAGCAGTTAAAAAAGTATGAAAAATCAAAAAAAAATTCTTCAAATACGCTGAAATAGAAACGCTGCCCTCGCCAAATTAAGAACAGGATACCTACAATGTGTAGCATTTTTTATCACACATATTTTGTTAATAAGACCTTAAAGTCCAATCGTTGATTTCGGAAAACTTCTTTAAACAAAATTTTTGAAAAACTAAAATTGCAGATTTTTAAATAGAGCTAAAAAAAAACGTACCCATCTGACATTAATTTAGAACGGCATAACAATAGACGAGATGCAAAATACTTTACATAAGATCATTTTGGTGTCAGGAGAGTAAAAAAAGTATTGTTGTTGTAAATTATTTCAATGTCATTAAAAATGTGAGCTCGATTTTCATAATCAAGTAGTCTGCGGCGAATTTATTGCCTTCAGAACTTGATATAACTTGGCTGTTTTTCAACCGATAATAGATTTTGTTGTTTTATTGGAAAAATAACTTACTCTCGATAATGGTTTGTTAATTAATTTGATTGAGATGCAATTATTAACATCAAAATTTATGTGAAAAATGATTTTTTTATACCCTCCACTCCAGTGTGCAGAGGGTATATATAAGTTTGTCATTCCGTTTGTAATAATTAGAAAAAAAATTTTGGACTCCATAAAATATATATATTTGTGATCCTTATAACAACCGGAGTTGATATAGTGATGTCCGTCTGTCCGTCTGTGGAAATCACGATGACGGCATCAATCGGGCAGCTAGGGTGCTCGTTGACATAAAAAAAATATTCATTAGCATCCTGAAAAACTTCCTGTTTAAAATCGTCGAAATCGGTCGATTAGGGCCCGAGATTTGAATGAAGAACTAAAAAAAGTCTTGAAAAAATATAACTTGAGAATTATTCAACAAATTCATGGGAAGATTTCTATTTCAGAAATCGTTAAAATCGGTGGAACAGGTCCAGGGAAATCTCTGAAAAAGTAAAAAAAATATGAAAAATATGAGGTTTCTATATTGTTCTTGTTGTTATTCTAAATGTTGTGTTGTTGTCATAGCTGGACTTGTTGTTTTTGTGGTCGTTGTAGTAATAATATAATAAAAACTAACCCTTTGTACATTTTTTTATTAACTCTGGTAGAAAAATTTGAAAGTTTCCACTGTTTTGGCATCACTCTAAAAATTTGGTAGATCATTTCTGTTATTACCACGAGCATGCCTGGAAAGTTTCAGATCGAGTGTGTCACGGGAAAAGGGTTTAAATCGATCCAAAATTTTTTCGAGAAGCAGACACGTGATAATATAAAGGGAGTAAAAATTCACCAGCATCTAAAACAAGTAATGCTGAAATAACGGGTGATTTTTTAAGAGCTTGATAACTTTTTTTTAAAAAAAAACGCATAAAATTTGCAAAATCTCATCGGTTCTTTATTTGAAACGTTAGATTGGTCCATGACATTTACTTTTTGAAGATAATTTCATTTAAATGTTGACCGCGGCTGCGTCTTAGGTGGTCCATTCGGAAAGTCCAATTTTGGGCAACTTTTTCGAGCATTTCGGCCGGAATAGCCCGAATTTCTTCGGAAATGTTGTCTTCCAAAGCTGGAATAGTTGCTGGCTTATTTCTGTAGACTTTAGACTTGACGTAGCCCCACAAAAATAGTCTAAAGGCGTCAAATCGCATGATCTTGGTGGCCAACTTACCGGTCCATTTCTTGAGATGAATTGTTCTCCGAAGTTTTCCCTCAAAATGGCCATAGAATCGCGAGCTGTGTGGCATGTAGCGCCATCTTGTTGAAACCACATGTCAACCAAGTTCAGTTCTTCCATTTTTGGCAACAAAAAGTTTGTTAGCATCGAACGATAGCGATCGCCATTCACCGTAACGTTGCGTCCAACAGCATCTTTGAAAAAATACGGTCCAATGATTCCACCAGCGTACAAACCACACCAAACAGTGCATTTTTCGGGATGCATGGGCAGTTCTTGAACGGCTTCTGGTTGCTCTTCACTCCAAATACGGCAATTTTGCTTATTTACGAAGCCATTCAACCAGAAATGAGCCTCATCGCTGAACAAAATTTGTCGATAAAAAAGCGGATTTTCTGCCAACTTTTCTAGGGCCCATTCACTGAAAATTAGACGTTGTGGCAGATCGTTCGGCTTCAGTTCTTGCACGAGCTGTATTTTATACGGTTTTACACCAAGATCTTTGCGTAAAATCTTCCATGTGGTCGAATAACACAAACCCAATTGCTGCGAACGGCGACGAATCGACATTTCACGGTCTTCAGTAACACTCTCAGAAACAGACGCAATATTCTCTTCTGTACGCACTGTACGCATTCGTGTGGTTGGTTTAATGTCCAATAAAGTAAACTGAGTGCGAAACTTGGTCACAATCGCATTAATTGTTTGCTCACTTGGTCGATTATGTAGACCATAAATCGGACGTAAAGCGCGAAACACATTTCGAACCGAACACTGATTTTGGTAATAAAATTCAATGATTTGCAAGCGTTGCTCGTTAGTAAAGGTGCGTTCAGACTACGCAAATATTTGACCAAATAAACGTAACCCCTAATTTTATGAAAGTTTTATTCAATCTTACATGATATATAAAAGATAATATTAAGTTATGTTTTATTATATTAGTAATATTTAATATATTTAACTATATTCTATATCATATATTGTATAACTTAATGAAAATTATACAAGGAAAATTATATATTATTTAGTGGTTACGCTTATTTGGTCAAATATTTGCGTAGTCTGAACGCACCTTAAGTCTATTCATGATGAAATGTCAAAGCATACTGAGCATCTTTCTCTTTGACACCATGTCTGAAATCCCACGTGATCTGTCAAATACTAATGCATGAAAATCCTAACCTCAAAAAAATCACCCGTTACCTAGTTGTCAATAAAAAAAAAACAATATAAATTGCAAAAAAAAATTTTATGTATTAATTTATTTAAAGAGAAAAACTCAAAAATAACGTTCGATGTTGTATTTTTTGTGTGTAATATTTACATATATATACATACACATATTAAATATTACAAATAATATACATATATTCTATATATGTATATCCATAATAACTGCATGTTAGAAATAAATCGGTATATTATTTTATTTACATAAATTTCTGCAATATTTTGTTGTGGGGAAAATACATATCTTTTGCATTAACAGAGTGTCACTTCATTGCTCAGCGTGACTATGCCACAGTAGATGGCGCCACAATTTTTGTTCTAATTAGCTTTTCAATACATAGTTATTTCTATTTTAACATGAATGTCAATATTTCCAAATAGATATCATACAGCACAATGTTAAGAGTATACACGGACTGGTCTTTTATTTCATACGCTTTTTCGTTATTCTTTTACAAATATGAACATAAGTTTGGCATAATAATTTTTGTTGTCTTTACAAAATAGAGTTACCGAGTTATCAATGAGTTTTTTGCTTTGAAAAAAGTTCTACATAGTTATATAGAATTATTATTCTGCTTTACCTACCAAATATCTGATTGCGATTACATCTAATTTTTAAAAATTGTTTATAATTACATTATTATAATGTACATTACATTATAATAATTACATTATTATTATTCACATAAATACAAAATTTCACTTTTTAAATTTTCCATTAAAATTTTAGAAAACATCAATTCTAAAAACTGGAATTAAAATTTCCAATTATAAATTAGAAAATATTAACTGAATTTCAGAAAATCATATCAAAACGTCGGAAATAATAATTTTAAATTTAGAAGACATCAATTGCAAATTGAAATTCAAAAAAAAAAACACCAAATATGTTTACATTTAAAAAATGTTTACATTTAAAAAAAAATATTGGCATTGGCATAATAGCTTTTCAGTAACTTCTTTTAACGATAGTCGAATCGTGAAAAAAGCAAATAGCAAAATTATCAGAAAAATTTTTAAACGATATTCGCTATTGTTAAAGTCAGCTGTTGTTATCTAAACGACAACCATTTTTGTGTTGTTTATACAATCGATAAAAACTTAAATTTTTAGGTTGAAATATCGTGATACATAACTAAAAATCATAATATAGTGAAAATATTTTGCTTTTATTAAAAAACTTTTTTATATAAATAAAAAAATTAAATAGCATATGCAATTCATTATTTCATTTTCGAATAAATAAACAGAAATATTAGTAAAAAAAATAAAGATATTATACATAAACATAAAATCATCCTGTCAAACAAGAAGTAATTTGTTTTTTTTTTTCTATTCTTCTTTATGTTTTTGCTTATTTTCACAGAGATGCCACTCGTTTACAATTTAAATAAATAGAAAAATAGAGATGTCGACTGTCGTTAAGATGTCTGTACTTAGTGAATCACTTAATCCTTAGTGCAAACAACAATAGCTGTCTATATATTTTGCGATTGTCGGATCGTTGAAATTTACAGAATCGGACTACAGAAAACACTGATTTAAATTCAATGAATTTTAGAAAACCTCAAATGATATTTAAGAATTGCGAACACAAAAATTGTTACATAAATAAACGCAATTTGATGAGAATGTTATTTATATATTATTTTTTTGGGACATTTGGTTTTTTGCGTTTGGCATCCCTAATTTGATTATTTATTATTATTATAAATTTATTCTCTATGTTTTCCAAATATGGCAATATTTTAATAAAAAAGTTGAGAGAGCTTTTTTTTGGTTATTATTTTGTTACTCCATTCGATCTATATGGCCGCAATGAAGAAATATTTGGCCAGTTAAAAGAAACTATACAGCCATCTCCAATTAGCATGATTTAATGCATGTAGCCACCCTACACAACCATTACCTTTGCAATGGAGGTGAGGGCGAGCTATTTAATTAGCAAAAACTAAATTAAACGAGAAGTTATGTCATATAACCGGAAACGCATGCATATAGCTATATAACCTAAATGCATGCCGATCAGCAACCACAATGACCAAAAAGCAAACACCGAAATAAATCCGAAATAATAGAAAAGATGAAAACCAACCCAAAGAATTTGCTGAAATAATTTGGTATTAAGTTTAACAAATTGTTACTTTTTCCAATATTTCGTTTACATTTATTATCATTACTCAAACCGAGGTGGAGGGTATCAAAGATTCGGCGCAGCCGAATTTAACACTCTTACTTGTTTTTTGATAAGTTTTACATATAAATTCATATTTGAACTTTGAACACAATGCGCGTCCAGAAAGCATTGTCCGATTTGGCTCAAATTTTGCGCACTAAAGTCTTAGATCCAGTGCCACAATAATCCGACCCGCACGTCTTGAATTTCAAAAAAAAATGGCTGTCACCCTAATGAAGATTGACTGCAATCTAAATAAAGAACAAAAAAAAATTATTTTTGTTTTTGGCGATTTTCGGTTTTGGCGAATTTTTATTTTGGGTATTTTTGGATTTGGCTATTTTAGAATTTGGCGTTTCCGTCCATATTATCCACGACTACACGCATCTATAATATTAATAGGCTAGGCGATTTCTTGTGAGCGATGTTTTGTTCTACCGTTTTATCCCGATTTTGACCAAACATATATTATTTTAAAATTATTTCTTTTTAGCCGTTTTGCAGATTTACAGATTTAAATTTTTTTTCCTTTATTTTGAGTAAATTGCATTTAAAGTTGCTATTAACACATACATAAAATTATACCTATGCTACGTATGTTTTATTAAATTTGTTAATGTGTTTTTTAATGAGTTTGTTATCTCCATTCACAATAAAAATAAACCATAAAAGTGTTGGTTTGTGAATTGGCTAAGTTGATAAATAAAGCTGCTTAGAAATTGCACTCGAATTTCAAGCGCTGGAATCTGCTAGTTGATAATTAAAGTTCCTGCCAATAGTTTAAAGACTTCATAGTATTTCATTGTTTGACGAATATTTGTCTGACGCTATTTTTCAAACATATTCAGTATTTTTGTAGCCAACAATAGCCAATGGCAATAGTAATGTCAAGACCTCCAATTGTCAATCGCCGATCTATTAGCATTATATCCTTGATGTGCTGTTCATCAGATGGGCATAATTATTCTTCAACCTTTTCTTTACCTTCTTGTCAATGTGGGTACCACTTTCAAAACATTTTTTCTTTATGGTCTGGTCACCGAAGGCCTTGTGCAATATCCTGCCTTTCAAACTAAATTTAATCGAACTCTTGTTTAATTAAATCAGACGTTATTAAAATCTAAAAATTCAAGTTTAGCTGTTTATATAAACGAGCATCACTATTGAACAAATGAAGATATTTACATGAAATTTTTGGAGATGACATAAACAGTATTACCTTTCTGAAAAAAAAAAAAAGATTTACCTAAATAGATAAACCAGCGGGCCAATTTCAACGGAACAGTGAACTCACTAAGTATGGTATTGGTCTCATTATTTTTGGATAGAGGCCCTTGCATGTCTATTGTATCCGATATGAACTTTACCTTGTTTATAGACAACAAATACGTGAAAATCTCATTTAGATTTGGTTTATGATAATTTTGTATGACAATTATGATCTTCCCCAGCATTATTAAACCTTAAACCATTTTCTAGAAGCCTATCGTATAGGTATCCTAGCCGTACTAAAATTGTCTTACTTAATTATTTTACATTAATCGTTTTTAAGTGAGCAGTGAAGATTTTATAAATCTATGTAGGTATTTAATGCTTGATTTTTAAAAAAGGAAAACATTTTCGTAGTTCGCCTTATATGCCTCTACTAAGTTTAAATAATTTTCATCTTATTCTTCTTTAAATTGTTATTGTTATTTATTACACATATTTTATCAGATACTTTATTCCACAGCTTTAAAGTGGGCCAAAGTTTTTAATTTACATAAACACTTCAACATTTCCAAATTGTCTATCAAAAAACACTAGATTATAATTAAAATGCAATTACGATTATTAAAAGATCAATATACTGTATGCAGATCTTTAAAATAACTAATTGCATAACTGTCATATTCATTTTACCAAAACTGTCAAAAAAGGCAACTTCTAAAAACGAAAGGTTAAGTGTGAAAACATCATGTTGTATAGAATTTGCTTGGCACCCGCCAATAGTGAAGGCTCTCAGTGAATTTATGGATTTTACACTTAAAAAAATTGCTCTTTTTTTTTTTTTGTGATACAATACATTTATTTGAAAGACCCCATGAAACCAATAGCATGACCGAACTTGAATCTGCTCTGGGCGGGCCCGGCTTCTTTATTTACAAAAGTTAAAAATATTGGATTGCAGAGCATAAATGGGACCATCTTCAAAAATGAAAAGTAATCAGCGGCGAATATTATGCGAATTTACTGTGCATCTAGGTGATATAATCACGAAAACTAATTCACATCTGAAGAAGAAGAAAGCGTTGATTAATCAAGACAATGTACCAAGTTACGCATTCACTATTGAGATAGCCAAAATCAATTAGTTCAAGTTGGAGAGTATTCATTTTAACAGCCAAAATCATAATCATTTTGCCATTAGAGAGCCGATCGGAAGATGGGTGACGCGATTACTTGCTCAAAGTTAATCATAATGCATCTTTGCATATGTTCCATTACTTATGATATGAATTTCATCCAAATCCACCGTATTCTCCACATATAGTCCTCTGTGATTATACCCTATACCACTATGTGGTTTGGGTATAATGACTTTGTGCTGCTGTTTGTAACAACCAAAAATATTTGACCTAGACCCATCTTTAATTATACCGATCGAATCAGAATCACTTTTTGAGTTGATTTAACAATGTCCGTCCGTCCGTCCGTCCGTCCGTCTGTGTGTCCATGTAAAGCTTGTAATCAAACTGCAGGTCACAAATATGAATATATTTTGATGAAATTTGGCATATAAGCTTTTACCGGCCATGGGATGAACGCTATTGAAATTGGTGAGAATCGGTCCATGTTCAGACCTAGCCCCCATACAAATTACCCCTATGAAATCGACATAAATTGCCATAAGATCCAAATTGTCATATAGATCTTACTCAAATTGGGTTTGTATGCATTCATTACATCCATTAATGAGTAGTCCTAAAATAATCCCTTTGCCCCATATAGAGCTGCTTCCCGATCTTCACTTAAATCTATTAAAAATCAAAAATATTGCACTGATTCTTCTCAAATTTTGTTTGTGTATATTTTTGCAAAATACAAGAGACTTTACCAAACATGATCAGGATCGGTCCATTTTTGGACCTAGTCCCCATATAGATATAGTATCCGATATGAACTTTTCCATATCTGCAGCCAAAAAAATTAATGAAAATCCCACTAAAATTTGGTTTTTGCTTATTTTTTATGTGCAGTTAGTTGGGCCTAAGAGATAGGGTTTCTAAACGCATGGTATAGGGTATCGTATAGTCGGTCTAGACCGACTATAATTTTCTTACTTGTTTTTATTTATTTTCAAACATAAAAAAGTGGTTCAACCGATAATGGATAATGATGACTACAATGAATGCCTATTTTGAAGGGTTGGATTAAAATTATTATTGGGAAGTGATCAAAATATTGAATGAGAAATGAAATTTAGTGTATCGAGCTGTAAGCAATTTCTGTTCAAAAGTAAAATAAATTTGATACAAAAAGTAGTTCGTTCCACACAATCCCAGATAACACTCTAGAACTTGTGTGAGGCAGGCTTAAGAATAGAAAAATACAGTAATTTGGCTAACTAATACGTCATTTGCGATGATCTAATTGTTGGAGCCTAATTTCTTTCCGCCAATTATGCGGTGAGTTTCATGCGAAATTTATTCAGTACAATATCGTGAAGATTGTAGAATATTTCCTCAGCAGTTCCCAAAATTGGTCGTCTCGAATGACGTTGTTGATATAAGAAATCCTCCATCCTATTGTTAATCTATAATATTAATAGGCTAGGCGATTTCTTGTGACCGATGTTATGTTCTACCATTTTATCCCGATTTTGACCAAACGTATATTATTTGAAAGGTATTTCTTTTTAGCCATTTTGCAGGCTTACAGATTTTTAAAATTATTCATTTATTTTGAGTAAATTGCATTTAAAGTTGCATACATAAAATTATACATATGATATGTGTGTTTTATTAAATTTGTTAATGTGTTTTTTAATGAGTTTATTATCTTCATTCACAATAACAATAAACTATAAAAGTGTTGGTTTGTGAATTGGCTAAGTTGAAAAATAAAGCCGCCTAGAAATTGCACTCGAATTTCGAGCGCTGGGTTGGCTAGTATAAAATTATTAACACCAGGTATTGCGATTAACCGAATAATATTATTTGTATATCAAATTTTATAAAAGATTTAAAAAAGGAAAAATCTATTTATGTGATTTAATAATAAAACTTATCCATAAAACAATTAAATATATCACTGACAAATACATGGGAGTGCATGAAAAAACTGTAGCCAATAACGCAAAATAAATATAAACGTTTTTATTCCGATTCACGAGTGTAATTAACAATTAAATTATAGGAAAAAGAGAACAGTATTTATAGTGAGATAGCGAGTTATATATAATATGTGTAATTCATTTTGTGGATTTAGTTGCAAATTAGAAAATTTTGTCAACTATCTCAAAATAGCAATAAATATTATTAAAACAAAGAAAACTACAGTAACTTTTAAAAAATTCAGTTTTTTCTAAAAGTACCCTTTTTAAAGAGTACTTTTTATTAACTGTACCGTTTCTTGAAAAATACAATTTCTTAAAAAAATTTTTTTTCTTAATTTTAAAAAATAAATAAAAATTATTTGTTTTTTAAGTATTTGCATCGAAAAAAGGTAACTTTTTTAAAAAGGGTACTTTTAAAAAAACATTTTTCTTTTTTAAAACAGGGCACTTTTTAAAAGTGTTATTTCTTAAAAAAGTCTTTTTTTTTATAAAAATTTAACTTTTCAAAAAGCACTTTTTTAAAAATTTAACTTTTGAAAAAAGGTTTCTTTTAAAAAAGGTTACTTTAAAATAGAGTGCTTGTTGAAAAAGTGTAATTTCTTAAGAAGAAGGTACTTTTCAAAAAGGGTACTTTTTGTTTAAGGGTACTTTTTCTCTAAATTAATTTTTTAAATAAATTAAATTGTTTTAAAAATTATTTTTTAAATGGTACTTTTTTAAAAGTTACTTTTTCTAAGAAAAGGTGCTATATTCAAAAAATCTGCTTTATTAAGAAATGATAATTTTGAAGAAAAAGTACTTCTTTAAAAATGGTACTTTTTGAAAAAATGTACTTTAAAAGAAAAGGCACTTGTGAAAAATGATACTTATTTAGACATTTTTTTCTTTCATATTGGCTATTTTCATTATTATATCGTGATAATGAAAATATGTGGCAATAATTGCTTAAACTAATGTGACAAGTGCAATATAAACGAACACACACCCTTAGGAAGCAAAGGCTATAATACAACTACAGCGACTACAACAATAACAAAAATTACAATTATTACTTAAGAAAAACAACAAACACTTTGAAAATTTTTAGTTTTTCAGAGTTTTATCACATTTTTTATTTCATATTTTTGGACCCATTTTGATGATTTTAAATAGAGATTCCTTCGCGATGTTAAGAAATGGTAGTATGCGAAAACAAGTCTAGCTTAGTTTTTTTATTTGATTAGACTAGCAATTAAAATTATCAGCTAATATAACTTATGGGCAATATCAACGCAGGCCTTCAGCAGGCCTAGGCGATTTCTTGTAACCGATATTTTGTTCTACCGTTTTATCCCGATTTGGACCAAACATATATTATTTGAAAGGTATTTCTTTTTTGCTGTTTACCAGATTTACAGATTTTTTTAATTTTTTTCCTTTGTTTTGAGTAAATTGCATTATAAATTGCTACTAACACATACATAAAATTATACGTATACTGTTTGTGTATTTATTAATTTTGTTAATGTGTTTGTTGTTAATGAGTTTATCTTCATTCACAATAACAATAAGCCATAAAAGTGTTGGTTTGTGAATTGGCTAAGTTGAGAAATAACGTTGCCTAGAAATTGCACTCGAATTTCGAGTGCTGGAATCTGCTAGCAGTCTTAAATACCAGTTTAAATTTGCCATGAACTTTACCCAATTGGCTTTGATTTTTTGCGGTGTTTTGCCAAGGTGGTAACGATGAAACATAAGTGGAAAACTAGCCGAGAATAGGTGAGGCAGCTACTCTGACAAGATACCATTACGGAGAAGTTGGAAGAAAGAGTGTAAGTCGAAGGCGTTTGAGGCAGCTGCAAATGCCAATTCAGCGTTCAAGATGAGTCGGAGATCCGTTGCAAAGTGAGTTGGGAACGTTGTCGAAATCTTCCGCCCTAATAGAGACAATTAATAAAAAATAAGCTTAGTAGACGGAAAATGGAAGGTGAGTTGAAAAACGAGTTCGGAGAGCTATCGACGTCATCTCGCATGTGCAGCCTTAGGGTTGACAGACGTAGCAGGAAAAATAAGTCAAGTGGACGAGAGGGTCGAAGCGATGGGCCAGTAGTCTAAGAACGAGTTCGGAATGTTATCCAAGTTATTTCGCATGAGTAGCCGTAGGGATGATAGAGGTAGCAGGATGAGGGATTGGTACGAGGGTATTTTCAAGTAGTGTCAGAAAGATTGTGTGTTCTGGCAAGTACCACTAATGATTGACTAGAAAGTATTGAACCCTTAAATGGCTTTTTATGGCACGGTTCCTCGGGTTTTTCATGGTGGCCGTGATGGCCCAAAATTGCCGATAGAACACAGCTCGATGTGTTGCAACCCTTAAAGCAACAGGGTTTTTTGGGTCGGCCCGATCCTTCAGCAAAGGATGGAGTGTATTCCAGACACATCTCTCCTAGTTTGCAAACAGTTTTGTGGCAGGACATTAAGCAGATTCATAGTATTTGTCTAGTGTTTAATCATTGAGAGATAATTCTACAAGACAGGAGCTCACGTTGAGCACAACAGACTTATGTAGTGACAGGATTCCAAATCAGGACAAATATATGAGGACATATTGTGTTGGCTTATGAAAAGAATGAGTCTTTGTTGCAAACACTCTTTAATATTAGTTAGAGCCCATTTAAGAAATGACTGCACATTTCGTACCATACCAGTATCGTTTTTGAAAATTTGGATCAACATTTCCTCGAGCATTAGCAACATAAAAATTTTTACCCAGAAAGCATACGTTATATCGTTCGTTATGCATTGTATTTTTTTGAAATATGGTATTAATTTCCGAGCTCTGCTAAAGGTCTCTAAATAGTCTTCAGCGCTTTTGTGTGGAATATTTTGGACCTTGTATGTTTTCAAGCTTGCATTGGCTTTAAACTTTTGGACCCAATAGTCCGAGTACAGAGTTAACCGGGCTGCTTACCTACCAGATATTTTGGGAGCTCTTAACAATGTGCTTCCCATTTTCTTGGTCTTACAAGCATCATGTGGACCTATCAATCCACCAAAGCTAGGTTTCCTCTTAAGTGCTAATTTCCCCAGATACTTTCGAATAAGGCTAGAAATAGTTTGATAATGGAACTTTGATACTTTGGCCAACTTTTTGTAGGACCAAGTTAGATTTTGTTGATTAAAGAAAGACTTACGCTTCATGAAAATAATTTCATTAAATATATTTTTAATGAACAAAGGCACTTAAGTTGGTCAAATATGAATTATTTGTCACCTACTGGATTTTCAAATGAAGACCAACCAAATTTTGATTTGAATATTTCATAGTGTTATGACTTTTTTATTAAAAGCAATTCGGGTACTAACAGACGATAGTACTTTTTGTGTGTTTTTTTTTTATTTCTTTTTATTTATTTATTATAGCCTCCACCCCAATGTGCAGAGGGTATATATAAGTTTGTCATTCCATGTGCAATAATTGGAAACAAAATTTTGGACCCCATAAAATATATATATATTTGTGATCCTTATAACAAGAGGAGTTGATATAGCGAGATCCGTCTGTCCGTCTGTATGTCTGTGGAGATTACGATGACGTCTTCAATCAGGCAGCTAGGGTGCTCGTTGGCATAAAATATGATTTACTAACACCCTGAAAAGTTTGCTGTTTAAAATCGTCCAAATCTGTTGATGAGGTCCCAAGAATTGAATGAAGAAGTAAAACAAGTCTTGAAAAAATATGATTTGTCTATGTTGCCATTGTCACGATCACGACCACAATAGGATAACTGGGGCGCTCGTTTTTAGTGAGAATGATTGACTAACGTCATGAGAAGGTTTCTGTGTTAAATATCATGAAATTCGGTTTAATAGGTCTCGAGAAATCACTGAAGAATTAAAAAAAAAAATTGAAAAATATATATTTCTGTATTGTTCTTGTTGGTATTCTAAATGTTGTATTGTCATAGCTGGACTTGTTGTGTTTGTGGTCGTTATGGTAATAATATAATAAAAACTAACCCTTTGTACATTTTTTTTATCAACTCTGGTAGAAAAATTTTAAGTTCATTTAAAAAAAAATTGTTAGATAATTTCTGTCATCATCACGAGCCTGCCTGCAAAGTTTCAGATCGATCGGGTCACGGGAAAGGGGTAAAAGATCGATCCAAAATTTTGTCGACAAGCAGACAATACGAGTTAATATAAAGGGAGTAAAAATTAACCAACATCTAAAGCAAATAATGCTAAACTACCTGGTTGTTAATAAAAAAAAAACAATGTAAATTTATCAAAAAAAAATTTTTTATGTGTTAATTTATTTAAAGAAAAACAAAAATAACTTTTTTTCTTATGAGTTTTTATGGCCAACTATATTATATTCCAGTTTATTTAATTTATTTAAGCTAATATGACCTAGTGTTTTAGATGTAAATAAAAACAATTTATTACATTTACCCGACGTTTCGTCAATTCTATGTTAACTTCTTCAAGGGTTTCGTCTATTTTAAAAAATTATAAAAAATGGTTGTTACATTTTGCAAAAAAAAAAATATTTTTACAGCAATTTTTAAATCACTTAAAATTATAAAATTATTATCACATCATTCTAAGCAAAATACTGACACAAAACATATTAAATTAAGCAGCTTAAAATCACTAAGTGCTTATCGCAACCCTGTAACTACTGTTTATGTTGTCAGTGTATTCTTTTAAGTTCATTGTTTTTTTGATCTTTTGCTGGATTCATAAACTTTCAATCCTTAGTCTCTTTCTTTCTATTTTTGATGTGTAAACATCTATGCGATCAGGGGGGTAAAAATCACAAACTTCCCTTACGGAAGCGGAACTATTTACGGAAATGGAAGCTACAATTATTTAGCTGATTCATCAACCAACAGAAAGCGCCATGAATGTATAGCATACAACTGCAACCATCAAGTATGACAAACATAGCAGTTGCTTGCTATACACATGTAGATAGCGCTTACTGCTTGAATAGATGTTTTTATTCACAAACCACAATGATTTCCAGAATTGCACCAAAATATTTCGGTATTTTGTTTAGTTTTATTTGAGTTCTATTTGGAAATGTTTTTTTTGTTTTTTTCTTTTTTCAAAATAGTAATATTGACACAATTATATGTTGACAACATTTATTAATAAACATTTTTAGTAGTTATTACTATTTTTCATAATAAAACAAAATTTTTTTAAATAATACAATAATACAATAAATCTATAATATTAATAGCATAGGCAAAAGTAAGTGTTTGGAGATAAAATGAAGGCACACTTTATTGGAAGATTTGGAGACAAAATGAAGTGTAAGGAGATTAAATCAGGGAGCGAATAGCGTTATAAAAACGTTTTTTTCTAAAACGGGCCTAATTTCGGTATTCCATATAGAATGTTGCTATTTTATTAAACATTTATTTTTATAAAAATTTATAATTAATTTTCTCAATCATTTAAAGTTATTCGTAACACTACAACTTATTATATATATATTTAACAATTATCACTGCATTTAATATTATTTTTAATAAATAAATAAAATAATAAACACATGTAACCGGTAATAGAGTTTAAAAAGGTTTTTAGTAAAATCACGTGATTTTTAACCAATTTCACACTTTACAAATATCTGGGGTCGAATCGTCGCATTCATTATCGAAATTTTTCAATCGAAATTATTTTTTTATTTTCCCAAATAATATACAAAGCGTAATTTAACTCTGTCACAGATAACAGGTTATTATCCATAGTTAATAGCAAAAGTGGAACGAGGTCTGACGATTGTCCGTCTTCTTTAAATAATAAACCAAAATATGCAATTTCTACTGATTTTATTCGATATTGAATGCGACGATTTGCCCCTTGCATATTTTTGATGTGTAAACATCTATACGCGCAGGTGGGTAAATTTCTATTTCACAATACAATCACAAAAACAGCGTAACTCATATCGGTGTGAGCTGAAGCAGATAACGCTGTGTGACTTATGATTGTATTGGTGAAATAATTATGATATGTTCTTTTCTAAATATTTTCCAATTGTCTTTCAAAAAACATCAATTGTATTTCAGAAAGCATTAATTGTATTTCAGAAACCATCAATATAATTTCAGAAAACAACATTTGAATTTCAGAAAACATAAATAGAATTTCAGAAAGCATCAATATAATTTCAGAAAACATCATTCGAGTTTCAGAAAACATCAATTGAATTTCAGAAAACATCAATATAATTTCAGAAAACATCAATATAATTTCAGAAAACATCATTCGAGTTTCAGAAAACATCAATTGAATTTCAGAAAACATCAATAGAATTTCAGAAAACATCAATATAATTTCAGAAAACATCATTCGAGTTTCAGAAAACATCAATTGAATTTCAGAAAACATCAATAGAATTTCAGAAAACATCAATTGTATTTTAGAAACCATCAATATAATTTCAGAAAACATCATTTGAATTTCAGAAAACATAAATAGAATTTCAGAAAACATCAATATAATTTCAGAAAACATCATTCGAGTTTCAGAAAACATCAATTGAATTTCAGAAAGCATCAATAGAATTTCAGAAAACATCAATTGTATTTCAGAAACCATCAATATAATTTCAGAAAACATCAATTGAATTTCAGAAAACATCAATAGAATTTCAGAAAACATCAATTGAATTTCAGAAAGCATCAATAGAATTTCAGAAAACATCATTTGAATTTCAGAAAACATAAACAGAATTTCAGAAAACATCAATTGTATTTCAGAAACCACCAAAATAATTTCAGAAAACATCTTTTGAATTTCAGAAAACATAAATAGAACTTCAGAAAACATCAATTGTATTTCAGAAACCATCAAAATAATTTCAGAAAATATCATTTGAATTTCAGAAAACATAAATAGAATTTTAGAAAACATCATTCGAGTTTCAGAAAATATCATTTGAATTTAGAAAACATAAATAGAATTTCAGAAAACATCAATATAATTTCAGAAAACATCATTCGAGTTTCAGAAAACATCAATTGAATTTCAGAAAACATCAATAGAATTTCAGAAAACATCAATATAATTTCAGAAAACATCATTCGAGTTTAAGAAATCATCATTTTAATTTCAGAAAACATAAATAGAATTTCAGAAAACATCAATATAATTTCAGAAAACATCATTCGAGTTTCAGAAAACATCAATTGAATTTCAGAAAACATTAATAGAATTTCAGAAAACATCAATTGTATTTCAGAAAACATCAAATGTATTTCAGAAAACATCATTTGAATTTCAGAAAATAGAATTTCAGAAAACATCAATAGAATTTCAAAAAGCATCATTTGAATTGCTGAAAACATTAATTGTATTTCAGAAAACATCAATTGAATTTCAGAAAACATCAATTGCATTTCAGAAAACATCAATTGAATTTCAAAAAACAGCATAATCTACTTTTTTTTTATGCACTGGAAAATACGATGTTGATGTTTTCTTTAATTATTAGATGTTTACACATCTCCCTTGTGGTCGGACTCACATGATTTTTTTTCCTTGTCTAGCATTGTCACTTGTGTAAAATCGGCTGTGTGACCTGTATTTTATATGTGTTAGAAATAAATCTTTACACTATTTTATTTATATAAAATTCTCCAATATGTATTTTGTTTTAGCGAAAATACATTTCTTTTGTATTAACAAACAGTGTCACGTCAATTTGCTCAGTGTTGCTATGCCACAGTAGATGGCGCCACAATGTTTGTTCTTTGCAATAGTTATTTCTATTTTAACATGAATGTCAAAATTTTCAATTAGACATCAAACACGTTTTTCATACGTTTTTCCATTATTCTTTTACAAATATGACCATAACTTTGGCATATTAACTTTTTGTTTTGTTTACAAAATAGAGTTACCGAGTTCATCAATGAGTTTTTTCCTTTCAAAACAGTTTTAAATAGTTATATAGAACTATTATTCTGCTTTACCTACAAAATATCTGATTGCCATTACATCTAATTTTTAAAAATTGTTTATAATTACTAGAGCATTACCAGTGCTATTTTTCTGCCGGAACGCATCGGAACAACGTTCCGGAAGCTCTTTCCAGAAAATACATAAACCGGAACTTGGTTTCGGGACCTACTTTTCTATTTTTAATGTTTTAAAATTTAAAAAAAATACATATCACATTTTTTTTTAAATTTTCACTCACAAAAATTATAAAGTTAAAAATCATAGAAAAGTCCTAAAAAATTATTCAATCGAGTAGGCGGTTGTTCATATATACAATGTACATTGTACATTTTTAAAGATCTCAGTTAATTTGAATTTTATATAATAGTTCTCTTTTAAATTCCATATGGACAACATGAACAAAATTACAAGTTTTTTTCAAATTCAAACAAAAGACCGCGGACAACAGAAGACAAACCCGAATATATTCAAACTGAAACAGAACTGAAACATGTAGAGGAAGATGTAGAAGGTAACGTACCTTCTACATCTTCCACTACATGTAATTACTGGAAAGATTGTTGGACATTGGAGCAAAATAATGAGTTTACCAAGATATATGATTGGCTTACTATTGAATGTAAGAAATTTGGCTGTAATATATGCAAAAAAAAATCGGAAGTCTTAATAATAAGAAAAAATTTGGTATGCGAATTAGTAAAGAGTGGGTCAACAATGAAGTAACCAGTAACGGTGCAAACCGAACTCAACAATTAACATCTTTGAGAAAAAAAATTTTTGAGCACAAGGAAAGCACCGGTCACAAAGCTGCATCCAAGTTAGTTACGGAGGCCGAAAAAGAAACTATTCCAAATATTCTCCACAAAAAATTGGTTGTTGAAAAGGAAATAACCTCTCATGTGTTTCGGACCGCATACAAAGTTGCAAAAGAAAATCAATCTTTTCATAATTTTGAAAGGGAAATAGATTTACAAGAACTTAATGGTATAAATATGGACAGAATTTTGCATTCCGCAAATGCTTGCACAAATATTATTACTCATATCAGCACCGAAATGAGAAAATCTTTAGTGGCCAAAATAATTAGTTCCATGAGTAAAGTATCAATAATTATCGACGAGTCTACAACTTTTAGCAAAAAAATCAACATTAGTAATGTGCCTTGTGTCATTAGAGTGTGCCTTGCTAACCACGGAATGAGTTCTCCTGTTATTTAGATTTGATAGAACTCCAAAGTACTACTGCAAATGGAATATTCTAGGCTTTACTAGAATGTTTACAATCGTACGGAATATCGAAACAAATATTAAGCAGAAAGAGTGGAGTCTGTAAATTATTAAGAGATGAATTTCCGTCAATAATTATCTGGCACTGTGCCAATCATAGGCTAGAGTTAGCAATGGCTGATACTTTGAAAGCTTTATCAGGAATACACAGGTTTAAATCATTTATTGATAAACTATACGTTATCTACCATGCATCTCCGAAGAATAGCAGGGAATTACAAAATTGTTAGAAACTCAGCTTCTGAAAATTGGTAGAGTTTTGAGCACTCGATGGGTGGCATCAAGTTTTCGCTCCGTTTCTGCTATGTGGGAAAATTTTTCTGATTTGGTTCGACACTTTAGAGAAGCAGATAAGAAAGAGAAAGAGATAAGAAAGATCGTTGCATGTACCAGGGCATGCAAAAAAAGATTACATCAATCGAATTTATTTTGGATTTGGGATTGATGTGTGATGCTCTTCAGGAATTGTCTGAATTAAGCTGCAAGATCGAAATATTAATCTTTACCAGGCGGATGTAAAGATTAAGTCGCTCGTTCAAATTTTCGAAGAAAGACGTATCGTGCCAGGAACATATTACAAATACGCTGTCATAGCCAGTAATAATTTAACCTTTGAGGGGATTGAGCTACACAAAACTAATAAGAAAAATGAACCTGCTATCGATCCAAATACATTTTACGGTGAACTGTCAAGATCTATCGAAGAACGACTTCTAAGTAATGATGACACTAAATTTATTAATTGGACTCGTATTTTATATCCAAATAATTGGCCAGAAAACCCACCGCTCACATTTGGAGAAGAGGAAATACGAAATTTGGCACAAAGACTACAAATAAATGAAAGAGAAGCAGTCCGTGGATTTCGAGACTATTTAAGTCACAAAATTTTACCGAATAATTTAATGTTACTGAAAAATGCGCCGGATACGATACCGATTTCTTCAAGTGAATGCGAACGTGGCTTTTCTCGAATGAATCTCCTTCTCACATCTGGAAGAGCATCCCTTCTCACAAAGACTGTCTCATCGCTTCTTTTTTTGCGTATTGTTGGACCACCGCTTCGTTTTTTTTCACCCTAATAAATATGTTGAATCATGGATCGTCAAAGGACATCATTCTGCTCTCAGTACTCAGAATAAAGAACAAAGAGGGGATGCTGATCATGATGCAAATATGCTGTGTGTGTGGAATTTTTTGTAATTTTTCGTATATTTTTTTTTTTTGTGATTTATGTTTTTGATTATTTTTGTTTATAATATTTGAATAATAAAACTATTTGAATTAAAAACAAGTAAGAAAATTATAGTCGGTCTAGACCGGCTATATGATACCCTATACCATGCGTTTAGAGACCCTATCTCTCAGGTCCAACTAACTGGATATAGAAAATAAGCATAAACCAAATTTGAGTGGGATTTTTATTAATTTTTTTGGCTGCAGATATGAAGAAGTTCATATCGGATGCTACATCTATATGGGGACTAGGCCCAAAAATGGACCGATCCTGACCATGTTTAGTAAAGTCTCATGTATTTTGCAAAAATATATACAAACAAAATTTGAGAAGAATCCGTGCAATATTTTTGTTTTTTGATAAATTTAAGTGAAGATCGGGAAGGGATCATTTTTGGCCTACTGATCAGTGGATGTAATAAACACATACAAACCCAATTTGACTAAGATTTATATGATAATTTGGATCTTATGGCAATTAAGTCGATTTCATAAGGGTGATTTGTATGGGGGCAAGGTCTGAACATGGACCGATTCTCACCAATTTCAATAGCTTTCATCCCATGGCCGATATTTGCGACCTGCAGTTTGATTACAAGCTTTACAGGGACACACAGACGGACGGACGGACGGACGGACATCGTTAAATCGAATCAGATAGTGATTCTGATTCGATCGGTATAATAAAAGATGGGTCTAGGTCAAATATTTTTGGTAGTTACAAACAGCAGCACAAAGTTATTATACCCAAACCACATAGTGGTATAGGGTATAAAAACTGTATACTTCATTGTTATGCCCTTCTATAAAAAAAAGTTAAGGTACCCAGGAAAAACAAACATTACCAAATAATGGGTTTTAGAATGAGATGTAAATGGTCGAAGTTTGCCTGATAAGCTCATTATTTTAACACGGGGATGTCATTGGAGGTAACTAGTTGCCTACGAACTCATTATTTTCACTTTGAAAGTAATGCAGTACGCAAGGCGCTGGCATGAAATATAAGTAGCTGTGTAACACATTATTAGTAACACTTTATTTTCACTTTAGAAGTAATGCAGTGGGCAGTGGTAGGTCATTATGGTAATGCAAAAATCAATGAGTTGCTATTACGAAATTTTTCCTGGGTAAATGTTTAGTAAAACATGCGTTCCGGAACCTATTTTTTTTTAGAAAAATAGCACTGAGCATTACTATTGACATAAATACAAAATTGCACCTTTTAAATGTTCCATTCAAATTTAAGAAAATATCAATTCTAAAAATTGGAATTCAGATTTCCAATTATAAATTAGAAAATATAAATCGAATTTCAGAAACTCATATTAGAATTAGAAAAAAAAAATGTTTTTTCTTAACAAATAACCATTAAAAAAACATCTTTTCTTACACAAGTACATTTTCTTAAAAATTTACCCTTTTTTAAAATGAACATTTTCTTAAAAAACATTTTTTTTTAATTTTTTTTTAAAGTACCTCTTTAAAATGATAACTTTCTTTTTAAAGTACATTTTCTTAGAAAGTTACCTTTTCTCAAACAAGGATCTTTCATATATGTATAATAACTTTTTTTGAATAATTTTTTTTTAAAGTAAATTTTTAAAAAAATCACATTTTCCTGGTATATGCAAACCCGAAATTGCCAAAATTTTTAGAAACTTTTATTTTGAAATACCGTATAGTTTCTAGCTCTCAAAACATTGAAACATGTTTGTAACGCATTGAACAGTGAATTGCGACCCCATAAATTATTTGTATTTTTAATACATATAACAACTCGAGTCCATATAATGTCCGTACATGCGTCGGTCTATATATCTTTTGAAATTACGGTCATTCTACAAAATAAACCCTTTACCTGGGTAAAGTCGTTACAACGTAATGATACTACATTATAGTCTTAAGTTTTCTTTTATTACATGTTATAAATTCATATAATGTTTTTAAAAAAGGCTCAATATACTTTAACGTAACTTAACTTGAAAATATTTAATAAGTTTAGGGCGTAATTCCATTTCATGGCTCAGTTTAATCAAACTAACAACAAATGAATAGTGTTATCATTCAAGATAATTTCACATATATTTTCAAAGATAACTTGAGAAAAAAATAATTCAAAAAATGCTCGCGAAAATGACTAACTTAAATTAAAAAATTAAGCTAATTTATCACTCTTCCATTATATAAATTATCCATTATTATATTTCCTTGTACAACGAATTCATTCTTTTATTTAATCCGCACAACTGAACAGGGCGGTCTTATAAAATAGCAAAAAAAAAAAAAACTAGTAATAAAGCTAACAGATAGTGCAAATCGAATCTGATTCAGTAAATATTTGGAAGAGAATGCAACACGCAATCAATTAACGCATAACGCCCATTAAATTGGCAACGCCGGACGCAAATCATAACTAATAAGCATGAAACTATGCTGTCAAGCTTAACTGAATAAATATAAATATTTGTTTGAAAAATTATTTTGAAAACCTCTACTAGCATCTGTGCAGCTTCAGATTGAAATTATACAATTCCATATGTTTTCAAAACATTTGGACTTGAGGCTTAAAACTGTCAGTCAAAATCATAAAATATACATAAAATCTTTTCTAGATTTCTTGTTTTATTTTATTTTTTTTAACAACTGATATAAAATTTAAATAAATAAAAATCTTACAGAAATAAAAAATAAATATGAATAAATATGTTTACAAGTACTTACACATGACTGACTTCTATTTGTGAAACTTACAAAAGTTGTAACGAGCAATAATAACTATAAGAATGAATTGAAAACAACACGCAGTAACAAAATGACAAAAACAAAAAACGAGAAAATAGCCACTTAAATATTACACATTTGACACTTGATATGGAGCAATGTGGGACGTTATGAGTAACTCCTTCTAATAGATTTGGAAGTTTTAAATATTTTTAAAATATATGGTTGTTTCATGTGTGTCTTTACAAAACAATTATACTGAGTTTGAAACGCCGACAACATATTGCAGAAGTCATTAATTATTTCGGCTAAGTTTGAAATGGTTTTAAAAGGCTTGGCTCCCTAAATTATTAATATTCAAATTTGTTTTGAATACTCTTATAGTGCAAAAAGTAAGATATATGGGGCAAACATACCTAAAAAAAACACTCATGCCAGTTTAGAGTGCCCAGTGTTTAGTATTTTAAACTATTTTCAGCAAAAAACTAAGTTTCTTGAAAAATCTTCTGAGAAAATATTAAAATTAAAACGCAGCCAACAAAAGACGCTTGTCAACTCCGCGCTGTAATTACAGAGCTATAAATTTTTTCCTGAAGACAAACAGCGAAGCTGTTCGAAATATAGAAAATATAATAAAATTAAAATTAAAACATTTGTGTTGTTTGTTAATTTTTAACTTCATGACCTAAAGGTTACTCATTTTGGAATATTAAATATATTAAGCCAGGATGCATATAACATTCTTTCAAAGGTTGCTAAACCTACCCGTTATACATTTAGCTGATCACCCCAAATTCATAAACAGTATGAAAACGGGCCCCAGTTTCATCTTAAAGGGAAAAGAGCCGAAACGGATCATAAGTTTTTAAATCATCATAAACTGGAATAGTCAGTTTTTATTATGGAGTGAAAACTGTTGAGGCTAATTACACTAGGCAACAAAATACTAGAAAAAAACATCCGCACTTTAAGTGAGACTATGTTCCTATGTATTGTGATATGCTGAACACATAAATTTCATTAAAAAATTTTATGGATAAGCTCTTTTAATGATTTCTTGACAACTTCTTTAATTAAAAACAACCACTCGGTTTACAAAAGGAAATAGAAATGACAAAAACTAATGGATATATTGAAACCGTGGAACATTTGGATGAAGTTAAGACAAATTTGTCTCCTACAATTCTTTGTCAAATGTTGACAATAATATTCCTAAATTTTCCGATATTTTACCGAAGGTTTGTACGACACAAATATGCCAGTAAACAATTTTCCCTAGAAACAAGTATAGGAGACAGCTAGAGTTACTATTGTCCCAATAATGAGAGAATTCAACAAATTAATAAAATTTTACAAAGCTTTTTTTTCATTTTTTTTAAATATTTTTTTCTGAATGTTCATCATTTCGAGAGTGTTGTGTCAAAATTTCAATTAAATCGGAGAAAACTAATAAAGATACAGGGTTTCCAGAGACCGGAAACAAGTATGTAAAAAATTTTATATCAATTTTCTCACAAACAACATTTTTGAATTCCGTGAACATCACAACCCAAAATCTACTTTACCGATCCTTTTTAAATTTTATAAACTATTCCTAAACATAAATCACCAAATAATCAAGAAAAGTTGTTTTTACCATTTTTTCCCCATATTTAAACAACAAATTCTCCGAAATCCTGTTTTTCACTTCAAAATGCTGCCAAAAAAAAAAAAAAAAAAAATTAAAAACCCTTCGTGGTTAAATCGGGAAAGGCATTTCCATTTTTTATTTCACATGATCCGGTAACGAGTTTGATGTTCACCGCAAAGCAATTTTTTTTCGAGACGCCTCCGGAAATTCGCTGCCACAGACTTATTTATTAAAATTTCTAATTAAAATTTTGTTAGAGATACTTCAAATGTCGTACTATAACGTGAACATAAAATAAATAATCCAACATTATTCATATCTTCAAAAAATAATATTATGAAAATACGCCTATTTTCTCCTTTTCATCCGATATGAACCGTAAAATATTTGTTAGCAAGAAATGTATGATGTTCCCATTTTAATAGGGTCTTTGCCTGTTTTATTTATGTCCATCAATGACCGAAGCTCACACTAGAGTGGTCCTTAAAAATTAAAATGCGATTTTGGGGATAGGCGGGGTCCACATTGTTAAATTTCAATATAAAACTAATAAATGTGAAGGGGACAATCGGAAAATATGACTTTTTTTTGACATTTTACGAAAATTTCTTTCTGTAGTTTCATTTTTCCGACAAGACGTTGCAGGAATCGGCATCAGTATTAAATTATCTTTTCAAAACACCATAAAAATTCAAAATGGAATAAAAAGTCGCCAAGAAATTGCATATTCCCCAGACCACTTTTATGCCAAAAAAAACTAGGTCATGAAATTTGCTAGCATTTTTTTCAACTTAGCGAAATTGATTAAAGCATTAATTTCTTTTTTTTGTCTCTATACATATAAGTAATCAGATATCAAATATTGTTTTATTACCACGTTGTTAATCTATTTACCATTGAGACCGAAAATGGGAAATTTTTTTTAAAAAAATTTAAAAAATGGATCTGGGACTTTAAAGTTTTGTTGAATACAGGTTAGAGATAAGCCGTGTGAATTTTTAGTTATATCTCGACACCAGAATTTTTTTGACAAGGATTTTATTTTTTCGGATTTCGCGAAAAATGGGATTTTTGTGAAATATTCTTTCTATATTCTTTATATCAAAAATTAATCAGTTCTCTACGTTTAAATGCTATATTTTATCATACACACAGAAAAAGAATTTGTTGGAAATTGGTTACCATTAAAAATAATTATTTATTTATCCAGATATATTATTGTAATTCAAATATATTTGAAAATAAAATAGATTTTCTTTATAAAATACATCTTAACCATAATTCTAATAAAATCAAAATAGATACAACAGCAAAATAAGTTCCTTTCACCAATGAAAGTTATTATGCAAGTTGTTAAAATAATTCAATTGGGGCAACTGAACTAAAACCAGTATAACATGTATTAACTCTAAATATTGGTGATAACAATAAAATATTCCATCATAATGAAATATTTTAAACTAAAAATGAATTTACAGTCATTGCTACAAATTTTATGTTAATATGATAGAAACAAATTTGTATTTATAACAATTTTTCGGTTACAATAAAGTGGGAAACTAAATTTTAAACTATTTGGTATTTACAACCGAAAGGAAACCAAATTCAGTTATTAATATCATCAAATATAAAAAAATGTTAAACCTAACCGAATTTTCGAATATGTCATTTTTGAAAAAATAAGACAGAAGATAAAAAAAATTTAAATTAATCAAAAATATAAAATAAAATTTTTGTTAATTTTAAATTATGTTTAATCGTATATAAGAATGGATTGTAGCATAATAAAGAACATTAATCGATTGGGTAAGTGGTCATTATTTTTTTTTTTTGTTGTGTTTTTATTTTTTGTAAAAATTATTTTATGCAAAGTTGGTTTAAATTCAAAATAAGCTTTTCCAAATTTTGTTGCATTCTATTAGAAGTAAGATCGCCAAGGAATAGTTTTTATAAAAAAGCAAGTAAAAACACAACAATAATGGTCGTAAATTTTTCACTCTATAGGAAATCTTACTATTTTAGGTAAAATTGCGACAATGCATAGATAAACTGCTATTTTTTAACATCAAATTCAAATTGCTTTTACCCAATTTTATGAAACTATCTCTGGCCATTAAATTGGTATTTGGGGGACAACAAAGAAAAATGTTAAATAACCTTGAAAATAAATTAAAAGCCATTATCAAACAACAGACTGTCTGGCCATATTGTTTAGCATTGGCAAATTGATCAGAGTTAATGGGAAACGTATACAACTATCTCTGCAACTACTTCAACTGAATAATGGCATTTACCTTCATACACACTACAAACGATTTGCAAGCAAAATAAAACTGACGAGAAAAAAGCCTTTCGCTGACGGGGACAGGATCGTACATTCCAACCGTACACACAGAAAACAGATTCATTGTGACTACCGAATTTATTACCAACCGAATTGCGATAATGCTAATAACCGATTTTCGGGTTCACGATGATTACAGTTCTATTGCCTTAACAGTAAATATTTTACCATAATAGAAAATTTGCAGATGATATTAAGTTTCTGTTGATATAATCGAAAATACAGTTGTTCCACTTTAGACCAATTCGGTTTGCAAATATTTTTTCTGTGTGTATTTGTCTACAGTAAAACGGTCATCTTACTTGGATCCAAACATGGTGTGCGGCCTTATTTTTACTATATTTTTATATTGCACAAGTTCTATTTTACTTATAACATTTTTAAGAAATATCAGAAGAATATAATGCGAGGATACAACATGCAGCTATAGACAATTATCAAACGGCAAAAAGGTAGTATAAGAGTCTAAGTGAAAACGGGAACATTAATGCATTAACTAATACACGTAATCGCTTATTTATTCCCTATTCGTATGTGTTACTAAAATCTTTTTTATCATGTAATATAATCTTGTCTTTTATTAATTTTAATTTCATATTTACAAATAAACTAATGAAAAAAAAATAAGAGCATTAAAAATGCATGTGCTATTATATATCAGATGATTAGTGCGCTTTTAAAATTGGCTACCTGATAAATGGTTGTTATAACCAATAAATGAAATCTAAGTTCCATTTCATCAATCGAATTTATTTCAAAATTCAAATGCCTGAGTACTTAATACGTTAGTTTTTAAAATATAATTCAGTAATCACAATAGAATAATGTGATAGTACATGGGACTATCAAAATTCGGTTGGCAACAAATACGGTTGTCACAACAAATCCGTTCTCTGTGTGTAATAGCCTAAGGTTTCGGGAAAAAATAATATGACCCCATTATCACTTTTGGAATTGGGGTCACATATGACCCCAAGCTAATAAAGGACAATTTATTCAAAAAATTCAAATATTTGCAAATACTGTAGAATTTTTAGATGGCACGCTTAAAATATAATAACCAAATGTGTAGAACTTCCGTTTCTAAAATTTGGGATAATTCCGAAGATGTTAACCCATTATTTCCCAAGGCCAGCTTTGGATTTTAAGAGATTTTTAAATAAAAATAACCGAAAACGAGTTTTTCTATTAAACTCGATGAACCCACTATTAAAATTTTATTTATTTAACCCTTCAGTGCTCCTGGGATCAAAATAATTCATTGTGATATATCATTGGTGCAATTATCTGCTTATTGCTCGCGAATATAAATTAAAACAACTTTTAACCCATTTTGATATAAAATTATTTTATGTATAAAAACTATATATATATTTTCCTAAATAAAATAGGAAGACCCACAAATAACCCAAAGCTAATAAATGACATTTTATTCAAAGGAATATGAAATATAAAATTAATATAATAACTAGCAGATTCCAGCCCTCGAAATTCCAGTGCAAATTCTAGGAAATTTTATTGTTTCATTAAATAAAGGTCCTAAGGGTATGCCACTCAATTATAGCCAATTCAAAAATCAACATAAAAAACAAACTCATTTTTATTACAAACACATTAACACATTTAATAAACACACACATAGCATGTATAATTTTATGTATGTGTTAGTAGCAACTTTAAATGCAAATAGGATTAAAATTGACACGGTAGCATCGGTAACAAAAAATCTCCTGGCCTATTAATATTGTAGATATAAAATTAAAGAGAAACAATACTTATTGCAAGTCGTAAGTGATTACAGAAAACAATTTGAATCGCACTCTAAATCATCCCTAAATACACCAAAACAAATAGAATTTAAACTTTCTACTACTTTTGGTTACTGAGGAGTGTTGGTGACTCTTCCCGAAATAGCTGTATAACCTGTCATGCTGAAAATATATCAATTTTTAAAATAAATGTGCTAATGTTTTTGCTTAATTTAAAGTAAAAACATTTGATATTGAGCCTGAATATTTTCAAATTTAATAACTAAATTGATAAAGATCTAAAATAAGATTTTTTATTTTTATAGAAAATACAAAATTATAAATTAGAAGTCTGTTGGTATCAATTTTAGTTTAGCTAGAATTGAGAGAAAAACAAAAACTAAATTCTTTGATGGACAAATCTGGCTTTGACTTATTTTATGAACCACTTTCTAGTCTTAACTTTTAAATGTCAAACAATGTTCATAAAATCCAAGGTTATATCTCAATATATAGTATAAAAAAAACGCCAATGTGATCAGTTTGATCCTGATCTAGCTAGAGCTAAGATATATTCAAATGTTTGAAGTTTTTCGAAAATATAAATTTACAGAGGTGTATTCGCTCTCTAGAATTTTCTTTTTTCATAATCTATTTTCCAAGGTTCAGAAAATACACACAAGAAACACAAAATGTTCTGTCCTAAAGCAGCCAATACATATTTATATTTTCATATCAATTATGTGTGTTTCTAAGTTTTGTACGCCGAACACATCATGAATGTGTTTCTTTTTAATTTTTCGTTATCTATACGAAAATTTTTCTCACATATTTTTTGTTTCGAACACACACAAACCACAGAGATTCGAGTGTAGCTTTATTTTAAGTTCGTGTTCTGGTAAGTGTACTGCGAAAAAAGAGAACATGAACAAAAAACAAGTTCGAGTACAGTTATATTTTAAGTTCGTGTTCTAGTACGTGCACACGAACTTAAAATAAAGCTACACATGAATCTGTGTGGTTTATGTGTGTTCGAGACAAAAAATACGTGATGATGTGTTCGGCACCGTACAAAATTTAGAAGCACACATATCTGATATGAAAATAAAAATACGTCTTTGTTTGTCAGAGCTATGCTTGTTTACATATATATACGAATTTTTTATTCAGTGTAGGTTTTTTTCTGAACTCTGCTATTTTCGTCTTCAAAAAGATTTCTGATTAAACAATTTCAATTTCACCTAGAAGTGGAATACACATTTCTCAATAATATTTTCATTGGCTATAGATTTTCAATAGCTTGTTTAATTCCACAGAAATATCATTTTAAAGGTTGGTTCATGCTCTGTAAATGCCAAAATGTCAATTATGTCATACGTACGAATTTTCATGCAGGGTACTTTCAATTCGCTTACTGTGTTCACAACATATCTTACTTATCTCTGATTTGAAATTGAAACAATTGTCTGTTTCAACATATTCGTCATGCGTTTAATGATTTGTGTGTTGCTGTTGTCCAACACTGTAGCTGACAATTTGCATTTGATGAATTTCAATAAAATTGATTTATTACTTAACAATTTTACTTATTTTCATATAACTACACACAAATACATATATACGTACACGAAAAACAGACATTCATACCTGTAAGATAAAACAAAACACGCAAACAATATACTCGTATACTCTGAAAGTGTAGTGTGTATACAATTTAAAATCAGTGATGTTAACTGCCTTAAAAAAAAATTTGCCAATCATAAGAACAAACTAAAGGCATTACTGGAATTTAGTATTTTTATTTATACTAGCAGATTCCAGCACTTGAAATTCGAGTGTACTTTCTAGGCAACTTTACTTTTCAACTTAGCCAATTCACAAGCCAATATCTTTTTGGTTTATTATTATCGTGAATGAGGATAACAAACTCATTAACAAACACATTAACAAATTTAATAATCACACACATAGCATATCGCACCTGTACCTCTAAAGTGTGTCAACTCAAAATTTTTCAATTTTCACTTTTTGCAAGAAAACGATACACAATGGTCATATCTATTCACTTCAAAAATCTTACGTCGATTTTTCTAGTCTTTCGAAAAAAAAAAAATACAGTTGTAACCCTCTTTGTGCTATAAACTTCTTATTATTGATGATCACTGAAAAAACCGCAAAAACAACTACTGTTGTATACTTATTATTCGCAATTCTTTTCAATGAAACAACCGTTTTAAAATTTTATAGTAAATATTAAAAAAAAAAAACAGTTTTTGCTTCTACCGAAAATTTGTAAATTTTGAGTTGACTGACTTTAGAGGTACAGGCGCGATATGTATAATTATACCCTATACCACTATGTGGTTTGGGTATAATGACTTTGTGCTGCTGATTGTAACAACCAAAAATATTTGACCTACACCCATCTTTAATTATACTGATCGAATCAGAATTTCTATCTGATTCGATTTAACGATGTCCGTCCGTCCGTCCGTCTGTGTGTCCATGCAAAGCTTGTAATTAAATTGCAGGTCGCAAATATGAATATATTTTGATGAAATTTGGTATTTTGATCTTCTATCGGCCATGGGATAAATGCCATTGAAATTGGTGAGAATCGATCCATGTTCAGACATAGCCCCCATACAAATGACCCCTATGAAATCAACATATATTGCCATAAGGTCCAAATTATCGCACAAATCTTAGTCAAATTGGGTTTGTATGTATATATTGCATCCATTGATCAGTAGTCCAAAAATGATCCCTATTGGACAACTCTTAGTCATAGGCCCCATATAGAGCTGCTATCCGATCTTCTTGTTTGTATATATTTTTGCAAAATACAAGAGACTTAACCAAACATGGTCAGGATCGGTCCATTTTTGGGCCTAGTCCCCATATAGATATAGCATCCGATATGAACTTTTTCATATCTGCAGCTGAAAAAAAAATTAAAAAATCTGTAAATTTGGTGACCAGCTAAAAAGAAATACCTTTCAAATAATATACGTTTTTGTCGAATTCAGGATAAAATGGTAGAACAAAACATCGGTTACCAAAAATCGCCTAAATTATTAATATCATAGAATATATACACATAGGAAAAATAATTGATATAAATGACTGATACAGTGTCCAGAGAAGAATCAATAACGAAATACGTCAATTTGAAGAAACAAATATCTTTTTATGACATCTATGATAATATTAACATGGGCGATATAATGGCGAAATTATGAAAATTTCCAGAAAAATGAGATATAAATAATTAAAGAAATAATTAAGTAAATAAATATCATGTATATTAAGTAAGTTTTCAGCAGGATGGCTATATTTTGTAACACTACCTTTGCAATTTTTGGCTCTTGCAAATAAGAGAGATTGGCATCTTTCAAACTACATCTTAGTTCTCTTAGAGGAACCGAAGGAGATAGATTGGAAAACGCCAAAGGAACTGCCTTATCCAAAACGAATATCTATGTAAATGGATTGCAGTTTCTAGTTATTGTAAGTGGTCATAACACTACCGTTTAATATTAGGGGCGTTCAGAAATGTTTATTAAACTACTATATTTGTGTCAAATTTCAATTTTAGTGAAATGGAACTTCTAGGCAACAAAAGGGAACAAGAAATGTATATCACCCAGAGAAAGGTGAAAGTGTCCTCTTTAACCTTATGTATACTTTTGCAACCATGGCGATCCGCGGGTAGAACACTTTTTTTCATTTTAATGAAAGTACCCAAAAAAAATTTCAAATTACGGTAATTTAAACGCCACTATAAGTATACAATGGTGGGTTAAATTTGTGTTTTAGGTATTTTGTAGCTTATAATAGTCATTATTTGTTCTGGTGCCAGTAATGATATCTGCTTACAAAATACACCACTCTTATGATATATTTGTAATTAAAAATGTCAATACACAAAGGATGTAATTCACTTGTAACCTGGATTTTTTTATCATACCTTTTTATACCTTTTTATTTTACCTAACGATGCACTAGTACAAGTAGTAAAGAAAGCACATACAGGTAATTCATTTGTGTAGTGGATTTTTTATATATCATTTTAGGTAGTAATGCACTAATGCCATTTTCTTACCTTTTTATTTTACCTAGAAACATAGATGGCTTATGAAAATGCTTATAAGAAAGTGACATTTGAATACAAACTCAATTGCTATAATATATTTCAGCAATAAATTTCAAAACAAGTAAGAAAATTATAGCCGGTCTAGACCAACTATACGATACCCTATACCATACGTTGAGAGACCCTATCTCATAGCCCCAACTAACTGGAAATAGAAAATAAGCATAAACCAAATGTGAGTGGGATTTTTATTAATTTTTTTGGCTGCAGATATGAAAAAGGTCATATCGGATGCTATATCTATATGGGGACTAGGCCCAAAAATGGAACGATCATGACTATGTTTGGTAAAGTCTCTTGGATTTTGCAAAAATATATGCAAACAAAATTTGAGAAGAATCAGTGCAATATTTTTGTTTTTATACCCTCCAATCCAGTGTGCAGAGGGTATATATAAGTTTGTCATTCCGTTTGTAATAATTAGAAAAAAAATTCTGGACCCCCATATTTGTGATCCTTATAACAAGCGAAGTTGATATAGCGATGTCCGTCTGTCCGTCTGTCCGGCTGTCCGTCTGTCCGTCTGTCCGTCTGTGGAAATCACGATGACGGCTTCAATCGGACAGCTAGGGTGCTCCTTGGTATAAAAAATGATTCACTAACATCCTGAGAAGTTTGCTATTTAAAATCGTCCAAATCGGTTAATCTGGTCCCGAGAATTGAGCGAAGAATTAAAAAGTCATGAGAAAATATGATTTGAATATGTGTTCTTGTGATAACGCCCTCAATAGGGCAGATAGGGCGCTTGTTTTTAGTGAGAATGATTCACTAACATCTTGAAAAGGTTCCTGTTTTTAAATCATGACAATAGGTTTCATAGGTGCCGAGAAATCACTGAAAAGGTAAAAAAAAATATGACGTTTTCCTATATTGTTTTCCTAAATTTTGTATTTTGTCATAGCTGTGCATGTTGTTTTTGTGGTCGTTGTGTTAATAATATAAAAATTCATCAATATCAATATTTTTGGGTGTAATATTTAAGTTAATTAATTAATAAAAGAAACTATATAAAATCAATATCAATATTCTCCGATTTTTATAACATCACAAAATGTTACAAATTGATACATACTACTGTTGCCAATATCAAAATACTATAAATAATATTCATATATTCTGTATATGTATATACATAATAAGAGCATATTAAAATAAATCGGTAAAAAATTGCATATTAATTACAGTAGTAATTGCAATATGTCTGAAAAATGACGATAAATCTAACAAAACAAAAAAAGGTATTTTATTTTTCTATATATATGTTGGTTGGCCAATGTAGTTGTTTATTATATTTATATTTATTTTAGCTAGTAAGGCCTAAAGTTCTTTATGTAATTAAAAATGCATTTAATCCATATTTTCCCAACGTTTCGTGAATGTTATGTTCACTTTATCAAGGGATTCGTCTATTTAAATTAAAAGAAAATATATTTACAACATTGCAAAAACTTTTACCACAAACAATTATGACTTACAGTAAGAAAAAATGTTTTTATTACATTGAAAAATAATTTGTTGTAGACAAACATAAAAAAACAGTAAACATGAAAATTATATCAAACACAAACTTAAAAATTATATCACAGTTTAATTATAATATTGCAACACAGTAACTGGCATTAATGTTTTGTGTGTCTTCTTTTAAGTTCATCGTCTTTTTTATTTTCTGTTGTATCCTTAACGTCTCTATTGTGAATCTTTTCTTTTCTATTTTTTCTCGATCTAATATTCGTATTTTGTCAAAATCTGCCGTATGATTTGTATTTTTTATATGTTGTGCTAATGCAGTACTTTCTTTTGATTTGTTTATGTCCATTTTATGTTCTGTTATTCTTGTTTCTAGTGTTCTTTTTGTAGTACCAATGTAAACCAAATCGCAGCTTTGATCGTTTATTCCTTTACATGATATTTCATAAACAACGTTGCTTTGTTGTTGTTTGTTTATTGGTGTTTTTATGTTTGTAAATATAGAGCTTAAAGTTTTATTAGGCTTATAAGCAAAACATATGTTTTTCTCCTCTATTGTTTCTTTGATGTTCTGTTTGTCAGTAAGGCCCGGGATGTATTTTACACTGAAAAATTGTTTTTTCTCCTTGTCGGTATTAGGGTGGCCAGATATTTTGTTTTCTATTTTCTTCACTGCATTTGTTATTAAAGTTTTTATAAGATTGTTTGGAAAGCTATTGTTTGTTAAAATTTTGGTTATCGTTTCTATGTTTTTAGAGTGATATTGTGTGTCACTAATATTGAGTACTCTGTCAATAAAATTTCTGGCAGTATTAATTATTTGGCTCCGTGGTTGTGTTGCATTAAAATTCATAATCCTTCCCGATGAAGTTTCTTTTGCATACCAGTCGAAATCTATTTTATTTTCACTAATACGTAGTTTCGTATCAAGGTATGCAATTCCCATGTTAGTTTGTATTTCGATTGTAAACTGGATTTTACTATGATATTTGTTTAAAGTCTTCAGGATTTCATCTTTATCGTCAGATTTTATTATGGCTAAAATATCATCTACATATTTTGCTATGTATTTTATGTGAATGTTTTTAGTTTCCAATTCCTTGATTGCTTCGTCAAGTAGAGTATCTAGGACTATATCAGCGATGGTTGGTGAAAGGGGGTTACCCATCGGCATACCGAATATTTGTTTAAAAATTTTTTTATCGTATATAAAATAGTTATTGTCTGTAAGACAGAATTTGAGTATATTTAAAAACTTAGAACTGGGAATTCTGGTGAAATCTTTTAAAACGTTCCATTTTGCCATTATGTTCTTTATCGCGGTATGAACTGGGATGTTTGTAAACAGTGATATGACATCGAAAGATACCAGAATTTCCCCGGGGCAGATGTTTACGCTTTTTAACTGTGATTTTAATTGTGATGAATTTTTTATATTGTAGTTAATCGAAATTAAGTTTTTTAAAATTTTTCCCAAGTATTTGGAAAGTTGGTAGCATGGTACTTGCATCGAGGAAACAATTGGTCTCAGAGGGATTCCAGTTTTGTGGATTTTCGGTAATCCGTAGATTCTTGGGGCTGTTGCCGCTGAACAAAAAAGACGACGTTTTTGCCATGAATCTATATATTCATTTTTGTGCAGGTCCGTTATGATATTATTGTTGTCCCTTTGTAGTTTTGATGTTGGGTCGATTCTTAATACGCGATATGTGCTATTGTCATCTAATAATATTTTCATCTTATTTTCGTAATCATTTTTATACATCGCAACCGTTTTATTTCCCTTATCTGCTTGTATTACCATAATGTCACTATGCCTTTTAAGAAATTTTCTCGTCTTCTCAAAAACTGTAAGAATCAGTTTTTCTCTTGGTGTGTTTTTTATCCTTCTGTTAAATTCTGAAATTTTATTCGCTAGCTTGGTTCTGACAATGTCTTTTTCTCTGTCTGTATTGTCCTCTATTGCTTGGATACACTGTTCTACATCTGCAATTATGTGTAAAGATGAGAAATTAGTTCTGTCTATCGGTATGGCAAATTTTTTCCCTAATGATAACATCCATTTACATTCCATTGGTATTACTAAGTTAGTTTTGTTTTCAAACCAATGATCATTAAAATTCAGGCCTTGAATTTTAAAGTGTTTTTCTTTCAGTGTATTTAGTTTCTTTATTTGCCGTTCCTTTGTATTCGTAGTTATTTGTTTTGCTCTATCTGTTTGTTTCTTAATAAAATTATTAAAATCGTCAGCTGTTATCATGTTTTTTACCCCAGTTTCAAGATGAAAAAGTTTTCTTTTAATAATTTTAATATTATTATTTGTTTGTGAGATTTCCAAATTCAAGATTTTTTTGTGAAAATTATATTGAATTTTGCCTAGTTGTCCCTTTATAGTTTGACATTGAAAAAGATGTGTTACCTGTGTTGTAGTATTTTTTGTGTGATTTGGTATGATACCATAACTTCTGCATGACAATAAAAACTTTAGCCTTTGTTGTTGGTTTGCTAGTTTCTTAACTTCGTTGCAGTATTCTTTCATTGTCCTGGATGTTTCGTTGTCATATTTAAAAGCTATATGTTTAAAAAATCCCCTCATGTTTCTACCTTTTATGATGTAGTTGATTATGTTGTTAAAATAATTAAATTTAATTAAATAAATTTCAATTTCGGCGAGCTATCCGATATTATTTATCTATATATATGTTGGTTGGCCAATGTAGTTGTTTATTATATTTATATTTATTTTAGCTAGTAAGGCCTAAAGTTCTTTATGTAATTAAAAATGCATTTAATCCATATTTTCCCAACGTTTCGTGAATGTTATGTTCACTTTATCAAGGGATTCGTCTATTTAAATTAAAAGAAAATATATTTACAACATTGCAAAAACTTTTACCACAAACAATTATGACTTACAGTAAGAAAAAATGTTTTTATTACATTGAAAAATAATTTGTTGTAGACAAACATAAAAAAACAGTAAACATGAAAATTATATCAAACACAAACTTAAAAATTATATCACAGTTTAATTATAATATTGCAACACAGTAACTGGCATTAATGTTTTGTGTGTCTTCTTTTAAGTTCATCGTCTTTTTTATTTTCTGTTGTATCCTTAACGTCTCTATTGTGAATCTTTTCTTTTCTATTTTTTCTCGATCTAATATTCGTATTTTGTCAAAATCTGCCGTATGATTTGTATTTTTTATATGTTGTGCTAATGCAGTACTTTCTTTTGATTTGTTTATGTCCATTTTATGTTCTGTTATTCTTGTTTCTAGTGTTCTTTTTGTAGTACCAATGTAAACCAAATCGCAGCTTTGATCGTTTATTCCTTTACATGATATTTCATAAACAACGTTGCTTTGTTGTTGTTTGTTTATTGGTGTTTTTATGTTTGTAAATATAGAGCTTAAAGTTTTATTAGGCTTATAAGCAAAACATATGTTTTTCTCCTCTATTGTTTCTTTGATGTTCTGTTTGTCAGTGAGGCCCGGGATGTATTTTACACTGAAAAATTGTTTTTTCTCCTTGTCGGTATTAGGGTGGCCAGATATTTTGTTTTCTATTTTCTTCACTGCATTTGTTATTAAAGTTTTTATAAGATTGTTTGGAAAGCTATTGTTTGTTAAAATTTTGGTTATCGTTTCTATGTTTTTAGAGTGATATTGTGTGTCACTAATATTGAGTACTCTGTCAATAAAATTTCTGGCAGTATTAATTATTTGGCTCCGTGGTTGTGTTGCATTAAAATTCATAATCCTTCCCGATGAAGTTTCTTTTGCATACCAGTCGAAATCTATTTTATTTTCACTAATACGTAGTTTCGTATCAAGGTATGCAATTCCCATGTTAGTTTGTATTTCGATTGTAAACTGGATTTTACTATGATATTTGTTTAAAGTCTTCAGGATTTCATCTTTATCGTCAGATTTTATTATGGCTAAAATATCATCTACATATTTTGCTATGTATTTTATGTGAATGTTTTTAGTTTCCAATTCCTTGATTGCTTCGTCAAGTAGAGTATCTAGGACTATATCAGCGATGGTTGGTGAAAGGGGGTTACCCATCGGCATACCGAATATTTGTTTAAAAATTTTTTTATCGTATATAAAATAGTTATTGTCTGTAAGACAGAATTTGAGTATATTTAAAAACTTAGAACTGGGAATTCTGGTGAAATCTTTTAAAACGTTCCATTTTGCCATTATGTTCTTTATCGCGGTATGAACTGGGATGTTTGTAAACAGTGATATGACATCGAAAGATACCAGAATTTCCCCGGGGCAGATGTTTACGCTTTTTAACTGTGATTTTAATTGTGATGAATTTTTTATATTGTAGTTAATCGAAATTAAGTTTTTTAAAATTTTTCCCAAGTATTTGGAAAGTTGGTAGCATGGTACTTGCATCGAGGAAACAATTGGTCTCAGAGGGATTCCAGTTTTGTGGATTTTCGGTAATCCGTAGATTCTTGGGGCTGTTGCCGCTGAACAAAAAAGACGACGTTTTTGCCATGAATCTATATATTCATTTTTGTGCAGGTCCGTTATGATATTATTGTTGTCCCTTTGTAGTTTTGATGTTGGGTCGATTCTTAATACGCGATATGTGCTATTGTCATCTAATAATATTTTCATCTTATTTTCGTAATCATTTTTATACATCGCAACCGTTTTATTTCCCTTATCTGCTTGTATTACCATAATGTCACTATGCCTTTTAAGAAATTTTCTCGTCTTCTCAAAAACTGTAAGAATCAGTTTTTCTCTTGGTGTGTTTTTTATCCTTCTGTTAAATTCTGAAATTTTATTCGCTAGCTTGGTTCTGACAATGTCTTTTTCTCTGTCTGTATTGTCCTCTATTGCTTGGATACACTGTTCTACATCTGCAATTATGTGTAAAGATGAGAAATTAGTTCTGTCTATCGGTATGGCAAATTTTTTCCCTAATGATAACATCCATTTACATTCCATTGGTATTACTAAGTTAGTTTTGTTTTCAAACCAATGATCATTAAAATTCAGGCCTTGAATTTTAAAGTGTTTTTCTTTCAGTGTATTTAGTTTCTTTATTTGCCGTTCCTTTGTATTCGTAGTTATTTGTTTTGCTCTATCTGTTTGTTTCTTAATAAAATTATTAAAATCGTCAGCTGTTATCATGTTTTTTACCCCAGTTTCAAGATGAAAAAGTTTTCTTTTAATAATTTTAATATTATTATTTGTTTGTGAGATTTCCAAATTCAAGATTTTTTTGTGAAAATTATATTGAATTTTGCCTAGTTGTCCCTTTATAGTTTGACATTGAAAAAGATGTGTTACCTGTGTTGTAGTATTTTTTGTGTGATTTGGTATGATACCATAACTTCTGCATGACAATAAAAACTTTAGCCTTTGTTGTTGGTTTGCTAGTTTCTTAACTTCGTTGCAGTATTCTTTCATTGTCCTGGATGTTTCGTTGTCATATTTAAAAGCTATATGTTTAAAAAATCCCCTCATGTTTCTACCTTTTATGATGTAGTTGATTATGTTGTTAAAATAATTAAATTTAATTAAATAAATTTCAATTTCGGCGAGCTATCCGATATTATTTATCTATATATATGTTGGTTGGCCAATGTAGTTGTTTATTATATTTATATTTATTTTAGCTAGTAAGGCCTAAAGTTCTTTATGTAATTAAAAATGCATTTAATCCATATTTTCCCAACGTTTCGTGAATGTTATGTTCACTTTATCAAGGGATTCGTCTATTTAAATTAAAAGAAAATATATTTACAACATTGCAAAAACTTTTACCACAAACAATTATGACTTACAGTAAGAAAAAATGTTTTTATTACATTGCAACGAAGTTAAGAAACTACTGCAACGAAGTTAAGAAACTAGCAAACCAACAACAAAGGCTAAAGTTTTTATTGTCATGCAGAAGTTATGGTATCATACCAAATCACACAAAAAATACTACAACACAGGTAACACATCTTTTTCAATGTCAAACTATAAAGGGACAACTAGGCAAAATTCAATATAATTTTCACAAAAAAATCTTGAATTTGGAAATCTCACAAACAAATAATAATATTAAAATTATTAAAAGAAAACTTTTTCATCTTGAAACTGGGGTAAAAAACATGATAACAGCTGACGATTTTAATAATTTTATTAAGAAACAAACAGATAGAGCAAAACAAATAACTACGAATACAAAGGAACGGCAAATAAAGAAACTAAATACACTGAAAGAAAAACACTTTAAAATTCAAGGCCTGAATTTTAATGATCATTGGTTTGAAAACAAAACTAACTTAGTAATACCAATGGAATGTAAATGGATGTTATCATTAGGGAAAAAATTTGCCATACCGATAGACAGAACTAATTTCTCATCTTTACACATAATTGCAGATGTAGAACAGTGTATCCAAGCAATAGAGGACAATACAGACAGAGAAAAAGACATTGTCAGAACCAAGCTAGCGAATAAAATTTCAGAATTTAACAGAAGGATAAAAAACACACCAAGAGAAAAACTGATTCTTACAGTTTTTGAGAAGACGAGAAAATTTCTTAAAAGGCATAGTGACATTATGGTAATACAAGCAGATAAGGGAAATAAAACGGTTGCGATGTATAAAAATGATTACGAAAATAAGATGAAAATATTATTAGATGACAATAGCACATATCGCGTATTAAGAATCGACCCAACATCAAAACTACAAAGGGACAACAATAATATCATAACGGACCTGCACAAAAATGAATATATAGATTCATGGCAAAAACGTCGTCTTTTTTGTTCAGCGGCAACAGCCCCAAGAATCTACGGATTACCGAAAATCCACAAAACTGGAATCCCTCTGAGACCAATTGTTTCCTCGATGCAAGTACCATGCTACCAACTTTCCAAATACTTGGGAAAAATTTTAAAAAACTTAATTTCGATTAACTACAATATAAAAAATTCATCACAATTAAAATCACAGTTAAAAAGCGTAAACATCTGCCCCGGGGAAATTCTGGTATCTTTCGATGTCATATCACTGTTTACAAACATCCCAGTTCATACCGCGATAAAGAACATAATGGCAAAATGGAACGTTTTAAAAGATTTCACCAGAATTCCCAGTTCTAAGTTTTTAAATATACTCAAATTCTGTCTTACAGACAATAACTATTTTATATACGATAAAAAAATTTTTAAACAAATATTCGGTATGCCGATGGGTAACCCCCTTTCACCAACCATCGCTGATATAGTCCTAGATACTCTACTTGACGAAGCAATCAAGGAATTGGAAACTAAAAACATTCACATAAAATACATAGCAAAATATGTAGATGATATTTTAGCCATAATAAAATCTGACGATAAAGATGAAATCCTGAAGACTTTAAACAAATATCATAGTAAAATCCAGTTTACAATCGAAATACAAACTAACATGGGAATTGCATACCTTGATACGAAACTACGTATTAGTGAAAATAAAATAGATTTCGACTGGTATGCAAAAGAAACTTCATCGGGAAGGATTATGAATTTTAATGCAACACAACCACGGAGCCAAATAATTAATACTGCCAGAAATTTTATTGACAGAGTACTCAATATTAGTGACACACAATATCACTCTAAAAACATAGAAACGATAACCAAAATTTTAACAAACAATAGCTTTCCAAACAATCTTATAAAAACTTTAATAACAAATGCAGTGAAGAAAATAGAAAACAAAATATCTGGCCACCCTAATACCGACAAGGAGAAAAAACAATTTTTCAGTGTAAAATACATCCCGGGCCTCACTGACAAACAGAACATCAAAGAAACAATAGAGGAGAAAAACATATGTTTTGCTTATAAGCCTAATAAAACTTTAAGCTCTATATTTACAAACATAAAAACACCAATAAACAAACAACAACAAAGCAACGTTGTTTATGAAATATCATGTAAAGGAATAAACGATCAAAGCTGCGATTTGGTTTACATTGGTACTACAAAAAGAACACTAGAAACAAGAATAACAGAACATAAAATGGACATAAACAAATCAAAAGAAAGTACTGCATTAGCACAACATATAAAAAATACAAATCATACGGCAGATTTTGACAAAATACGAATATTAGATCGAGAAAAAATAGAAAAGAAAAGATTCACAATAGAGACGTTAAGGATACAACAGAAAATAAAAAAGACGATGAACTTAAAAGAAGACACACAAAACATTAATGCCAGTTACTGTGTTGCAATATTATAATTAAACTGTGATATAATTTTTAAGTTTGTGTTTGATATAATTTTCATGTTTACTGTTTTTTTATGTTTGTCTACAACAAATTATTTTTCAATGTAATAAAAACATTTTTTCTTACTGTAAGTCATAATTGTTTGTGGTAAAAGTTTTTGCAATGTTGTAAATATATTTTCTTTTAATTTAAATAGACGAATCCCTTGATAAAGTGAACATAACATTCACGAAACGTTGGGAAAATATGGATTAAATGCATTTTTAATTACATAAAGAACTTTAGGCCTTACTAGCTAAAATAAATATAAATATGGTATTTTATTTTATTTTTACAAAATTCTGAAATTTTTAGAGTTGAAAAAATAGTATGGTTTTAAGAGTTGTATTTTTAGTAAATTTTTAAACCCTGCATACTTGCTTTCAAAAGTAGTAGGTAGGTAAGACATAAAATATTTATTTACCCTGTAAAAAAATTGGTGTTTAAAAAATACTATTTTTTGTCAGATGTTAATTACAATAAATTTTTAAACTTTCTTATTTAATGTCGGGACGGAGGCAAACGCCATTCCCAAAATTTTGTTTCAACAGTTATCCACATTAAGAATAACCGCGGAGCTCAGCTCAATCAATGTGCAATGATCGAGCCTTGCCCTGGGAAACATGCATTTATGCTTTTCTTAACACAAAAGCCATTCCCAACTACCAAAAATTTTTGACACGAGTTATTCACATTATGAATAGTCGCGGAGCTCAACTCAATCATAGTGCAATGATGAAGCTTCGCCCTGGGAAACATATATTCATGCTTTTCTTAGCACAAACCGAACTTCTTATGGCACATTAAAAATAAACTAATTGAGAAGTACAATTCATCATTACGCTGTATTATAATACTATTTTCTTATTTCACTAGTAGCTAGTAAACAAAGTGATCGTATCATTGTGAACGAAATAGAATTGAAATTGTATGCAGATTTGTTTTACTTAAAAAACCTGTTTCTACAGATAGTGAATAAAATCCCAGTAAGCATTTTATGCAATAAATGATCATGTAGAGTCTTTTTGACTCATATGTGCTATTAAAACAGGTATAAATGCGCCCTTTTGCTGATCACAAAATATTCTTTTGTTCGGATTAAATATTACCTTTCCCGCGAATCTTCTTGAGAGTCCTTTTTATCCGCTTTTCTAATCAGTTTCGACTCATTTTTGAGTCTTATTTAATGTAATTTTTCTATAAATCACTTTTTAAGAGAAAGCAAAAATCATTATCTAGCCTTTTTCTAATAGCGCATGTGATTAAGCAGTTTTTAATCATCAAAAGTTCTCGAAGAAGACACAGTAAGGTAATTTTTGTTAAAACAATCTTCGAAATGATGACTGGGATATCGGATATTTTTGTTAACACACAAACATATGCATAGCAGCACGAGTAAACCGAACTCTAATTGGCTTCTTATATGTATACAGCCGAACAAAAATGAAAATACTCACCAAAGAGTAAAGTAAGCAACAATTTCATTCAGTCTTATGGAAGCTTTTGAACAAAGCAAGTCTATGTCGCGTTGTCTTGTGAATTTTTACATTGTTTTTTAATAGGTACTAGTGATGCCAGGAGATTTTTTCAGAAATCTCAACGCTTATGAAAAAAATTCCCTTTTTTCCCTACACTACTTTTTTTTAAATTTATTTTTAATTTGTACATTTTCAATTTCAATTATATAAAAATAACATAAAAACAAAGAAAAAAATATAAAAAATAAGATAAAAATATCATGAGAATTACATAAGACTAATATAAAAAACATATTATATTATTATAAAAAAAATATTTTTGCAATTCTGTATAATTCATCTTTTTGATATGGTTAGATGTGCATTTAAAATTTACACAACTAAAGGTGTGTTTACACTATGTGTATTTTCCATATGTAAATTCAGTTTTACGATCCATACGTAATTCGGCGTGTGTGTCAAAATTGGCTTTTTACATACAATTCAACATTTTTGCGATCAAACGTACATATGTATTTCCGTATGACATAACCTCTAAATGTAAACAACAGCTGATTTAATTTGTGAATTTACAAAAAGTTATTGTTAAAAATAAAGAAATATATTTTACATATTTTTTAATTGTTAATTAATATTAAACAATTTATTTTTCTTTAAATATTTATCTTTATAATTTACTCTGTTTTTCTTTCGCCACAAGCAGTATTGTATTTTCATATGGTTGTCATGCCAAAATAGAACCTGCTCTAATTGAGAAATTTACATATGTCTTGCCAAATGTGTTGTACATAAACAATTTTTGAAAGGGTTCACACTATGTGTACAAATTGCACATGCTAAAACAATAAGAAAAACACAAGCAAAACACAAGTGTGAACGCAGCTTAATTAAAATGGCTTGCAAATGAGATGTTACAAATCAAACAGAATATTTGTTCTTGGTTTTCAGTGTTGCCGTTTTAGCTTTTTAGTTGCTAGATTTAGCAACTTTTTTTGTCGTTTAGCATCCAAAATTTATCAAAAGATGCTAGATGCTAACTTAGAATATTTTATTAATAAAAAGCTGCTTTTAGCATCTTTTTTTTGATATTTTTTTTCATTATTTTTGAATATATAATTTTAATGGTATTGATATGTTTTTATTTCTCAAAGTGTAGTACAGTAATTGTGTGTACTACTCCTTTTACCACTCTGCTCGTTTCTTTCAACAAATATAACAAAACATTTTGAAATAGAAGAATGTAAACACCAACAACAGTTTTTAATGAATTAGAAAGTCGATTGCCAAAAAATATTATTGTATTAAAAAAATGCAAAATTTTCAATACAAAACACATTAAATCGGGTAAAAGAACAGATAACCAATATATTAGAAGAGTTTAAATTTATATCACCTGAAACAGGAAAAATTCAAATCCAATGGAGTTATATCACAGAACAAAACTGGGATACAACACTGAATACAACCTCTTTATGGATTGAAAAATTCTATTGGCGAAAATCCATTTAAGGAGTTATCAATATTTGTATTGTCTATATTAGTTTTGTCTTTCTCAAAAGCCAAAGTTGAACGTTTGTTTAGTTTAATGGCTTTAGTTAAAAGCAAACTTCGAACAGAATAAAATCCGAGTTGTTATGTTCTGTAATACGTATAAAAGAAGGATTGAAATTGAAAAATCGGTGCTGTCACAATTACAATATACCGAGCGATATCGTTGATAAGAGTCGATCGTCAGAAAAATATCAGAGCCAAGAAGAACTTGAAGATGAAGACATCACAGAAATGTTAGATTCCATAAACCAATTATTCTATATAATCTTTTGATAATGTAATTTCTGTTATATTTTAAATAAAAAACAATCCCTCTAAAATTAAAAATATTTAATTTAAGTTTAAAATAAACTCAATTTGATGTTAATAAAAATTTCAGAAGAAATCCAAAATAATTTTAATTAAAATTTAAAAAATATAAATCGAAACATATGTTTTATATTAATTTTTCGATTTAAAAACCAAAGAATTTATTAATAAGTATATAATTTTTCAGTATAAAGGTAATGAAATTTGATCAGATATTAACTAAAAAAAACAGTTTGTTAAATATTTTCATCTTAATTATCATAATTAATTTAAAGACACAAAGATAGATTTAATACAATAAAAAGAAGTAAGAGTTGAAAGTTGATCTATGCGGACTCACAAATGTGCCCTGTACTAATAGGTATGGAAAATTGAAAAGGATTGTAAAAAATAAGATGCACCTTTATATTAAAAAATTTTAATTAAAAAGAAAATTACAAAATAAACCATTTACGTGGTTAAACTTAATATTGTTTGTAATTATCTGGATCAGGTTAGTATTTAAAATGGGATAAATCGGGAGTCATTGTGCCAATTTATGACCTAAAATATGTAGTCACCTCTATAAAATGCTGAAAATTCAGAGCATTTGTTGTAATAATTCAGTAATAGGTTTATCAAAGTGTTTACATATTCAAATATTTTATATACATTTGTTACAAATAGTGCAAGAAGTCCAGATATTAATGTAAACGTAAAACCCAGGTGGAGGGTATCAAAGATTCGGCATAGCCGAATTTAACACTCTTACTTGTTTTTTTATAGATTTAAGTGAAGATCGGGAAGCAGCTCTATATGGAGCCTATGACTAAGAGTTGTCCCAGGGATCATTTTTAGACTACTCATTAATGGATGTAATAAATGCATACAAACCCAATTTGAGTAAGATCTATATTTGGATCTTATGGCAATTTATGTCGATTTCATAGGGGACATTTGTATGGGGACTAGGTCTGAACAAGGACCGATTCTCACCAATTTCAACAGCGTTCATTCTATGGCCAATGAAAGCTTACATACCAAATTTCATTAAAATATATTCATATTTGCGAGCTGCAGTTTGATTACAAAGTTTACATGGACACATAAACGGACGGACGGACGGACAGACAGACACACGGACGGACATCGTTAAATGGATTCAGTAAGTGATTCTGATTCGATCGGTATAATTAAAGATGGATCTAGGTCAAATATTTTTGGTAGTTACAAACAGCAGCACAAAGTCATTATACCCAAGCCACATAGTGGTGTAGGATATAAAAAGATGCCATTAATAAAGAAGCTACTGACATCAAGGCCCAAATTGCAACAATACCTACAGCCATTAAAATTACAGTTAAATAGGTAGAAAATTGCAGTAAGCTACCAATTAATGCTGATAATAATAGATGGAAAAGTAGGCCCGGCTTTGACTAACACGAAGACTGCATCCAGCTGCATCATATTCCAAGCAACATCAAGCCAATTAAATCAAGTCCCGACAAAATCACTATTTTATTTCAATTATATATTCTTCCTTTATTTACATATTTTAACAAATTTGGTATTTACATATGAAATCTTATCTTTACATATATAGTAGATATTGCAACAAATAATATATAGGATCTAAAAATATTAAATATTTTTTTTTATTTTTTAATGATTTTTAAAGGAAAATGGGAGGAAAAAACTTTTATATGATTTAATATATTGAAATACTATCTGGAAATATTTATATACTCATAGGAGGTTTATTCGAAATAATAATTTTAAATTGGTGATTTCCTTTTCATTTTACGTTATTTCTCCACAACTTCTTATCAGTGAGTAAGAGGAATTTTCAATTTTGTCAAAGTAATTGTTATTAATCCTTGTTATGAAATCGATAATTTTTTCAGAACCTGTTGCTTCATAAAGAAGATTTGCAGGATACTTTCTGGGCTTTTTATTTATCATATTATGTTGATAGCAGTATTGATGTCATTGAGTTAAACTCAGTCTTCAGCAATTTACCAGTAGTACGCAACAACAACTCCTCATTTTATAATTTCAACAATGATAATGGCTCCACTAATTGTTTTGAATTTTCGTGTGTAGCTCATGAAGATGTTTATCTTAGCGTTATTGATGCTAGATCGAATGCTGACCTTTCTCTTGCCTTATTTGATACATTTCTTTAACTCAATTATAACCAAAGCACTTTCCCTTACAAATGGAGACATGCCAAAGTAATTCCTGTTCCTAAAAATACAAACGAAAAACTCCTTCATAAACAAATGACCACTTACATAAATGAGATTGGTTTGTTGTCGAATATATAATCAGGTCTTCGATATAATCATAGTTGTGTTAATGCTTTGACTGAAGTAACTGAAAACATAAGGCAGGAACTGAATGATAATAAAGTTAATTTTTTGGTCCTTGACCATTCTAAGGCTTTTTTTTTATACTTATTAACCAACAATCAGGGGATGCCCCCTACAGATGCAGTGCATTGTGTTGATTTTAGAAAAATAGGTCATGGGAAGCAGGAGAGAGGGAGTAGTGTTTGTTAATATTTGACTTAAATTTTGTTAGATTATAACTGTCAGGAAAGACTTCTGCGGGGAGTTTAGTCCACATACGGCTAGTTCGACTGATAAACGAATTCTCTCTGTAATGCGTTGTATGGTCAACTGGACAATAGACTAAAAACGGATGTGATCTACTAGAGAAGCGGATAGAGGAACCGAAACTCAGGCACTTGGAATAAGTTCGCTAATCTCAGAAAACATATCGCTTGGTAGTATCTATAGAACAGTGATATACAACCCACATTCCGACAATGTTCCAATGAATCAATAGAGTTGGATACCCTACTGTCATTGATGAGCGCCAACGTCCTCCTTTGCACATGATCCAGTAGCTCCAAAATAGACTTTGAAGCTCTTGCCCATATATGGGAGTTGTATTCCATTTTCGGTCGGATATAAGTCGGATATAGATTTTTGGGAGATCAGAGGGAATGAAGTAATTTTTGCACCGTTTTAGAAAACCAAGACATTTGAATGCTTCCTTCGACACTTGAAAAACATGCTCGTTCCAACGAACATCACATTGAATTCTCATGTCTAGAATATCAAGAGTATGCGATTCCTCAATACCTATACCACCCATATATACAGATGGCATTGTTGAATCCATGGCCCTATGAATCAGCGTACAACATTGAGTCTTTACTGCATTAAAATCAACCCTATTCGCTTTACCCCACTCGGAGATTTTTAACAGGTCTTGATTGAGTGTGTCATTCTTTGGCCGCCTTTTGCCCCCAACCTCCAAGAGCCTTGGCCTACAATTAAAGGAAAATGAATGATAAATGTGAAAGAGTATGTATAGTTAAAAGTTTGACCAAGAAGGTCATTCAGAAAGATAAGCAAAGAGAAGGAAAAGAACGGAACCTGGGGTACCTCTGAATTAAGCTGAAACTTATTAGATGAGACCTCATCAATAACAATACAGTTGACCACTTAATCCTATGTAATAAGCTGAAACATCTATTTAATTTTTCTTCATCATCTGTAAGTCTGCCTCGATCCTACCTCTCTGATCGTACCCAATCCGTTTACTTGAAAAATAAAATTTCAACAACGTTGAATATTACGAGAGGAGTGCTTCTGGGATCCATTTTAGGGCCTCTGCTTTTTTTTCTCTACGCTAATGATCTGCCTTCACAACTTCTCCACTGCAAAATTCATATGTACGCCGATGACATGCCGTTATATTTAAGCAGTCTGAATGCTTCAATTAATCACAATATAAGGAAACTCGAAGAGGACTTGAACAATATCCATCGTTGGGCTTCGGCCAACCTGCTCTTTTTAAACCCATTAAAATCTAAATGTTTGATGACCAATAAACGACCTAAACAACCAAGCATGGTTCCTGATATTGCAATTAACGGTCAAAAGAGTCCTAGTTTTTCATCTTCCAAAAATCTAGGTATTATCTTTAACAGCTCTCTATCGTGGTCAAATTATATAAATAATGTAGTTGGGCAAACTTACGTTAAACTGAGATCTCTTTGGTCAACACAATATTTCACACCCTTGAAAGTTAGAATTCTACTTGCCAAAACCTATATATTATAATTCCTGGACTGTTATACGGCTGTGATATTTTTGCTAATTGCAACTTCTTGAGCAAACGTCGTATAAATGTTGCATATAGTAATATTATTCGTTATGTTTCTGGTCTAAGAAGATTTTCTCATATTACACCCTTCTCTGAAAAACTGTTTGGCGTGTCTTTGATAATCTTTTAAAAATTAGAGTTATAATTTTTATGCACAACATCATTTACACAAGAAAACCCAGATACCTATTCGAAAAATTGCAATTTTCCAGGTGAGGAAGAAAGCTCATAATTCCCATTCATAGGGCGCACAGTGGATCATATTTTGAGAAGGCGGCCAAAAATAATTTTTTTTGTTACCGATTTTAAAATTATGTTATTCATTTGAAAGTAAATACTAGTGAACCTCGGGAGCCAAAAAATTGCGACTCTATCTAAACAATATCACAGCGAACAGTGTCTTCGAAAATGGGCTTTCTCAGTATTTTGCTAAAATTAAAAATTTCTTACTAAATTTTTATTTTTGAATGACTGTAACTTTTTTGATTTAAAAATTTTGAAGTGAAATAAATTTTGTATAATTTTGTAGCTTCTATACTATTAATGTTAAAAATGTCATTCCGAAATATAAAAAAAAATAATTTTTTAAGAAAGGTACAAATTTTCCGAAAATCTCCTACTTAATAGAGCATAACTCCTGCCAGTCAAAAGCAGTCAGAAAAAATCTTGCACTCTTCTATAGTCCGAACCCTCCCCTATACTTCTATACCCCATTATACATCCGCCAGTTTCCGCCCGTGTGCACCAGAACAATTTTTCGGACCCAAGGTTAGATATTTTCTGCAAAATTTATGAATACAAAAGTTGTCCACTATGTGGTTAGGATATATTAAATTTGAGGTGATATTTGTAACTGCCAAAAATATTGGACCTTTATCCAACTTTTATTATACGGATCGACTCAAAAACACTTTCTGAGTCGATTAAACGATGTCCGTCCGTCCGTCTGAGTGTTATGAATACAAAAGTTGGTCGTACCGGTGCACCGCGGTGTATTTTTTGCATGTCGGTAGAGTTGTCAGGAGTTGTTATATACTTATAAAAAATGGTTGAGATATAATGCGCTTAGTTGTTACAGGTACATTTACATAGGTATCTTTCAAAAACATTATTAGTCTGAATTAGTCTGACAAAATGGGAAACAATTTAAATAACAGGTAAATGGTAAAAAAAAACTATTGCGACATAGCCCTTTAAGATATGAGCAGGTATGCTTCACCTTTTAAAAGCGGTTAGGGTGTGGGTTTTTATGCTTTTAAAGTGGTAATAAAAGATAAAAATTTGTAAATGGTAAAAAAAACTATTGCGACATAGCTCCTTAAGATATGAGCAGGTATGTTGCACCTTTTAAAAGGGGTTAGGGTGTGGGTTTTTTATGCTTCTAAAAGTGGTAATAAAAGATAACAATTTTTATTTTACATAATTGCAAGAAAGAGTATTTATAATAATGTTTCCACAATTATTATTCATTACAATTTGTGCAATGGCTAAGTACTGTTACAGAGATCTGGCAGATATTTATTTTCAACGAAATGATGTAGACGATGTAATTTTGCACATAGTGAGCAACGACTTCTTTAAGAATTGTAACCTAGAAGACATTGAAATGCACAAAGGAAAAAATACTAATTTTGCATCGAATTTGAAAAGACGGTACATTGAATGCTCTCATAGCAAGGCAAAGATGTACAAACGTTACCAAGACTGCCAACGAAAGTGGAAAAAATGGTCGACCAGCAAAACCAATTGACGGATGTAGTGAAAGATCTCGAAGGCGCAAGCTGGAGAATATCAATGAAGAAATTTCTCAAAGAATTATTAAGGATTCATTTTTGCACCAAATTCAACCAACCCATAATATAAAAAATAAAATTTAAATAATTGAAAAAATAGTAGAAACGAGCCCAAGGCGCACAAAAAGGATTTTGAAAAGCATTCCTACACCAATTGAAGATAAGAAATTTACGCCAGAAGAAGCGTTCGCCCTATTTTTGGATTTGAAATTGACCAAAAATCAATATAAGGAATTGCGGAAGCGAACCAATGAAAAGAATTGTGGGATTTTTCCAGCATTGCTTTAATTTCTAAATGGGGATGTGATGGATCCTCTGGTCAGATACAATACAAGCAATTTAATGCCAAAAATTCATCAGATGCTAATTTATTTATGGTATCTTTCGTTCCAGTGCGCTTAACAAAAAGGTATAGCGTCTTAGAGCCGTCAACTGGTAGAGCAACAGAAATTGATATATGGAGAAATGAAATTCCTTCTTCAACAAAGTATTGCAGACCAATAAAATTTGCATTCAAAAAGGAAACCAAAGATGTCATAACTAAAGAAGTTCAAAAAATAAAAGATCAAATTAAGGAACTTCAACCAGTAATATTTAAATTTGATGACCAAGACATTGAAGTACATTTTAAAATGTGTCTCACAAGGATTGATGGAAAAGTTGCACTAGCTTTAACTGGAACAAAGTCAACGTCAAGCAGCATTATATGCCAAAAGACATCAAGTCAATTAAGCCAACCTCTACCAGAAGACGATAGTTTTAAGGAAGCTTACGAATTTGGAATGTCCCCTCTTCATGCTAGAATACGTTTCATGGAGCATATTCTTAAAATGGGTTATGATTTGGAATTTGGTCCGTTAGGCGAAACAGTGAGAAAAAACAAAGAAAATGAAGAAAAAAGAAAGCAAAAAAAAAACAAATTCAACAAAAATATCTACAGCTAGGCCCCGTAATCGATCAACCAAAACAAGGGGAAGGAAACACAAATGATGGAAATACTGCAAGGAGATTTTTTTCCGATCCGGAAACTGCAGCATCTATCACAGGTGTAGATCATGAATTAATAAGACGATTCAAAATCATGTTACAAGTTCTAGCATGCAACAGAAAGATAAATGCAAAAAAATTTGGAGAGTACGCCAATAAAACAGCTATACTTTATAACGAAAAATACTTTTGGAGATATATGCCATCCACAGTTCATGGGGAACAAATAATTCAAAACAATATGCTACCAATAGGAGATCTATCTGAAGAAGCGCAAGAAAAAAGGAACAAAGACTACAGATTCTTTCGCGAGCACAACACAAGGAAAATGTCCACATGTTGTACTAATGAAGACCTTATCACTATTTTGATGTGCACTTCAGATCCATATATGTCCAATATTCGTCAAAAATGGAAAACTACATCTATTGAATTAGACGAAGAAGCTAAACAACTTCTAGAAGATGAAAATCAAGGCTATGAGAAGAAATTTTTACTAAAATTGGTTGATTTAAAGTACTTTTTCATTACACTAACAATAAGTTACACTTTTTTTTACATAGTTAAAAAATTTTCTTGATTTAAAAATTAATATATTTTGTAAATTCACAATAAAAATTGTTATATTTCATAAATTTACCATAAAAATTGATATAGAAATATTTAAAAAGACAATAAAAAAAAATTTAACTAAAGCAAAAACATGCGAGTTTTTCATTGAAACTTCTCTATATTGAACCAATATAAGGTAACTTTTACGTTCGCTGCTTAATAAATTATATTTTAACTCGGGATCTTTCAAAAAAAAAAAAAAAAAAGACCTTTGGCCCTTGTGCACATTAGGACTAAAAAGTTTACGGGGGCTAAAGTTTGGCATTTTCTGAAAAAATTAACTTAAAAAATTGTTAAAAAGTATTAGTTGTAAAATTAACTGAAACAATAAGACATTATATTAAAAAAACCTTTTAACACTTCACTAAAATGCAAATACAAATGAAAATGAATTTTAAACCCTCCGTAACTTTTTTTATTTTCGGTCGAGAATTACGTTTTATAGCAAAACTTAAAGGCTAAAGTCTCACCTACCAAACAAAAATAACCGCATATCAAAATTCTAATCCAATCAAAAGTTATAGATTTTTTGGCCGCCTTCTCGTCAAATGGTCCACTGTGGGGCGCTTGTCTCATAACAGCAATTCTTTGTGCACGGAGTTCGTCTTTGTAATGCACTTTCACAAACTTATCAACTACCAAACAATGCAAGACTTTTTTTGTTTTTCGATTATTTTGTATAGTAAAATCTTTGAAATTTTTTATATTTTGTTATCTTTTTTGTTATTTTATTTTATAAATTGTATTGTAATTGTAGCGAAAATAATAAGGTAAAAGAGATTTTCTCTAACACCCTAAGAAAAATAATAGAGTGGGGCTTAATATCAGGTGCAAAGCTATCTATAGAAAAATGCAGTCTACTTCACATTTGCAAAGCACACCACTGCAATAACTTTGATATTGAATATAACAACTTTACAAAAAAAAAGTCCAACATTTACGCATTTTAGGAGTAATCTTTGACAAAAGCTTTACATTTAAAGAACATTGTTTATCTCTGAAAAAAAGCTTAAACTCAAGATTAAGTATCATAAAATACCTAACAAAAAAAAAACTTTATGATGCATATTTCCACAATGATAAATATAACCAGGTCAATTATACTCTCAAAACTTGATTACGCACTCCCAATATATGGATGGTGTTCACCTTCCAATGTCAAACTAATTGAAGGACCATATCATGCAGCAGTTCGTCGTAGCATCGGGGCTTTCAGGTCAAGCCCCACAGTTAACATCCTAACTGAAGCTGGAATGCCGTGTATTAACTACCGAACTACATACCTTACCTATAAACTAATACCTAAACTTGTTTTAAACTATTATTCCAGGAAGTTAGAAAAGCTATAAATTGTATTAGGATACCAAGATTGCAATCTACTATAATCAGATGTATTAACCTCTCGAACAACCTCGACCTTGATATAAATCCCATTTATATCAAATATCCATCGGAACCCCCTTGGCTTTTAAAAAAATCAACTTTTATTTTATCTATGAACAACCTTCCAAACAACAACACCACCTGTTGTATATCAACAAACCTTTAGAAACTTAACCGATCACTTCTCGGGACACAACTGGAAGTTTCTATATACGGATGGGTCTAAATCAAGTGACTTTACTACGTTTGCTACTGTGGATCAAGACGGTTGCCTGATTAACTCAGGATTTATCAATAACTACTGCTCCATTTATACAGCCGAAGCTCTAGCGATATTCCTTGCTGCCGAATTCGCCTCAAAAGCTGATACAAAACATATCATCTGTACGGACAGCTTATCATCTATTCTCGCTATGCAAAATTCTTCGTACGACTCACCACTTATAAATCAAATTAGAAATCTCTGCATCCAACATTTTAATAAAATCAAAATTATGTGGGTCCCATCTCACGTCGGTATACCAGGAAATGAATACGCCGACTTAGCTGCCGAAGAAGCAAAACATAGACCACTACTAAAACACCAAACCTGGGAAGCTCGTGATATAATAAATAACATTTCTTCCTTTTTGAAAATTTCAAACACTCAACGCTGGTCAAACTATGAACACAATTACAAGAATATTAATCCTCTTGGTAACAAACCAATCTACCCAAAAAACCGTTCCAGGAGAGAAACAACTACAATCGTTCGACTAAGAATGGGCCATTGCAATTTCTCACACAAATATCTATTGGAAAAAACAACAGCTCCACTTTGCACTACGTGCAACACGAAACTAACCGTCACCCACATCTTAGACGAGTGTACGTCCTACAATCACACTAGGAAAAAGATCTTCGGATCTAAAGTTCCATCTACCCTCTTAAAAAACATATGTTATATTAATATAAAATTAATTTGTAAATTCATAATGGAAAACAGTATACAAACTTATATCTAAAATCATTCAATCTCCGAGTCGAAAGCCATTGCTGCTAGTACTCCTTGTTCTACTTATATTAGTTGCAATAATTGTATTATGTAATTAATAAATAAATAAATAAATAAATAAATTGTATTTATTATTTCAACATTGTACCCTTATAATTTATTAGTCCTGTGCTGTAATTATAAGAATAATTATACCCTATACCACTATGTGGTTTGGGTATAATGACTTTGTGCTGCTGTTTGTAACAACCAAAAATATTTGACCCAGACCCATTTTTAATTATACCGATCGAATCAGAAGCACTTTTTGAGTTGATTTAACAATGTCCGTCCGTCCGTCCGTCCGTCCGTCCGTCTGTGTGTCCATGTAAACCTTGTAATCAAACTGCAGGTCGCAAATATGAATATATTTGGATGAAATTTGGTATATAAGCTTTTATCAGCCATGGGATGAACGCTATTGAAATTGGAGGGAATCGGTCCATGTTCAGACCTAGCCCCCATACAAATTACCCCTACGAAATCGACGTAAATTGCTATAAGATCCAAATTGTCATATAGATCTTACTCAAATTGGGTTTGTATGCATTCATTACATCCATTAATGGGTAGTCCAAAAATGATCCCTTTGGCGCCATATAGAGCTGCTTCCCGATATTCACTTAAATCTATTAAAAAACAAAAATATTGCATTGATTCTTCTCAAATTTTGTTTGTATATGTTTTTGCAAAATACAAGAGACGTTACCAACCATGGTCAGGATCGGTCCATTTTTGGACCTAGTTCCCATATAGATATAGCATCCGATATGAACTTTTTCATATCTGCAACCAAAAAAAAATTATAAAAATCCCACTCAAATTTGGTTTTTGCTTATTTTCTATGTCCAGTTAGTTGGACCTAAGAGATAGGGTTTCTAAACGCATGGTATAGGGTATCATATAGTCGGTCTAGACCGACTATAATTTTCTTACTTGTTTTTCTTGTTGTAGAGGAATGCCAATAAATAAATAAATGCTTTCACTTATCCAAATATATTAACACTAGAATACAATTACTAATTTAAAAATTATGAAATTTTGGATTATATCGAGTTAAACTCTCTTCCAGCTAACAACTATGGTCACTGCCGTATGTTCTTTTAAATATTATGTAATTTTATTTTAAGAATAAATACAATACAATTATTATGCTTAAAAAATCCTGTAAACAAAAAATAATTTTGATATTTTAGAAATCTATACTTTTAAATAAATAGATGTTCTAATACTATGGGACTATTTGTTCGAATTTTCCAGTATATGAAAACGAAAATCTGGAAAGCTTTGTAACTTTCAAGTTTTCTTAAAGGACCCTAAAAATTTCATTCAAGTTGTGGCAGTAGCGAAGTTGCATTTAAAAAAGCAATTATTAAAAAACTTTCAGTTGACATTACTGTTCAGCATTTAGTGCGTATTTGACAAGATTTTTTTTTTTTGTTTTGTTTTTGTTAAATTTGTGGTTTTTGTTGGTGTCGATGTTGCTGTTGAAGTATCCAAACATTGCAATTCATTGTTGTGTTGTCATGTTCAAGCAGTGTTATTACAATTTTTTTTATACATTTTATTTAACGTTTATTTTAGATACTCTTTACATACTTCTTTTAAATAAATCTATGATATGTTTTGAATTTTGTCATTTTTACTTGTATGTAACTGTTGTTTTAGTTGTGTGTTTTGATTTGGCTGTTTTTATATTTTATTTTTCATAAATCCACTTGAGAGAATTTCTTAATTAATCTTTATAGTATTTTAACAATCATATGTTTGTTTGCATTTGTTACAGTTTTTTTTTTCTTTGTCCATTCAGTATTGAAAGATTTTTGATAAATTTTTTTTTCAGCTAATATGTGGGTCAACATTGTTGTTTGTCAATCATGTCTCGTTTTTGAATGCTGGACATGACTTTGTTATATATAAATATACATATATATATATATACATATATATATATATATTGGTTGACCATGTTTTTCGGGGGTAATTAATTAATTCTTATGAAACGGAGACATTTTTTAAGGTAAGTTTATTTTCTATTCCATTTGTTGAAGTAGTCTTATTTGATTGGAATTGAATTCATTTATGAATAAATTAAATAGTTTTGATTTTGGCATAACCCATAAAATTGAGGGAGTTGTTGATGATTTCATTTATATTTTGGCAGGCCAAACCTTACAGTCGTTAATTTTAAACTCATTTTAAACTTCATTTAAATGTTTATAATATTCTATATATCAAGGTTCAGAAAATATAAACATCAAATATACAATGTTCTGTTCTAGAGCAGCCAACACGTATTTTTCTTTTCATATCAATTATGTGTGCTTTAAAATTTTGTACGGTGCCAAACACAATCATGACTGTGTTTCGTTTTAATATTTCGTTATCACCACCAACATTTTTCTATCACGTATTTTTTGTTTCGAACACACATAAACCATGCGTACATATAAAAAAAAAACATTACCCACTCGCGATCGAAAAAAAAAACGAAAATAAATCATAAACAACATACAAAATTTCCCTTTTTATTTTAATCTATTTATTTTGATGTTTTTATAACTGCTAATGAATTATTTTACATTTTTTTAATAAATTTGGTTGAAACAATTGTTGTCGTTTTTATAGGGGTGTTTCAGATTTTTCTGATGGCGAGTGGATAATGTGGATAATATAATATTAATTTTGATATCGTACATGATTAGTACGACTATTTCTTAATAGATAGTGTAGCAATTCAATCGACAAATACTGTCAGATCTTATTAATAAATTAGTTTTACACGCTATCTTTAAAATAATTATTGATGCAGAATGCACTTTTTGAACTATAAGTCCTCGATATACTTTTTAAGCTGACTATAGAAATAAAAGAAACAAAAGAAATAAAAACACAAATTCAAAAAAACTTGCCATAAAACAATTCAATAAAATAAAACATTGTTAATAATTTTTGTTTAAATTTAAAAACAGCCATTTTTAATACGTATATTTTTTTTCGTTTTATAGAGGTGTTTAATTATATTATTACATTATTTCGAGTTAGTACTCCAAACTTAATCGGACTTTTCTCTCTGCCCAAAAAAAGTTCATTATTTGAAAGACGCGATTTGCAAAAAAGGTCGGAAGAAATTAATGAAGAATTCATGAGATATTCCACTTTATTCAAAAATCTTTGTTCCCAGCTTTCCAGGCTTCTCCCGACATCATATCAATAGGTAGTGAGTGGTTCACATTCAATTACATCAGCTCCGTGAAACAATATCATTATATAGAGGCAAACCTTACTTTGATGTTTATAACGAGCTGTCGATTTCATCCAAGACTTCTTTTACTTTTTTTTGGATGCTGATCCGAATTGCTATCATGAGCGCATTGCCTTCGACTAGTGCACTGACAATGTTCTTTTGTTTTTTCCATCTCATTTTAGGCAAAATCTCAAATCATGCCACGGCACGACCGCCTTTTGCAAAAGTTTTTCAAGTCTTTAATATTTAAATTGTACTCCTACTCAGTGCAGTTGGATTTGAAAAAAGGAACTTCTGTAGTGCAGAAAATTGCAATAAGCATAGAATTATTTTTAGTCTTACTTAAATCTATTAAAGATGCCACACATTTTACTCAAATGTGGTTGGTGTATAATATTGAAAATAATTTTAAGTAGTGAGTTTTCAAAATGATGTCACGCTCTGCCTATTTTTCGATTTAGTCCCCATATAAAAATAGCAACCAATATGAGGTTTTTCACATCTGTCAGCCACAAATGCAAAACAGTGCCACTCAAATATAATTTATAGATCATTTCTTGAAACAAGTGGAGTAGGTTATCGTTCATCATTACCATTCATACAATGGTTGGTTTAGAAAAGCCGCTTTGCGCTTATTAAAATTATTAGTGTTCTACCAAACCAAAAAAATTAACAAACAAATATCTTAATATATTTAAGGTTTAAAACTTACTAACAAATTATAATTTAAATAAAGTATACTAGCGAATTCATAAAATATCATAAAACATAAAATGTAAATATCTTCATGTTTTTGGACAAGTTAACAAAAAAAAAAACATGTAACTGAATTCATAAAATAAAATAAATAAAAACTTAATTAATGGAAAAATTAATAAAAATGGAAGGAATTTTAATAATATCATCATTATTTTAATGCGAAACCACATATTCAAAATTCAACCAAGATAGTCATAATGAATCTGATAATTGCAATTTTGATTGCTTTAAATACGAAAAGGGATGCATATTATGAAGTAAGTATTCACAATACTTGAATACTAGTGCCGTTAAACCAACCCCAATAATTTCTTCGTTTAGCTCTAGCTTTAAGATGTGAATTGGTATGTAATATTAGAATTAATTTTTTAATAACATCCTTTTCGAAGTGGAATAAAAAATCCGTAATCGATTTTTAATTTGAAGCAGATTTAAATGAAAATAGAAACTACCAAACAACAACTTGCAGCATTTTAAAATTCTCACGATCATCTATATTCTCATAATTATATTATGACATACTCAAAATTTTTTATTATAAATATCATACATTTTAGGAACTTGAAGTAAAAAATATTTCTGTTTTTTCGAACTTGAATTCAACTAAAATTCGTGGCGTGGTATCAACTGCATTCACACTATTATGATTGACTTATATTTAAGAGACTCTTAGCCAGGGAAATGTGATTAATTTACGAAGGCTTGAAAATTGGATATTTGACCGGAATTCAACTACATTTAAGCTTTAGGTCCAGTAAAACGCTTATTGGGTAATAAGAATATGATTACATAAAACTTACACTTATATTAAAAACTACTTTTTATAAAAAAATACAATTAAGTATACATGAAACTTACTCTTCTTGATGTTAAAGAAATTTAAACCAACATTAAAAGAAAAAAAACAATTAAAATAAAAAATGCATTCAAAGATGTTGACCCTGTTAATAATTTGCTTGTAAGACCCTTATGTCAAACAAAGAACATGACAGATTTCACAGCTAAGATGACAGCTTAACTGTCAAATGATAACACTCAAATTTAGGCTAATAAAAACAAGTAAGAGGCTCGGTCGAGATCGACCATTGGATATCCTACACTGAACCATATCGGTGGACGTCATTACTAAACATAAACATTTTTATGTGAGGTTGTCGTGTATTTGTTAACTGGAAAATTAATTCAGTTCAAATTTGTTTAGTGTGGTCATAAATATATCTAAAGATATATAACCAAAAAATTTTAATATTAAGATACTATTGGAACGGAACTAGTATTTGGATTGTTCATAGGAAATTGATATTTTACAGATTATAAATTCATTAATAAACAAAAAAAATTTATATTAAAAATTATTTATTGCCAGCACAAACTCATTATACTATCTCTACATCGTGGTGTAGAGCGTGTAAAGAATAAAAAAAATCAACAAGTTTTCTACATATATTTTGCTACAGTTATGAGAAAGATTTTATTTTATGAAATTCTCTAAAGATGAACAATAAATATACTTCTACATAATAAGGTGTAAGATCAAGAGAAGCCAGAAATGAATAAAAAAATTCTAAGCAATAAAGGTCGAAGGTGTTGATTTCATTTAAATAAAATAAAAACCAGAAAACATAAAACCCTTAACGCTTTAAAAGACTTCATGCCGCTGTGGTTTGCCAAATATTTTAAGAAGGAATTTTTTCATATCCCTTATGATTTGTAAAACTGATGATTCACTCCTAAAAAATATAATATTATATTTTTACGTTGTTGAGTAGAATTGCGTTATCTTATCTTATATATGTATAAATATTGAGTTTTGTACGTTTGTACGTTTGTTTGTGGTTTATACGAGACTACACCACTGGATCGATCGTCTTGAAATTTTTACAGTAGGTAACTGAGTATCCAAAAGGAAAACAAGTAAGAAAATTATGGTCGGTGTAGACCGACTGTACGATACCCTATACCATAGTCTAGAAACCCTATCTTTTCGGTCCAACCAATTATATATAGAAAATAAGCATAAACCAAATTTGAGTGGTATATTTTTATTCATTTTTTTGGCTGCAGATATGAAAAAGTTCATATCTTATGTTATTTTTATAGAGCGACTAGGTCGAAAAATGGATCGATCCTGACCATATTTGGTAAAGTCACTTATATTTCGAAAAAATATTTACAAACCAAATTTGCAATATTTTTATTTTTTGATAGATTTAAGTGATGAACGGGAAGTAGCTCTATATGGGACCTATGACTAAGAATTGTCCTATAGGGATTTTATTTGAATCACTAATTAATGGATATAATAAACACATACAAACCCAATTTGACTGAGATCCATATGATAATTTGGATCTTATGGCAATTTATGTCGATTTCATAGGGGTCATTTGTATGGGGACTAGGTCTAAACGTGGACCGAATCTCACCAATCTCAACAGCGTTCAGACTATGGCCGATGGAAGCTTATGTACCAAATTTCATCAAAATATATTCATAATTGCGACCTGTGTTTGATTACGAGGTTTATATGGACACACAGACGGACGGACGGACGGACGGACGGACATCGCTAAATCGACTCAGAAAGTGTTTCTGAGTCGAGCCGTATAATAAAAGATGGGTCTAGGTTAAGTATTTTTAGTAGTTACAA